>QLSR01000230.1:1755781-1770923 GCA_031780015.1 Citrullus colocynthis | reverse complement strand
TTTTTTTTTTTTTTTTTTTTTTTTTTTTTTTTTTTTAAAAAAAAATCATTTTGAATGTAAATCCCTTCTTACCCACCTTTTCAGCCACTGAATTTGTTTTTAATTTCATTAACAAATTGAACATAATTTAATAGATAAGACATCAATTTACAATCTTAAATATTGAATTGTTGATATTAAAAAAAAAAAATCTTAATTATAAATG
The DNA here is from genome assembly GCA_031780015.1 of Citrullus colocynthis. Lineage (NCBI taxonomy): Eukaryota > Viridiplantae > Streptophyta > Magnoliopsida > Cucurbitales > Cucurbitaceae > Citrullus > Citrullus colocynthis. The sequence goes on along the minus strand of QLSR01000230.1, from coordinate 1,770,718 downwards.
CATCTTGGCCCCTACTTTATTCTTCAAATACCGGCGTTGAGGATTTTCTTGTAAAATGAATTCAATAATTGGACAAACTAAATTAATTTACTTTATTGAATGTAAAGTTTAATTGAGTCTTACCCGCTAAAGGTTTTTTTGGACAAAAATAAGGCATCAATTTGGTTGAACATATAATTAAGCTAATTAAGCTTGTCCACAAATATGAAAAAATAAGGATGCCTTCACAAAGACAACTTTGATCTGAATCAATCAAAAACGACATATCAGTCTATGTCAATCAAGGTATATTATTGAGAAACGACATGTAATCTTGATTTGAAAATCATCAAAAAGGACAAATTATCCCCCAAGTTGACTGCTACCTCATTCATTAAACTTCCGATCATATTGCTATTATTATTACTGTTTGTTTTTCTTTGGTTTTCTTTGTTCTCATTCTGCTTTGTCTTCTAAATTCTTGTATAATTCTCTGAGTTTCTCGAGCTTAGATTAAAAAAACATGGTTCTTCAAACCATTCACCTTAATTTCTTCAATAATATAATTATGAATCCAGAACAGTTTTTGATCATATATGATATTATTAAGTTGTTTTCTTCCTTCTTTTCTTTTACTCACTTACTAAATTCGTTTTCAATTTCTTAGTTTCTTTTTAAAAAATTGGCTAAAGATTCAAACGTGAAAAATGAACGAGATACCCAATAAATTGTAAGGATGGAAAGAATAAGTTAAATAAAACTAAGAGCAATTATGACTATACCTAATCTCATGTTCCCTTTTCTTTACACACCAAGAAAAAAATATATATATAGTATCACGTGACACATTTCTATTGAGTTCTAGCTAGACTATTAGCTACGGAATAGATGATTTCCTAAAACTAAGGTCCTGTTTTTTAAAATTATGATTCTTTCCCCTCTATTTTTTGCAAAGCTTTTTACCTTCTTGCAAATATATTAGAACGCAAAATAGAGTTTTGAAAAAATATATAGTATTAAAAGTAAGTAATAAAACTAAAAAACTAAGATTTATAAGTTTAATTTTTACAAACAGAAAATAAAAAATAAAGTAACTATTTTATCAAACTCTGGCCAAAATTTTATTACTTTTATTTTTTTAAAAATGATTTTTAATTAGAGGGAGAGAAACATACTTAGAAAAGAGGAAAGAAATTACCAACATATTGATTCTCAAACTTTACAAGGGAGCAGACTAATTTTGAACAATAGATTCAGCATGGCAATTTGAGAATAGTTTGGATTTGGTAAACCCCAAGGCAACATTGGAAAGAACATTCTCCCAAAGGCCAAAATTATTATGGAAAAACTTTCTAAAAATCATGACATTTTTAAGTCCTTTCATTATAATAACATGTTACGTCATTCGGACAAAAAAAATATTACTCACCACCTCTATGTCAAATTTTTATCATTTTAGTCTTTTGATTCTTAAAAATTTTTTAGACAGTGATTAAGTGCAGTCGTATAAACTTATATATATATTTGTCACGTAACAAATTTTATTGGGTAACTTAATTAGTGGGTTGCACAAAGATAGATGTAATCCAACCGCTACCTAAATATTTTTCTAACTTCTTATCTAGTTCATATATAAAACTAAAAAAATCTACATGCAAAGAGATTAACCTAATCATGATGATTCATTTATCCGACCAATGAAGAGAGTTTTTGTTCATATAATGCATGCAAATTGATCATCTAGCGTGAATATTCACAAATATGAATAAAAACACACCCTCCAAAATCTTGGAGAGAAAATGGGTCTTTTACATACGTATTCAAAGTACCGAATCAATGCAAAAATATGCATGGTAAACTTAGTACACAGGTTCTGACCCCTCCATTATATGTTAGATAATACATAACAATATATAATATAAACTCTAAGGAAATCTCAACTCTCCAAGGGTTTATCCTAATACAAGAGCCACGAAAGCTGGAACAAAGGAAAAAAGTTATACACAATATATATATATATAGATAGATTCTCATACAAAGTGGACTTGGCATAAGCATCTCCTATTTTTGAGTGAACAAATCTTGCAACAAACCATAATGATCAGGCATTTGAAGGTGCTGTTGAAGGCTTAGATTTTGGTACATCATTGAGGCTGGTTCGGTTTGGCAGTTATTTGTCGGTAACAAATGTGAGAAGAGTTCTTGTGGAAGCGTAGGCCCCGACGAGGCTGCCGTTACCGATGTTGATGCTGATGCATAGAACGGAGACGACATGATCCCTGCAGAATGGCCTCGGAGTGTAGCTGGACAATGGTGGTTGTGTTGGCCTTCATATGTAGTAATCACTACAGACGGATCTTGATATGATCTTTCAACTCGTTTTTTCACTACACATTTTTGGCTGGTGCATCTATAGTAGCTTCTGTAGTGTATAACACACACACACACATATAGTACATTAAACAAATATATATGATATGTAAAAGACTAGTGCAATATCCAATATTAAGCTAAGTAATTAAATTTATGTGGTTAATTAGTTTTCATCACTTACCGACCCACTATTGTGTTGTATCTTTCTTAAAAAGAAAAAAAAAATAAAAAAATAAATCGTTCAACACTTGCATAGTATGTTATCGAGTATTATGATATCTTTGGCTTAGTATTGTCACATGCCATAAATAAGCTAAAATAAACTAATAATAGAGTTAATTAACATCAAACATCTATTAAACATAAAACTAAACTTAAATAGATCCCGAGAATCCTAGATAGATTTTGAAGAGTAAAATGTAACATCTATTAAACATAAAACTAAACTTAAATAGATCCCGAGAATCCTAGATAGATTTTGAAGAGTAAAATGTAATTGAATGAATCGATGTCGTCCATGCCAATGATAGAGTATGAGTTATGAGCTCATACCCTTACGTGACCTTACCTACGCTAGCCACCCCACACGTGCCGAGCTTAATAAAAAAATTCGAAAATATACACAAGTTTAAAAATTGCAAGAACTTAACCTAAAAATTTTGGGAGGGAACTAGAAAAAGGGTTCATTTATCATATCCAGATCAAGGAATGGCCTAACTCCCTTTCTGACTAAATCAGCATACACACATATATATAATTTAACAATAATGGTAAATGGGAAAATAGTTTAAAAAAAAAAAAAAAATAACCTGGGGTAAGGACTATTTTTAACTGCTTTCTGACCATATTTTCTCCATCTATAACCATCTTCAAGGTGATCAATCTCACTCTTAGTCAAGAAAGCAAAACGGGGCTCCCTCTGCCGTTTCTCTTTCTTTTTTGTTATGCTGTTCCTGATCAAATCAAATATCATCATCGTCACTGTAATTTTTCTCACATTTTAATCTCTAAGTATATCTACATAATTATATTATTGGAAATATTTAGTCTTCTATTTATTTATTTCTTGGGTAACCCTATTTATCAACATAAATGTTTTTTAGTCTAATCTTAGTAATCTTCACCATGAGCTCCTCCAATAATCAACCATAAAAAAATAAAAAAGGAAAAAAAAAAAAAAAAAAAAAACACTTACTGTTTCTTAGACTTTTCTTCATCTTTATTCTCGCACCCTTTTATGTCCTCTTTGTTGCTCTTGACTGAATCTTCTTCAACTACAGCTTCATTAGACGACGACGACACTGAAGAATTTGGGGTGGTCGTCGAAGCCTTCTTTGACTTCGACATGTCGTCCACTGCAGAAATGACTTCGGATGAACAGCACGACACGTCGAACGCCTTCGACAGGCTGTTGTAATCCAACGAGGTATCGAAGAAGTTAGTGAAGCTCATCAAAGCAGGATCCAACGCCGCCGCTTGTTGATGGAAGATCGAACGGTTCATATCCAACTGGTTGTATTGGAATGGATCATACTGCTGGTACACATTTTTGCCTTCATCATTTGACATTGAGAATCAAACAATCTGATCGACCAAAATTAGGGTTTTTTCCGTTTTTTTTTTTTTCCTTTTTCTTTTTTTCTTTTTTAGATCTTTGAGTCTGCGAAGAATAAAAAAGAAAAAAACCCAAACTTTTCGCTCATAAACTTTCCTGCCTTTTCTTTTTTCTCCGCTGTCTGAGAGAGATGTTTGAGAATATGGTAGTTTTTCTTTTTGGTTACTCGCCACTCCCACTTTTTTTTTTCTTTATTAATTAATTCATTACACATGAATTGACAGGCCCCTTAAAAAAATTATGTTAAATTATTTAAATAATAACATGCTTTAGATCTAGAAGATATCGGCTTTTTATTTATTTATTTATTTATTATAATGGGTCAATTTATCAGCAGTTAAAAATTAATACACAGCAATATTAATAATCAACAATTAATTTCACCAATCAATCCCCATTAATTAAATTAATCTCCTCCTCAAGCCTCAGCCAACTACAATTACAACGTCGAGCACGCATAATTAATTCTAGGAATAACTGCAGTAATATTTTTTTTTTTATTTATAAAATGTAATTTAATTTGATTGAAATATTAAAAGAAATGAAGAGGGTATATATGAAAATGGGTTTCGAAAAAATGGAAAAATATAAGTCGTAGTCGTAGTCATTATTATAGAATGGAAGTAATGTACTAATATTTTAGTCAACAATTCCAACTTATAATGTATTTGATAAACCTACCGATTTCTTCTGACAGGGAGACGCGTGTGACGGAATCGGCACCGGCGTTTGACCGTTGTTCCGGCACGTGGGAGTTGATTTATTATTATTATTTTTTCAAATCACCTCATTTATTTCCTTCTTCACAAAAACGCTATGTAGTGTTCTTGGCTTTGCTGATCCAACCCTCACGTCATCTCAGTAGTCATCAAAAACCCTAATCCTTTTTTCCAAAACTAAATTCCCATAAACTTTTTATGCAATTGATATTTATATATAATATAAATATATTTTTTTTTTCTTTAGCTTTTATTCAATAATTGTCTTGTCGATCTTTTTTATTTAATATCCGCCATAAAATTTATGCCTGTTTTGGTTAATATTATCTGAAATGTTTCGTAATTTTTGTATGTAAAGTTGTGACTATATGTAAGAAAAGAAATTATTGTGACCGCTAAAAATATTCCAAACCCGAGATTTATGGTTTTTAATATTTTAAGTTGAGCCAAACATGAAAAGGAAAGAGGGAAAAAGAGGGATAAGAAAGAAGGGGTTCCTAATCAATTAGTTGACTTTGATTAGACATGACTAAATAGACCTAATCAACTGTTCACAATATTATTGTTAGATTATGTTTCTTCATTTGGTTTCAGGGAGCTTAATTAGTGTTCAAGCAATCTAATGTTAATATAGATTAGGAGTTATAATTTGATTATAAGTTGATATGGATCAATTATGAGTTTTTTGTTCTTTATGATCTTGAATTGATATAATTAATTATATGATATATATCCATGGTATGATGTAAAGCTTTTAGGTTATAGCTAATTAAATAATTATTAAGTGATATTTAATACTCTCATCACTGTTAAATAAACATATAATTGGCTTTGATCACCTAACTTGAGCTAGATGACCAAATTGCCTAATGAGTAACACACTTCTAATTAGCAAATATTGAAATAAGTAAGCATATGATATGTTTGGAATGTTCTTATTGCTATCTCTGAAAATTGAATCAATATTGTAAAACAAAATTAGAGCCATGAGATTTTGTATTTTGCCTATCCCAAATAAGGGTAATCTAATGTCAGATTTAGCATTATGTTCTTGAATTATATAATTAAAAAAACAAAACATGAATACGTAGTTTTTTTTTTAGATATTGAAATTGAGTAAAGTGATCTCCCTACATGGGTGAAAGTGTGAAATTTTGAAATATAATATCAATTATATATATATATATACACACACGTGGTGTAGGTCAATAGGTGCACAAAAATCTCTCAACTAGGTTAGCACATTCGTAGCACCTTCATCATATCTCTTTATAAAAAAATTAATTAATCAAAGTATGCATAAATTTTTTGTTTTTGAAAAAAAGAAAAACTATTTTGATCTTAAGTTTTGACTTTTTACTTGGTTGATTTCAAATTGTTATGCTTTTATCTTCAAGTTATGAGTTTAGTTTTTATTAGTTCCTAATTTCAATTAGATTTTTAGATAGTACTTTTTAACCATTAAATTTGTACTAATACATGCTGGTTAACTTTTAGTTAATGAATCTAAAATAATCAAGATGTGGGTTTTTTTTTAATTAACTTTAATACTGACGAACAAATGATTAAAACTAATTTGATTATAGTTAATATAATCATATAAAATGAGTACTAATAAAAATTAAAGGTAAAAATATACCATTTTAAAATTTAGGACTAAATGAAAACTAAATTCATATCTCAAGAGCAAAATTGTAATATATTGAAATTGATGGAACAAATGAAAGCTACACTAAGATTTGAAGATATAAAAATATAATATTTTAAAATTTAAGAACTAAATAATAATCATATTCAAAATTCAAACATTAAAAACATAATTTTTGCACCTTTTTTTTCTCGTTCGAGTGTTATATATATATAAAAGGTTAAAAACAAGGCTCGGTCATCAATAAAGAGGTATCTCTATAGCTTGATTTGGTGGTTTCAAAAAACATATAGCTGATAGCCTGATTTAGTTGACACTTTTGGTGTACAATTTCGGTAAATTCATTTATTTTTTATAAATAAAACAAAAATACGTCACCAAAAATGTGTGTAAATAGGAACATATGCAAAATTTCCAAATTACTTATAATAATATGGACATAATCCCAGCTAGCTCGAATAATTGTTAGCTGAGAGAAAATATCCACCATTTTAAATTTTGAATTAAAAAAATTCACTTAAATCTTGAAAAATAAATACTTAATTGACTCATGAAGTTGACACATTTCAATCCATAAATTGTAATGTATATATTTTAAATAAGCCATCCCTAACTACGAAATGAAACAAAAATAACATTTAAACATAAATTAAGAAATTATCACGTACAAAATTAGTGTTAGCTTAATTATTTATAAAAACACCTCAACTTAGTAAACTCTGTCCTTGCTCTTGCTGCGGGTGAGGATGAGGACTTTTTCATTCTCAAGGAAATAAAAAGGAGTCATTTGACGGAAATGGAAGGCCTTTCCCCTATTAGAAAAGGCCCTTCATGCCTGCTGAAATTGATGTGAATGATCGTGAATTGGCCTGACCCTTGAAAGTCCTACGAAGTTTGTCTCACGTCGACGAATCTCGGCAACATGTACTCTTTTTTTAGTCTCGAGGCTCAAATTCTCATACCAATATTTGTTGTACTACAAAAATTAAAACAACACTCAAATTTAATACAAATCTTTAGAAAAATAAACAAATATATATACACACATATACACTAATTGATATGATTAACAATTTTTGATGACTACGAAAAAGAAATTATAATTATAATTAAACGAGCAATTCAGTATTTTATAGATTAGGTCATAATTTAGGTTATTACTTTTAAAAAATGATAATTTAACTTTCAAGTATTTTTAACTTTACGTGTTTGAACAAGTCATAGTTAAAGCGGTAATCTCACGGCCATGTTAGGCCGAAACAGTCTTTTAATATCAATTCTTTATTAATAAATATTAACCTAACATGCATCCAATTTTTGTTGAAAAGCATGACAATAATTTTAACAATTTAATCGTTATGAATTGACCTAATAGTAAAAGAAGGAGATCTAGTCTCAATAAATAGCTAAAAGGTCTTGTGTTCAACCTATGGTGTCCACCTATCTAATAATTAATATACTACGAGTTTTTTTGACACCCAAATGTTGTAGGGTCAGACAGGTTGTTCTATGAGATAAGTCGAGATGCATCAATCAATCACAACCTTGGGTGCAAAGGTGCATCATCCCGCCAACTCGACTAGAATGCTACTTAATGTTAACTATTGCCACTTAATATATATATTTTATTGGTCGGCTCGATTTTGAAATTCATTTCCCTACCCAACCCAAACCCGAACCAAAAATTTCAATTTTTATATGTTTTCAACCCGAAACCGATGAGTGGTTTCGGTTGGCTTAGGTGGTTTTGTTGGTTTATCGGTTTTTCTTTGCACCATAGTGGTGAAAAAAAATGGAAGAATAACGTGTATGATATATATGAATAATAGTAAATTGTAATACAAACAGAATTTGCACAATCAATCAATCATCCAAGTTAGTCATTTTTATCTAAATTTTTGCCTTATTAAATATCTTTATAGAACTTTTGATTCCAAATATAGTACTCAAGTCTAAAAATATCATAGTCTTGTAAACAATAAATATATCTAAATCATATCTACTTTTAATTCGTTGTTACTAGTATGATATATAATGAATGAGATTAAATAAATTAATAAAGTACGTAAGACTGACAAATATAAAAATTATCTCTTTCTTTATTCATTTAGATGACAAAGAATCTCAATCGTAGTAGATAAAATTTAGATGAAATTGAAATTTGAGATGAAGTATACTTAAATAAGATGAATCATGAAGGTACACATTAAAAAAAAAAAAAAAGAAAAGCATATAGCAAATGGATTGTCTATAATTAACTGAGCACCCAAAGTGTTTGGACCAATAAGGGAGAAAAAAGAAAATGAAATAATAAGATATATACAATGTATTAAAGCTTTTTTTTCTTTTTCTTTTTCTTTTTTTTTTTTTTTTGAGAAAGTATTAAAAGCTTTTAATTTCAATGAATGCATAATGATGCCTCTAGAAATATGAATGAAGTGAGACACATTGCTCCGCCAATCAAGACCTTGTAATGAATTACGAGATAGATTAAAGAAATAGGGAGTTAGTTTTGTTGGGATGGAAATAGTCAAAAAAGCCAAATTTTATTGGGGAGAGTTGACCATGGCTTTTAGGGTCTTGTTTATTTATTTATTTATTTATCTATTTAATCTTTTTTTCCAAGTTAACATAATAGCATGAGAGAGAATTGAATTGTCAACTTTTAAGATACCAATTAATAGTTGTATTATACTTTAAAATACAACATTAATTTTGATACTTTAACCTTTTTTTTTTTTTTTAATATTTTAGTATTTATAATTTCATAGACAAAGAAATTAAGTCTATCCTATTGAAATCATAATTTAAATTTGGTAAAAAAATTTCCAATATGATTTTAATTAAAATATAAACATTTAATATGAGAGAGTCTTAAGTTATTTTTTATTTTTTAATCATTTTAATATGATAGATGTAAAGACACAAAACTAAAATTATTGATATAAGAAAAGGTACACCTAGAGGGTACTAAATCTACTAAGCATATTAGAAAGAACTAACGTTTAAAGACTTAATAATCATATATAATTTTTTTATAAGAAACAAATGTGTATATTCATTCAAAAAGCCAAAATAATCACTATACACAAAGATACACATAACAAGTAGAGTAGAGAAATTTGAACTTCAAATCTTAGAGACACAAACACATACATATTAATACCAATGAGTATAGACCTATGCTTACGTTAGCGCCTTAATCATTATATTTTCATGATATTATAAAATAAGTTTATGTATATATGAAAAGTAATAATGAATAATCTAATAAGGGTCAAATGTTTCTCCGTAGATTGCTGCTTTAGAGGCGTGTTGTGATTCAAATATAGAGGAGTGTTTGGTTCCAAAAATAAAAACAATAATTTAAAAGAAAAAGGAAAAAAAAAAAAAAGAAAAGGAAAAAAGAGGGGTTTAGTTTGGGGAATAAGAAAAAGACATCTAACTGTGTGGTTATATTATATAGGTTAATTTATAAATTTGGTCTCATGATTTGAAAAATTTAAAATTTAATCCCTATAATTTTAAAAGTTAGAATTTAGTTAAATAGTCTAAATAGATTGCTAAAATTTTTAGCAATAATTTCACCATAAGAATAATTTATAATGATTTTATTAAACTATAAATAATAAATTTTAATTATAAATCACAATGACTAAATTTTAACTTTCTACAAATTATAGAGACCAAATTTGTAATTTAACATATTGTCCATAATGGATCATAATAAGTTTTTTTTTTATTCAATTTGGAGAGAGAAATCGTTGTTGGTTAGGTTGGTATGGGCTAATGTCTCCCATTGGCTTTGGATCACATCATGGGCCTTAACTCTTCTCTTTGTGGGCCCAACTATGATGGCCTCATTTTACCAAATCCAGCAACAATTGCTAAAAAGGACTTTTCCTAAACAAGCTTTTTATATAAATGTCCACGCGGCGGGGCGAGGGTTCTCCACAAAAAAAAAAATTCGTGGATCAGTTTTTCGCGGATAATTTTTTCCTTTTATTTTTTATTTTTTATTTTTTTATTATTTTAAAAAAATAATTAACTTTAAATCACTATTAGAGACAAGTTTTAATTAATAGTTAAATTTCGTACTAAATTTTAATTTTTAATAATTAATATATTTAATTCCACGTGAACAATTTGAATTCAAATATGTATATATATATAAATTTAGAAGTTAAATTCAAATATATTAAATATTTTAATTATTAAACAATGAAACTTGAAATTTAGACAAATATTTAATAATAATAATAACACGTTACTAAATTATTAACATAATTAAATACAAGAGGCTAATAGGGCGAGGGAATGGACGGGGACGTCCCCGCCCCCATTTACCTCATAGATAATGTTTTCTCCCTACTCCCTCTCCCATTCCCAACCTAAACAATTCCCACTCTGTTTGAAGTTGGTCTTCATGGAGCTCGTTCTCGTGGAGAAAATGAACATCTCTAGCTTCTAATAATACTATAATATACAAGTGTAATATTCTTTTGTGTTTAATGTTAACTTGTAAGATTATCTCTTGTATATTGTATCGGTTTAGTTTCATTCTTTAAGAAATTTGTAATAGGTCACTAAAGTTCTAGAGTTGTGTCAATTCGTTATTTGTTAGGTTAACTCTTACACTGTAAAATATACTGACAAAGAAATATCATAAGTGTTAAAATAGTAGAATTAAAAAATATGATTAGACATAAACTCAAAAGTTTACTTACTAAAATTATTTTCAAGTATAGGACTAAGGAAGTGTTTGGGGTGCCGGATTGGAATCAGGATTACGGGGAATCTGATTACGATGAGTTTTGTTGTCTGAAATTGGAATACATTGGAATCTGATTACGGTGTTTGGAGTGCAGGGTTGGATTGGCTGGATTTCTAATTACAGTGTTTGGATTGCAGGCTTGGGTTTAGGTTGGATTTGGCTGTTTTTTTTTTCTTTTAATATTATTATGGCTGTTTTTTTTTTCTACATCTGTTTTAAGCATCATATAAGGAGAAATTTGTCAGTTCATACTATAGAAAATTAAACTATCATAGTATATTATAATTTCCATTTTTTTACTTTTAAATATTATTTTGACTGTTTTTATTTTTTTAATATTATTTTCAGTAGTTTTTTTCTAGATTTGTTTTAAGCATCATTTATTTTGAACTATATCTGTTCATACCATAGAAAAGGAAACTATCATACTATATTATAATTATGATTTTTTTTTTTTTTAAATAGTATTTCGATCTTTTTTTAAAAAAAAATATTATTTCCACTGTTTTTTTTCTACATCTTTTTTAACCATTATGTATTTTGAATTTTATTTGTTCATACTATACAAAATTAAACTACCATACTATAAGATTGATTTTGATTTTTTTTTCTTTTTAAATATTAAAGGTAAAGTAATGTTAGTATATAATAGAAGGACAACGATATAAAATTAAAGTTCGAAAAAAAGTACACATAGTTCAAATTACAAACAACATCATGGAAAGATAAGGTTCCTTAATCACAAAATAACTAGGGTCGCAAATTGAAGGGAGGAAAAACATAGTCATGGTGCTGGATCCCGTTGTCGCCTGAGGACTTGCATGCAATAGTCATACTTCCACTGTGGTGGGAAGTCCACAAAGTGGCTTAACAGCATTGGATCTGCAAGCAATGACCGTGCAACAGTCAATCCATCCTGTACCGATAGACCAGGAATGGATTGCAGCTCGGCGTATAGTTCTTGACGACGACGCCTTGCCAGGTCCTCGTTGATGACAGGCCACTGTGCAATGCCGTAAATAGACTTCGTCAGAAGTTGAAACTCCTCACGAACCACCTCGTTGTACTCTCCAATCGATGAACTTTGGGACCTCCTACTCCTTGATGGCAAGCTATTCCCAGACCCTCTACCGCTGGGGGTAGTCGAAAAGTCCTCTGACGGGGGCGAGCTAGAAAAAGGTGGATCAGAAATATAGAAGTTCTCAAAGTCAATGTCCTGGTTGTTCAAGATGTCCTCGTTCTCCTTTTCCGCAACAGGTTTAGATCCGACCTCTGCAGTGGTGGTTGCATGACTCCCTGTGGCTCTGACTTTGCCGAATACGATGGCCAAGTCATCATAGTATGGAAATGACTTATGGCGCAGTCCTTTTGCACTCGGATGACTCTGTTAAAGGTGGCTTGTGTTATGTGATGATCTATACAAATTTAAACGAATAAGAAATAAATAAAACATGTAATTAGATTACCTTGACCCATGCGTCAAATATCTCTGCCTCACAATCAATACATTTGCGCTCCTCATTCCACCCAAACCCACTACAGCCTGGGCCAAACATTTCAGCGATCGCGCTGTACTGTCTCTTCAGGGTCCTGACCCTTGACTCCAGATGGTGGCTGACCTGTATGGAACACCCTGGTATCCTCTGTTGCATCATCCGTAGTATGTTTGATAGGAATCCAGGTCGGAAAGCCCCGTTATCATCTCGCCAGTGTCCAGACTGCACACACTGGACCAAACACTCCACGAGGATTCTATCCTCCTCATCCGTCCATATATGTTTTGCGGCTCTTGCGCGTGACCCGGATGCTTCTATCTGAAATTGAATTTGTCAACGCATGCAGATATAACATTGCAAAAAGAATGTGGGGAATCAATCCATTCACACTATAACATTGAAATATTCACATATGTTATACAAAAAATTGCAAAGCGTACACGTCGGGCACCAACAAAATACTCTATACACACAAACAAAAAAATCAATTCCAATCTTCTCCAAAAAAAAAAAAAAAAAAAAGGAATACATAGAATTTCCCAAGGGCGTATTTAGTTTGCATTCCATTCAGCCCACATCTAATTTGCGATATTATCTCTCCATGCAATGAATGCATCAGATGTCTCCATAAATTCGATATTCTTATTGTCTGTTGGTATTGGCCCCCCCTGACTTCCCTCTCCTTCGTCGAGTAAGGAATTTGGTCCCATTTCTCGAATTATTAAATTGTACAGGAGACAACATGCATGTATGCTCTTGCACTGCACATCAACCGGATAGTACGATTTTCCTCGGAGGATTGCCCATCAACCTTTCAACATCCCGAACGCTCTCTCAATAACATTCCGGGCAGATGAATATCTCATATTGAAAAGCTCCATAGGGCTTGTTAGCGGGTTTCCTCCACGCCACTTAGGCAAATGGTATCTTTGTCCCCGATAAGGAGCCAAAAATCCCTCAGCGTTTGGATAACCAGCGTCGCATAGATAGTAGTATCCTGGGAAATTGGGCCAAGTTATCACTTGTCGTACATTTTTTTTCCGTATGCAAGGGTATACCAATATCTACAAACTAACCCATTGGAACTTTCAATCCAGTTGGCCTAGACATTGCATCTCGCAGAACCCTCGAGTCAGCAGCTGATCCTTCCCATCCCGCGAAAACGAATGTGAACTCACACGTTTGATTGCATACAAGAAGAACGTTCGTTGCAATCTCGCCCTTTCTAGTCCTATAGCGTGGTCGATCAGCTGCACTGACATTTACCTTCATGTGGGTTCCGTCAAGTGCACCTAAGCAATTCTGTGACGAAACGTTGTTTAAATAATAAGTTTAAGGTAATTTCTAAAACCCCAAACAATACCATTAAAACAACAGAATGATTGTACCTGGAACCAGCGCCATCTGTCATCTGTATAATTCTCAGTGACTGGCTCTGGTTTCCGCAATAGAACGTCGTACAGTCTCAATATTGCATTGAGCACAATATTGAAGTGCCTGGAAACCGTCTCACCAGACCTTGCAAATTGGCGTCGCATCACTTGATTTTTGACATCGTGTGCGATTATGTGCAGGAAGATAGCCACCATTTCCTCCACATCTACATATTTCGTGGGCCTTATCCTACCCGTCGTCCTAAGTAATTGACACAAAATCGTGAATGTTCGCCTATCCATGCGAGTGTTCTCACGACACGTCTGATCATCTTCGTAGATCAGTCGAAAGAAATTCAACTGTCGAATTTGATGTCTAATTAGTGGAGACGGTCGCTCCGGATTGTCATTCGATTGTATCAAAGTGGTGATAGTATTCACTATTGCTAGGATAGCCGCACATACAACCGTCAGTATTGCAATGAGCTCGTCAGGTTGAATGTCCATGTCATCCATTGATTAACTGACCTAACAATGGACCGACAAGATAGCGGCCGTACTTAAGTATTCCTATTTATTCCAGTTCCTATCTATTCGATCTTCCTATGCAATCAATCCTTTCTTACACCCCACTCAATTTCTTATTCAGAAAGATATTGATTACAAATGAACAAATGAATAAGTAAACAACTCAACACATAAACAAACAAACGCGTAAGCAAACAAACAAACTCATCAAGAGACGATTGTGTAAATTAATCATATAGAACCATAGTTGATGGGGTTATATGCTACTTGACAACCATTTCTCAAAAATTATGTTGTCAATACTACTTGAAAATTTTTCTAAAACTAAAACTTGAGAAATTGTTTTACAGCAATAGATATGGAAAAGATAGGAAATAGTCCATTTTTTTGTTAGATTACAAAACTTTGGTTTTTTTTTTTTTTTTTTTTTTT
>QLSR01000230.1:1719721-1755658 GCA_031780015.1 Citrullus colocynthis | reverse complement strand
TTTATACTAATTTTATTATTATTATTATTATTTTAAGTTTTCTCTCCTATTGAATCCACATATTTAACACAACAACTTGAGAAATTGTTTTGTAGAAATAGATATGGAAAATGTAGGGAATAGTCCATGTTAGCTAAGTAAACATCATGACTAGGAAAAAAAATTTCAATTAAAAAACTGAGCATACATACGTACCGGTTAGAACTCGACTGTCGATCGGGTTAAAGAGGTAAATGGATAGGGCACATATCAAACGAGAAGTCCACCATCACATGAAACAGAAGAAAGTTTGAATAAAAATAATTCATAACATAAGGAGAAAGAAATAAAAAATAGCAAAAGATTGAAGGGGACTCACCGGAAAAGAAGAACTTGGAGAGCAAATTTCTTCTCAAAAATGCAAAATGGTGTGTGAATATAGAAATAGCAGAGAAGAGCATTCATATATAAGCATGTGAAGTTAAACAACCCAACCACTCAATTAATTTCACTGACAATGCAGGAAGTGACCGAACACAAATAAGCCAACAACCAAATTATAACAATATAATAATAACAATGCATGGCTGCGACAAACGCATGCATTGGACCCTCGACCAACGCAAGGCCTACTTCGACAAACGCAAGGCCTTCGACCCTCGACCAACGCAAGCCTTCGACCAACGCAAGGCCTACTTCGACCAACGCAAGGCCTACTTCGACCAACGCAAGGCCCACCTTCAACCGACGCATGGCCTGCTTCGACCAATGCATGGCCTCCTTCGACCAACACATGGTTGCTTCGACCAACGCATGGGAAGAGTGAATGCGGACAGAATGCGACAGAAGGCAACAGAAGAGAGAGAGGGAGAGCAGACATCAGGCAGAGTGAGCATTGGGAAGCGGCGAAAACTGGGAAGGATTGGGTTGGATTGTACTTGGGGTTGGTTTTGTAATCCAAACCAACCCCAAAGCCCATTCCCCAAACATGGGTTTTGTAACCCAATACAATCCAATCCAACCCAATCCTTTACCCCAAACACCCCCTAAATATATATGATATAGAAAATGTCAAAATTAACTCACCTTTATCTTTCTAACTAAATTAGTTAACTTAGAAATATATATATATATATATATTGGCAAAAATATAAATAAAGAGAATCCTTAAGCTAAGTGTTTGTTTTCAAGTATTCAATAATATATAATCCAACGTAAATTGAAAAGGTTACACAACTTTGGACCTATTGTTACATAAAGGCATGGACTTGGTTTTAAATTAAATAAAATTGCATTTAGAAAGAAATTAGCTTTTGAAGTTTCTTCTTTAAGGCCCATCACATGATAGTAAGTTCATAGTGCAAATACAAGGTTGTAAGCTCCAACTAAAATAGCCATTTACCTAAAAACAACATAGTCTGATAAGTGACATTTACTTTAAAGTCGAAGGTTCAAATTTACATATCTTATTGAGAAATATTGGACTATGAATAACCACATAGTTTCTTAAATTAATGTTCAATTACTTGGGCTTATGGGTGTTCAAATGACGGGACAATCGAAACAATCTGGACTACCTAACCCAAAATGCAAGAGTTGGGTTGGATTAAAGTTTTTATATTTTTCTCGGGTTGGGTTAGTTGGGTCACAGGTTGGTTAAAAAATAATTTGGATTGACCAATAACGACTCGAATTATATATATTTTAATTAAAAAAATATATTTCTCTTTGTTTAAATTTTAATTACTTTTGATGAATGAATTTGTGAGTTTTAAATTTCTTCTTTTAGAATTATTATGATGTGTGTTTGTTGAAAATTTGTAATAAATATCGTAGGTATTTAGTATTTAATATTTTAGTTTTGTAAGATTTTAGTTATTAGTAGATATAAATTTTCGTTTTAAATTAAAAAAAAAAGAAAGAAGTTATAACCTGACAATTCAATTTAACCTAACCGAATTTAACCTACAGATAGTTTATTTGGGTGTTTTGGATTCCATCACAACCAACTAAAATTTTCGGACTGGTGCACATCTTCAATTTGATCATGGGCCGTACAATTTCGTTGAACGCAAGTCAAATGGGCCACATAATATGGGCTTTATTTTTAATCTTTTTTTCCCCAAAATTTTAATTCCATTTCTGAAAGAATTTTGCCGGCAACCGCAAGCATTCAGGAAGACGAACGAGAAACGGAGATGATATTGAACTCTGCAGCAACCATAGCTAAGGTTGTTCCGCTGCGGCCTTTACTGAAACCAATACGTGCATCTTCTAACATCAGCACAGAGCAGCTACGCGAGGAACTCACTCACCTTCATTCTGAAGCAGAGAGTACAAGAACCAAAGGTCTGTGTGCATTCTTTTGCTTTCTCCACTTCTGCAATTACTTTCTACAATCTTAGACAAATTAGACGCAAATTATGTCGTCATTGTTCTTGATTTCTTTTTAGTGAGTTTTTAATTCGTGTATTTGGAGCATTGACTTGGAAAATGGCAATGAATGACCGTAGCAACGTGCATTGTTAAAGTATTGGAATCTTTTCTGCCGAGAAAATTAATTTACCTGATTTATGGCTCCAATACCTTTAAAATTGAATGAAAGTGTGGTTGATTCAGCAAACAATGCGAGATCAAGACTCTTGAGATTGTCTGAGGCTGCTGAGAAGCTACGGCAGCAGGCAGCTCTTAGCGTACGAACAGGGAAGGAAGATGAAGCGAGAGATCTACTTTTCCAGAAGAAGAAGGTAATGCAAGCGTTGGAGAAGTCAAAAGGTCGAATCAGGTTGTTGGATGAACTGTCAGCAAAGCTTAATGAGGTAAAATGAAATAATAGGCTGACCGAGCAGTACTTTTATGTAGTCAATTTCCACATTCATGTTTTACTCGTAATTTCGCAAGTGGTATTGAATTGGTGGAGAATTTAGTGACTGCTGTGTCATGTATGTTCAATTACTGGACTTATATTTTCCAGTTGATCCGTTTGTGGTATCATATCACTCTGTCATTGGAGCGTTGCAAAGGGTTGTGAAATGATAAAAAAGAATTCACCAGGTACTCCACTTTGGCTGTGGCCTAGATCAAGGGTAGTTTCAAAAGGGGGCTATCTTGTCAAAAGCACATAAGAAAACTAATACTTGCAAATTGCAATACTATGGTAGCATGCCATGGTTGGTTCTGCTTTAATGCATGAACAAACGACGGAAAACTATATGTTGCTTGAATTTGGAAGGGAAGACTTTAATGCAGTTCCTTGAGACAAGGTCGTCTAAGTGAAGATGACTATATCTAATAAGGACATGCAGTGCAATGCTGCTTGTGTTTGTATCCAATTCATTTGGTACATTGCTAGTGCTCATTTTGTACAGCTTGTGAAAGAATGAGTGCAGTTTGGCCATGGATACAGCAGCCTGGAAATTTACCTAATAGATCTTAAGAAGGGAGGGCGATCGCAAGTGGAGGGTTTTTGGTATTAGCAGCCCTGCCACTTCTGTTCACCACTCTTGTCATTTTTGTTTCTGCAAAACTAATTTTCTAATCTGGTTCATATTATCTAAGAATCTGTTCTTCAGTTTTAGCAATGAAAAAGAAACTACTTGATTTTCTCAGGCAATATATGTAAAAGAGAGTCAGCTAATCAGGAATATTGGTTCGGGTTTGACAATGGCCAGTGAAGATGGTTCGAGCCCCATTCGAATTGCCTCTTCAGAGCAGGAAGCTAAAGAAGAGTCAGAAGAAACTGATTTTCAATCTAAAGATGTAAATCTTCATGAATATCAAGATTTGCAGCCGAGTGCTGCAGAGGATCATGCAAGCATAGCTAACGACCGAGAGCAAGAGGCCCCTCCATGCTCTGATTTAGGGAGTGAAGATGAAATAGTAAACAGTATGAAGGGAGCATCATCTTATGAGGACTTTATGGAAAACCTGGACAAACAGCTAAACATAATTGAAGATGAACTTGATGCTGTGCTGAGGGCTTCAACAGTCGTATTAGATGGTGAGGATAAACAAAAAAATTTAAGAGTACAGCAAATAGTGGAACTTCAAGATAGCATCCAGCTTATCAGAAAGAGGTAACATATTCTTCACCACCCATATAAAAAAGAACACTGCATTTTGATTATCATTTATCTTTCACAATGTTTTAAGATTGGGGATTTGATATGACATCTGAAATTGCTACAATCTAATAAAGTGTGTTCTAATACTTATGTTGACAGAATCTCAAGTTTCAAGTTGCCAAATGCGAACATCAGGTAATACTTAGCTTTGGAGCACCTATATCTTGCGTAACTATTTAGGAAGCATAATTTTTGTAAACTTCGTTTCTAATTTTTGGTCAGGTAATAATTAGCTTTGGAGCACCTGTATCTTGGGTAACTATTTAAGAAGCATAATTTTTGTAAACTTCGTTTCTAATTTTTGGTCTTTTGATGTAAGATACCCTTCGTACTCTAAACAATCTTCCCCCAATTGTAAGTAATATATCGGTAATTGTTACTGCCCAATCCCTTCTCATACATTCTTGCAATATTGGCATAGAATTCGTTACTCGTTAGTTTGTGATTCACAAAACACAATATTTAACCACTAAGTTGTAGAGTTAATCCAAAGCCATCAGAACACATGGGCTGATAATGTTTGGTGTAGTTCACAAGTTTTCTTTCAACATGAGTTTCTGAAATTTGAATTTGAACGATTGGTTTCAGGAGGCAAACATTGTTTCAAATATTTCATATTCAATAGTCTGTAATCCTAATCGTTGTTGTGTCATAGGGAGAAACCAATGGTTTCAAGAGTACAAAGGTAACATAATTTTGGCTGTTCATTTTCTATGTACAATTGGGAGATACAGTTAACTGACCATGAACCCTAGTTGAGCGACTACAGCTTACAAACCCAAAATGAAGGAAATGAGACCGACTCTTTCTTTTAATAAATCAATTGCCGAATCAAATCTTTCCTCAAAATACCAACCAATTGCAATAATGAAAAGGATTCAGGAGTTGGCTTTCGTGGGGAAGATGTGTAGGGGCCTACGGCACTACAAGAAACAAATCCCACAAAATGAATAAGTCAAAGCCAGTTACAGGAATTAAAACTAAACCTTCGACCTCACTGGGTATCTCTTATTCATACTTAACCTTGACCTCTCTATTTTAACATCCCTAGAAGGTCTTTCCGCAGTTTTGTTCATTCTCATTGATCTGTTTCTAGCAGCATTTTCTTTGAAATCAACATGTCTCTTACCCCCATTGTCTTTTCGATCAGCATGAACGTTATGATGACTACGAGTATTTTCATCATCATCATCCGAGGAGTTGAGTAATTCAGCTTCATTCTGTTTCCCAGATCTATCATCTGACCCTTCTTTCTGTTCTTGCTTCTGTTGGCGAGTGCCACTATGCTCGTTTGTTGTTTTACTTTCTTCCTTCACTGTGTTCATAAGATGAAGGTACTTGTTTCTAGTGTTCATCAAGGGGCTACTCCCAATCACAGAACCCCTTTTATACCCTTCTTTCAAGACAACTGTGTAGGTCCCAGCCTTACTTGATACGTAGAATATCCCTGGATGGTGAAGCAATGCTCTCTTAAACCTTGACCGTAGACCAAAGTACTCACCAATGCATAATATATTTTCCTTCTCAGTCTTCTTCGTGACAAGCATATGAAGAAGCTCGTGTAAAATTGCAACAGTCCATTTATCAGATTCATCACTGTTAGGAGAAAGATGTGATGCATTTTCATAGGGAGAAATGTAAGGTAGCTTTTGCCACTCATCCACCCACTTCTTGAACTTCTTATCCATAACGAACCCATTCGAAAATTTCATAGGAAAAGTAATATTATGCATTCCCTTCGATGAATCAGGCTTTACTTTTGCAGCCATCTTCTGTAAAACTGAGGTGGCCAATTCATTGTTCCAACATACCAATTCCAATGCCCGCATATCACCTGATCCAGATGCAAAATTTTGGTGTCCTACAACTTTGAAGTAATCTGGAAAATCAGGAACTATACTTTGAACATAATCTTTAGGAAGACCCAGGTCCCATTTCAATTGATCAATGATGGTTACAGGTATTTTATGAACTCTTGATAGCATCAATAGCCTCACAAGTCGATCTGCTGCTTCTTGTCTACAAGTCTCACTTTGATACGTTAGCTGCTCTTCAGCATCAAGTTCAAGGACTTTAGAGGTTAGCCGAACATGAGGTTGAATCCCAATGCCTCCAGGAAGAAATTCTTCGAAAATGGATGGATATTTTCTGATCAATTCAATAGGACGCGTTGGAATTCTTAGAACTTCCTTTTTCTTTGTTATGATGGAAACTGGAACAGACTTGGACGGCTCTGATTTAATAAAATCTTTTATGTTCATCACTGGGAGAAGATTCTTCTCTCTCTCAACAGCATGATCAAGACCACGATCTCGAACCCATTGAATTGTGCCGTCTACATATGTTCGAAGGTGTATCTGGAAAATATGGTGTTGCTGTTGGGACTGATGGAGAGGTCCCGAGCAAGAGCGGAAGAACAAAAACATTCTATGCTCTACTTAGCTTCACTTCCTTTGTTTGTTTCTTTGATTCAACTTCAAAAATACTGAGAATCGAGCTATCTGAAAGCATTATTTCCAACACAACATGCATAAAAACGCGAACAGTGAACACATTAAATAAAAGTTGGCCAGATTTAACTCAAAATGAAGTACATTTGTGGAGAGAAATGTTACCGGCGGTTGTCGGCTGTGGCAACAAAGTAAAAGTTCTGAGGCGACGGCGGCTGAAGTCTGATCCGAGTAGACGTGGGACGACGGCGAATGAAGGGGAGAAGGGGCGTAGAAGCAACAAAGAACAAGGGCGACCGGGCGGGCGGAGGAGAAGGAACGAGGAAGAGCTCTGGCGTTGCGACTTTGAAGACGGAAGTGAAGGCCGAAGGAAGCGAACTCGCCACTCGCGAAAAACCCTTAGGTAAACAATAAACATATGTGTAACCTGTGGTGCGGAATGACCGAATTTGTTTCTCTCAAACTTCAGAACCGAGCCGAACCGATCTGATATGTTCCTTAAAAAACCAATCGAGCCAACTGAACCCAACTTAGTACTTTTCAATGGTCGAACCAAATTTGCATACGAAATCGGAAGTACTTCTAAGATGAATAATTAAGTGTACAGTAACATTTTTAAAGAATTGTAAATTTAACAAAATATACTGTGATAGATTCTATTGTTACTAGAATCTTATCGACGATATGGGACTCCTATTAGCAATAGGATACTCCTCTTAGCGATATGGTTTATCACTAATAGACTCTTAAGAGTTAAATCTAAATTTTGCTATATTTACTAATTCTTTTGCGTTGTGCTATGTTTGTTAATATTTTGGGTGTGATTTCCATATTTGTAATTGTTACAAACTTTTAGTTCTTCCAATGTTTTTGACTTTATAATAGCGACTGAAACAACAAGAAGAAGTTGTGGGTGCTATAGAAATACGAAGTGAATATCGAAGGAGAACATCTTTTGAAAGGTGAAAATGATGAGACAGTGAGAAGTTGGAATAAACTCACAAGTTAGCTAATATATCAATTTTAGTTTAAAACACCATTTTGATCTTTGATTTAGCTTTCATTCCATTCTAGGCAATATACTGGACCAATCTACGCAATATACTCGAAATGGTCTAAATTTAGTCTATATACTTTTAATAAATCTTATCATTATATTCTTAATAAATTTTTAATTTTGTCCTTTAAATTTTTTTTTTTTTAATCATAATTGGTTAAATAATATTAATAATTTTTATAAAAAAAGACATGAAATTATATTTTTATAATTAATAGAGAGAATACTTATAAAGACTATTTTATTTTCTGAAAGGAAAAATGAAAAATAGACTAGTTGCATTTGCTAATTTTAAGATCTATTAAAATTATGGAGACAAAAATTGAATTGAAATTATATGAACAAAAGTCAAACAAAACCTAAAATAAAGTCATTTTTGAAGAAGTTTAGGCAAAATGGATCATTTGTAGCCACACCTAAATGAAGTTGTTTGGAAGCAGTTTCATCATCTCATCCACGGCTTAAATTTTAAATCTCCACACTCATTTCTTTTGAATGGTTAAACAAGTTCCTAAACGCTCTCTCAAATGATTTATTCATTGGTCCAAACGAGCATCAACTAACATCATATATGCAATATCAATCTTGAGATCATCAACTTTCAATTATGTCATCTTCAAAGTATCTTATAAACCCATACACAGCTTTCTTTTTCAAATTTACAAGTTTGATGAACACGAAATTCTAATAAAGATGGTCAATTTTAAAGAATATTGAATATCTCAAGCATATATTAAAAAAATTCATCTGCAAAAAACTCCCAATTGTTCCAATACAATGTAGATCTCTTGAGCTTTAGGATGCAATCTCCCACCACCAACTATGAACTTATGAACTTCATCATCAACTTCAATCAGACTGCCCCCTGGTTCTTTCTCCACCTTTTTCATCTTCATTGAAATCCTTCTTGATGGTTCAATTCTGTATGTGTTTTTCATCAGTGAGAAAAAGTCCCGTCTTCGTCCACCGTTGCAACATGATTACAAGCTGTTAATGCAGCCATAAAGCTAATAGAATCTGGTTTAAGACCTGAAGATTCCAGCATTTTGATTAGCAAAACTGCTACCTTTTCGCAGCCATTCACTGCCAGGCCAAAGATCATGGAGTTCCAACGGGATAATCCTCTGTTGGGTATTTTCTCAAACACTTGGAGGGCATTCCCTTTGCTACCACATTTACAGTACATGTCTATGATTGCTGTAACTACAATGGTATCCAACTCCAGATTGTTCTTCTTTATGTATTCATGAATCCATTCCCCTTGTTTGAGTGCTCCAATTTGAGCTGAAGCATTTAACAAACTCACCATAGTAAACTCACTAGGCTGGATTCTCTCTTCTTGCATTTTGACAAACAGCTTCAGAGCTTCTTTGAACATCCCATTTCTAACATACCCACCAATCATAGAATTCCTAGAGATTGGATTTGTAACAGGCATTTTATCGAACAGCTTCCTCGACTCATCAATTTCCCCACATTTAGCCAGACCCAGAATCATGGAATTCCAGGCAGCGACATCGAATTCCATTTATTGGTTAAAGATTCGATGTGCTTCATCCAAAAACCCACCAGTAGCATACATGTACAAAATTGTGTTTCTGATGAAAGGTTTAAACTGAAGGCCTAATTTTATTATCCTCCCATGAAGCCGAGCTCTATCATGGGCAAGTCCAGGTTGAGAGTAAGCTTTGAAAACTGATGGGTAAGTCAATCTCTGCGGTTCTACTTGTGAAGTAACCAACATGTCGATGAAAAGAGAAGGCAATTTGGGGGTTTTAGCTTTGAGAGAAGCCTCTTATTACTGTATTCCAAGAAAAAAAGATTAGGGTTTTGCATTTGCAGAAAGACCAAATATGCGGCTAGCAGCAAAAGAGTCTTTGGCCTGGCCGGATTTGATCAAGTGGGCACGAAACTCTTGCAGGTCTCTCATGGTGGTGCAACACTTATCCGCCATTGAAAGGTAAAGTTGGTTGGAGATGATCGATTTTGATGTCGAAATTGGCTAAAGTGGAGGGTGCCGACAGAAACTTGTTAGCATTTTTCACTTCTGATTCTCAGGTTTTAGTGTTTACCTCACCGAACTTACAAAGTGGCTGAAGAAGGTGTAGAACTTTCCAATGGTGTGGCCATGGCAGAAACTCCGTCATCCAATTCCAATCTCAGGCAGGGCCACCATCCACCCGAAAAAAGAAGTCATTATTCACATGGGCCACTGGTATTGTTTCTTTCTAATCCAGCTATAGTGCAAATGGCAAGCTTAGGATTCACTTTTAGACTTTCCACTTTAAAATCGTATTCACCTTCACCATTTTTGTTTTGAAACTTTTGGCGTGAACTGGACCTGAATTAAGGACTTCCATTCAAAATGTGCAGTACTTTTTCTATTTGGGTTTTATGTAGAATATTCATGCACTGGTTAGATCTTAAAAATATTGATGTCCTTTAAGAACTTTCTGTAGTTAATGTTTGGTATTTGGGCTATTTTGAGTTTATCAAAGACTGTTTATATACATGTATGTGAACATTCTTGTCAGGAATAATGATCTAACTGAATTTCCTTCAACTACCTTGAACTTATATAAGCAAGGGATATTTAAGTAAAAAAGATTCAGTGGTGACCCATTGCCCTCCAAATTAGGATTCCCCATTAATCAATTGCACTGTAGTTAGTCAAGATTGTGGGATCAGAAGGAAATAATTAGGCAGGAAAAAGATGAACCCATTTTAATAGATCCATGCTGAAGTGGCCAGAAAGGAGAAGGGGCAAAAAATAAACATATCATAACCATCATTACAGCAACGATTATCAGTAAGCAGCCCACATTAAAGAACTAAATTTCAATCATATCTTTCTTTTTATTTTCTTTTTGTTAACCATCCTCGGGCTTCCCCCCATTTTGATTTCCCTCTCTTTTCCTTCCTCTGTCTCTCATTTGCTCGCCCCCCCCTACACCCTATGTCTACACTCTCTCTCTCTCTCCACCCAAAGAAAAAGGGAGCACTTGTACTTTCGAAATGGATATTTTACAGGACAAGGAGTGTAAAGTCTTCAACTTTCCGACAAGGTAATGATGCCACTCCACAATATCATTTTGAATTCTCTATATTTAAACCAGAAGGAAAGCAGGAAGCTCTGATAGCTAAGGAACTATCATCTAAAAAGTGGGAGGATGAGGAACAGCCTGCTCTTTAGAGGAAGAACAGGAGGATTGACCCATGAATGGGTTATACACAGCCTAATATTCCTCATTCTTGGTCATTTTCTCTATCCAGGTGACTGATTATTCATTTCTTCTGTACATTTGGAGTCTATGTGAGGATCAAACGGCTATTTAGATATTTCTGTTACAGGCATTTAATGCATTCCAATTGAATTTTCTTGCATTTATACAGTTAAAGTATGTACCTTTTCTTATCTCATCTACTGTCTACTACACAACCTTAAATGCCCATTAATTGTATTACTGTTTTCTGCCGCATTATTCAAAATTGTCTTTTTTCTAAGGGCCATATTTATGGTTTCATATTCATCTTTTTTCCCCAGAACTGAGCGAATTGAAGTTTCTCGTTTTCCTTCCCATTTGGGTCTTCCGCGAATGACTGTTCTGAGTTGTAGATTGTGATTATTACTGAATTTTAAATTACTTTTTAAATTTGATTTGCTTGAGGTTGAGGATCTAATGTAGCAAGTAAACCATTTTGATCTCGTTCACTCAAAACTTAGGGCAAAGAGAATTTAGAGTAAACAATCTGATATTAGAAGCTTCGCTCATGTTGGATATGCTCAAACAAGCGTCTACAAGGCTTCTTAGATTTTTACAGGCTAAAAATATGAACTTCAACAACCTTTACTTCACTGCACTTTTTGTTCTAATGATGGTGAATTTTAACTGAGCTTTTCTTAGCATTCACCAAGATTTTCTGTTATTTTGTTCCATTTGCAATTCATTGTTCAAGAGGATGAGTTTATTTTTGTTTCTGTGATCCAAAATGGCAGGACACACGAGAGAGCTAAACCATGAGATTCAGAAATTTTCTTCCCAAATTTCCACCACTCAAAGGGATATTACTACCCCTA
The DNA here is from genome assembly GCA_031780015.1 of Citrullus colocynthis. Classification (NCBI taxonomy): domain Eukaryota; kingdom Viridiplantae; phylum Streptophyta; class Magnoliopsida; order Cucurbitales; family Cucurbitaceae; genus Citrullus; species Citrullus colocynthis. The sequence continues at coordinate 1,743,970 of QLSR01000230.1, read as the reverse complement.
TAACAACCGTTCCGACAATAATTCTTTCCAATCCCGCCGTGTCAACTCCATTTATCAATCCAACTTCAACCTCAGACACGTATTCTCCGGCCATGGGATCTCCCAAAAGATCATCTCCTCCTTCGTCAGGGGCTAGTTGGTGCATTGCTAGTCAAAGTGCATCACAAAAGGCATTGCAAATTGCTCTAGACTACGCATGTGGCCATGGTGGTACTGATTGCTCAGCAATTCAAGCTGGTCAGAGCTGTTACAACCCAAACACCATTCATGATCATGCCTCCTACGCCTTCAATAGCTACTATCAAAAGAATCCTGTTCCAAATAGCTGTAACTTTGGTGGGACTGCTGTCATTACGAGCACTGACCCAAGTATGTTGCTTCCTTTAAAAGTTGGTTCTTTGTTGCCTCACTAGATAATAATGTGTTCTTTTACTATTCCCTCTCCCTTCTTTTTTCTTTTTGGGGGGAGGGGTTAACGGAGGGGAGAGCAAGATAAGGCAAACTTTTTATAATTTGGTCACAGAACTTTAGAGGTACAAGGTTGAACTGATTCCCTTAACACAAGCCCAAAGAATCAAAGAGTCTTACCATAGAAACAGAACCCAAATTTTTGCAATGCTAAATGAGACTTCCTTCTGAACAACCAGAAGCTTTGGAAATACTAAAAAGAACAGCCTTTGTGAACCAACTCTATTTGTCCTCTTTCACCTTCTTAAAACCTTCCGTGGGAAGTGTGGATATGAAGAAATTTAGTCTTTTCTTATTTCTAAATTCATGATCAGAACCCAAAATCTAATAATCAGAGGAAATTCAGCTTTACTCCCAGACCCCTCCCCCAACTTTTTTTCCTTTTCCAAGTTGGGTTGGCGAATGAAGAAGGTTGGGTGTATCTGTAGGGACTATAAAGTGATGTGAATTATTGAAGCTGTAATGGGGTGTAGTGGAATTCTTCTTTCTGCAACTGCAAGATGTTTACGGACATAAAACTTCATAGGTTGACTCTGTTTCTATAAAGTCTTGTTTATGTCTTTTTCCCACCGCTATTTTATTTTCAGGTACTATGGCCTGTCAGTACACATCCACTAGGTAAAATGCCCATCTTCCATTGCTTCCATTTGCTTTCTTTTCCTGCTACCATCATTCATGTCCTAACAATGACACTGCCTTTGTTTCAACTTTCCAGCACAAGTTCATCAGTTCTAAACACCACAAATTCCAAGGGATCAACAGTGTTTGGTGCTGTACCCTCAAGCCCCTCTCCTTCAGCAGCAACTTGTCAAGAAATAAATGTTCTGCAACAACTATTTTTGTTGACCATGGTTTCTCTCAGATTATTACACAGCGACAATCTTCATGGCTGATTGGGACAGTAAAGCCAACTTAATTGCTTATAAACCTTTGCATTTACTTCACCCAATTCAAGTTGCTTGAAACAACTGCAGAGTTTTGGATTCAGGAACAGCATCTCTGGGACATGTTTTCTGTAATGCCAATTTAGTAAGAGCAAAGCGAAAAATTTTCCAATGTTGTGTTGGATCTAGAACATATGCACGTGTTTACTACTTAAAAGAGAATGAAACCCTTTTCTCTTGATGTGAGATCTGTCTGAGATCTTTTTTAATTTTGAGAGCATCTTGTGACATTGGGGAAAATAACTAGTAACAATACATGAATCTAATCTCGTTGTTTGTATTGTACATTTTGTACCTTCCCTCTTGAATTCCTGCGTTTTTTGCCTTTGGTAATATAGTGTTCTACTTTTAATTGCAAATGAATAATTGGCTTACCCAATTTTTCAATATTATATTATAACAAAAAAAAAAAAAAAAAAAAAAAATTTAAAAATTCATTTAGTACTTTTAAAAGCTTGGCTTAAATTCCTATAATATTTTGTAAAAAGTATATAACAAAATAACCAGACCCATAAAAAGATCAATGTTTGCAAGCTTAATTTTCAAAATCTATATAACAAATGATTATCAAACAAGAATCCTCAAAATTTGGAATTTAAGCAAAAATAAGAGCTTCGGTAACCGTTAAATTGTGGATAAAAGTTAGGATGTAGGAATTATAAACAAACTGCCTCAAACACCCAACAAAAATCTCAACTTTTTAACATCCATGTTACAAAATCCAACTTTTATGAGTCAAACATCTCTTTAAAGAGAGAGAGAGAGATTAGGAAATTNAAAAAAAAAAAAAAAAAAAAAAAAAAGATTTATCGAACCTTAGATTCCTTTTCCACAACACATTGCTTTTTATTTCCTCGTATTTCGGTGAATATTTTTTTTTTTTTTTTCTTGCCATACCATACGAATCGCACAATTATTTATTCACTTAAAATTTAAATAGGGCAACTGTTTAAAGTAATTTTTCTAATATAATAGATATTTGGTTAAAATTTTAAATTTTGGCTAAATTTTGAGATTATATCTTCTTGAATTTTTAAGAATATCTAACAAATTTTCAATTTTCAATTTTTCTCACAAACTCACAATTTTGTATTTAATAAGTCACTGACAAACTCAAAAACTTTTAAGTATTAATTGATCTATTAGATATAGATTTTAGTGAAAATATCAATGTATACCCTTAAATTTCAGTATTGCATCCATTAAACTTTGAATATCAATTTATACTCTCTATTGCATTATGTTTGAATAAATATGATATGAGACTCACAATTTTATCAATTAAAACTCTAAACTCTCATGAGCGAATTAATTTAGATTCCCACTTAGGATTTTCTTCAAAAATGTTAACTTAACACATCAATTTCAATCATCCATTTTATTAATCCTACATTAGAAGAAATCTACGCACATGTAAGAATTTATAGATGGACGATTTTCAAAATTAATTTTACTAAATGGTTTAAATTGATTCACTTATGAAAATTTAAGAGCTTAAATTGAAACAATTATAAGTCTTACCAATCACCATGATATTTTCAAGCAAAAATCTAAATGAGAGTGTAAGGTTTAAATTGATATCTTTATTAGTATAGAGTTTTGATTGATACAACCTCAAAACTTAAGGATATAAATTGGGTTTTTTTTTCTAACTTTTATTTTGTTTCTAGTTGATCTTTAAATTAAAAATATATATATATATATATATATATATATATCAAACCTTAAAAACTAAATTTATAATTACGAAGGTTAAAGATTACATAAGCACAAAATTAACGTTTGTGATTCTAAAAAATATAAGTGGATTTTGTGTAAATGGGATTTTATAAATACAATTTGAGTATAGTAAAGTGAAGAAAATTGGTTATGTATTTAAATGAAGAAGATGTGATGATATTAATGTCTGCCAATAACAGTGGTTGTGAGTATTTTGTGGTTTCATTATTGATTGAAAAAGAAATAGCTTTTTCCATTTCCTTATAGAGACAATGACCACTCCCTCCTTATTTCATAAGCCACGTAATTTCATCTAATTTTTGTTTTAATGCCAAAAAAAAAAAAAAAATCATCATTTATTTGCCCATGTCAATGTCAATTATTCTTCCTACATTTCATTCCAAGATAATATCCACCATACTTAATCCAAAATGAAAATTCCACCAGTGTTATTCCTATCAATTTTTATGTTGGTCTAATTAATTGTATATATTTTTGGGTGATTAACATGAATTAGGCTCAATAACGTATCAACCACTTTCTCTAATGTTGACACTTGTCCCACGTAAGTCTAAAGTCCTATGGGTGAGTCGAGTTCAAGGAGAAATAGAGACCTACATGGTGGTCGCACAACCTAAAAGGAAAAGTCAAATCTTCAAGTTTCAAGTCAATCAGTCGAATTTCACTAAAGGAAAAATGACTGAGTTGAACTCGTCATTGGCACTTTACAATTTCGAGGGTTACACACATTCTAATATTATCAGCATTACACGTAACTCCAAGCGGGTGTCAAATGAAATACCTTATAAATAACTCCATGTTGGCAGCTACAAGACAAATAAATAATTTTCTCTATTCAACTAAATAGCACTCTTATACTAATTTAGATATCAAAGTATACTAACTCAACACCACATTTTTCGCACTAACATCTTTCATTTTCATATGTTTTAGTGATTATTTTTTTGGGATGCATTTTCATTTTAGTTCTATTGTTTTAAAATGCTCAATTTAATTTTTATGTTTTAATGTTTTTTCATTTATTCTCTCTTCTCATTTCTAAGTATATAAAATTAGCTAATGATAAGGTTAGACAATATAATATTGTTTAGAGGAAGAATATGGTCACTAAAAAAATATGTTATCTATATCCTTCCTCTAAATTATTTTCCAACTTCATAGATTTTTCTAAAATTTTGATGGCAACGTTCGTTCTTATCTCTTCAAGTTGTTTGGTTTTTCTAAAAATGATTGTATTCATGAAGGCTTCATTTGAAATTGGCATTTAAAGTGACTTCGATGATTTTAAAATTACTTTCAAACATGAATTTAATAATATATTTGGGACTTATCATATTATCACTTCGAAAATGCTTTTGAAAGTTACACTTGTAAGTGTAAAATTAAATATTCAATTGATTTTAAGCTATTAAAGGTACGTTTCAAAGTGATTATAAACATGACAAAAGTGATTTTAACCATTTAAAACTTACTCCCAAACATGTACCAAACACTTATTCATAAAACTGGGGGCTCTTCTGAAATATAGCAAAATGAGCTAAATTATTTACAAATATAAAAAAAATTCATTGTCTATCAATCATAGACAGTGATAAACTTCTATCTAGATTAAGCGATAGAAGTCTATCGTGATCTATCGTTGATAGATAGAAAAAATTTTCTATATTAACTGATAGACAATGATAGACTTCTATCTAGACTAAGCGATAGAAGTTTATTGCGATCTATCGTTGATAGATAGATAGAAAAAAATTCTATATTTATAAATAATTTGATATTTTTCTATTTATAATAATTTTCCTAAAATTTATTCTAACATAACTCCTTCTTTTTCACTTTTGTAAATGTGTTGATTTATTCTAAATATGTTTGGAACCAACTTTTAGTAGGTTTTTAAATTCGAATTTTATCCTATTACAATCCTACTTTCTCAACAATTAATTATAGCATAATTCAGCCGCGCTCCAATTAAAATTTCAAAATGGATTAGTTCAAGGCAACCAAATTTTAAATAATTATCCTTAAAAAGGAGTAGAAATTATCAACAAACAAACATATATATATTTTAATAGTATGCCTATCCTAATCAAGACGCTAAATTACAACAAATTATCATTAATGTACTAAATACTATAATCTATTTTCTTATATTTAAAATTTGAAACTTGTTAAAGACTTTAATTTACTTTATGTTGCAATTGATATACAAAATTGATGACGAGTATTTTAATGGCTGCAAAACTTTTGCATGTGTAAAAGATATTACTAAATAATTAACTATTAAGGAATGACTAAATGGATCATATATTCAAGAGAATGTTTTATTTAACTATGTATGATAGACCAATTTCTAAGACAATAAGATCAACAAGAACCATGAATGTTGACTCTTAAGGTCGGCCATGAAAGTTGAAGAGGTCATAAAGGCTGACTTCATAGACTTCATGAAGGCCAGCCAAGGGTCAACCATAATAGAAAAACAATGCCTAAATATAGAGACTGACCCTTGGGTCAACCATGAAGATAGAATTATGCCTAAGTGTTCAACTTTTGGATGTACTTGGGTTTGCTAGTAAGATATTACCAACAATTCACAATAATAAGTAACGATTTGACTATATTATTGATCCTAGAAATTAATTAGCAAATAATCGTTACGAAACTATATCTCTATATAACCAAGAGAGCTTGTGACGTTGAAGATACACTCAAAACACTCTAAGTTCTCCATTTTTCTAGGCTCACTAAATTATTACCAATTTGATCGTCCGAGTGTTGGTGGTCAAACACCACACCACTACAAGGTTTTCTAGATTGTAATTGGAAATTATTCGATTCGTCCTAATTATTATAAATTTACAATTGATACCAAATTTGGGTATCAACAACCATTATATTAAGTCATGACACTATTAGCTAGTCATAACCTTCATTAGAAGAAAATATGTAATTTAAAAAAAAAAAATTAAAGAAAATAAGAGATTAAATTGAAAATTTTAAACCATTGATAGTAAATAAATAAATAATCATTCAAATGTCAACTACCACAACTTATGTTTACCTAAAAATTATATAAACAGTTAAAAGAATCATTTTTTTTTCTGTCTCTAATTTGTTACCTATAAATTTTGAAAAGTAACCATTTTTATTTAGAGAGGAAGAGATAATTTCGTCTTACGTATGAAAGTTTATGGGTTTGCCTTAGGAGTATCAAAGTAGGACATGGATGAGGTTGAGGATAGCTTTCTATTTCCTCCATTAAATTTCACAATGATTAGACTAAGGATTTTTTTTTTTTTTATTTTTTTTAAAATTTTTTTTTTTTTTATTTTTTTTAAAATTTTTTTTTTTTTTATTTTTTTTAAAATTTTTTTTTTTTTTATTTTTTTTAAAATTTTTTTTTTTTTTATTTTTTTTAAAATTTTTTTTTTTTTTATTTTTTTTAAAATTTTTTTTTTTTTTATTTTTTTTAAAATTTTTTTTTTTTTTATTTTTTTTAAAATTTTTTTTTTTTTTATTTTTTTTAAAATTTTTTTTTTTTTTATTTTTTTTAAAATTTTTTTTTTTTTTATTTTTTTTAAAATTTTTTTTTTTTTTATTTTTTTTAAAATTTTTTTTTTTTTTATTTTTTTTAAAATTTTTTTTTTTTTTATTTTTTTTAAAATTTTTTTTTTTTTTATTTTTTTTAAAATTTTTTTTTTTTTTATTTTTTTTAAAATTTTTTTTTTTTTTATTTTTTTTAAAATTTTTTTTTTTTTTATTTTTTTTAAAATTTTTTTTTTTTTTATTTTTTTTAAAATTTTTTTTTTTTTTATTTTTTTTAAAATTTTTTTTTTTTTTATTTTTTTTAAAATTTTTTTTTTTTTTATTTTTTTTAAAATTTTTTTTTTTTTTATTTTTTTTAAAATTTTTTTTTTTTTTATTTTTTTTAAAATTTTTTTTTTTTTTATTTTTTTTAAAATTTTTTTTTTTTTTATTTTTTTTAAAATTTTTTTTTTTTTTATTTTTTTTAAAATTTTTTTTTTTTTTATTTTTTTTAAAATTTTTTTTTTTTTTATTTTTTTTAAAATTTTTTTTTTTTTTATTTTTTTTAAAATTTTTTTTTTTTTTATTTTTTTTAAAATTTTTTTTTTTTTTATTTTTTTTAAAATTTTTTTTTTTTTTATTTTTTTTAAAATTTTTTTTTTTTTTATTTTTTTTAAAATTTTTTTTTTTTTTATTTTTTTTAAAATTTTTTTTTTTTTTATTTTTTTTAAAATTTTTTTTTTTTTTATTAAAATCCTTACTCCAATGGTTTAAAAAAAAAAAAAATCTTTAAAGAAGCTAAACCATGAAAGAAAATTATGATCCAAAGTTTTATTTTATAAGTTTAATTTTCGAGAATGAAAAATAAAATAATTGTCAAATGAAACATAAATAATTGACTTTAACCACCATTAAATTATGTTTAAATTCATGGCCTACATCATGATTAATTCTGTGGTAATAGTTGTATGTTATCTAATTAAGCGGGGGAAAAATGGAATATGTAATCCTAAAATGAATAGAAGCAAAAGAAAAAGGAAAAAGGTGAAAAAGAAATGGCACCAAATTATACTTGCTTGAATTGAAGTCGCAAAGTTTAAGCACAGCGAATCCCTCCATTTTTATCAATTCTATAATTATCTTAAATGTTGAATTAGAATCCCCTTCCTACCATGGAAAACCGCCAATCCCTCTCTCTCCCTCTCCTTTCCGCAACCACCTCCACCTCCGGCACCGGCGCCACCGCCACACCCACTTCTCCAAACCAATCCCTCTCCCTCTCCAACCAGGCCGTCGCCGTCCGCCTTCTTCTGGTGGCCGTCGTCGGACTAACTTCACTTTGGGCCAATCATGAAGCCTCAAAAGGCTTCGACGTCACAATTCTCAACAACGCCAAAGGCTCATCCGCCGGTCAACGTTTCGATCTCTTCTACGTCTCAAATGACGAAGCCACGCGCCTTCTCCTCAACGCGAGTAGCTTCATTGAGAATCTGATCTACCCTTCTCCAGACTTTCCAAAGAAGAAAGTTAAGAGCGTGCATCTCACGCTCTCCCTCCGCGATCTCTCTTCTAATGTCGCCGTCGAACAGCTCGACGGCGGAGTTGACTTCGTCGTTCATTTGAGCCCTTCCATTTTCAATGAGAGAAACGTGAACCACGCCATGTCAGCGGCGATCCTCAGAGGGATGTCGCGCGTGTGGCTATGGAATGGAGAAGCCGACGCGCCGCCCTCGCTTCTCGACGGAATGGTCGAGCATATCGCCGCAGCTGCGGGATTTGTCGAGAAGAAATATTCTGGTGGGGTCGTTAGCACGTTGGCAGCATGTGAGCCCATGTGGTGGAAGGAAAAGGACCCTATGCAGGTCGCAATGTTTCTCGACTATCACGAAAGACAACGGGAGGGTTTCATCCAACGGTTGAATCAAGGTTTGAAGTCCAGGTGGCACGATGGGACGGTGGAGGATGCGCTGGGTATGCCAGCTCAGCGGCCATGTGGTTCGTTGAATTTTTCAGGAAGCCTATAGGGGAATGGGGCGTCCACATGGGTAAATTATTCCATTATTCCAATCCACCGGAGGCAGTACCGTTCTTGAACTGCCACGTCGGAAAGGGTTGAATTTGCAAAATCTCGTCATTTTCTTTTTTTTTCTTTTCAGTTTTTTTCTGGCATTTTGTCTTACAATTTTGTTTATTGTTTAATTGTAAGCTCTGCATCGTACAACTTTTGTTAAATACTCGTGATGCTACACTACAGACAAATGTTGATGGTCTGTGAAATAGTTGTTTGCTTGATGGTGTATTTATTCGCTTGTACTTTCTGCAAAATTTATGAAAATAATTAAATTTAATTATTTTCAGTTCCACCACAATTGGGGTAGTGATACCAGATGTATATTTATAAATATTAATGGACTCTATATCAATATCAATGTCAGAACCCCAATAATTGGAGAGTGTAGAAAACTTTTCACATCTATGAAATTCCTGTTGTGATATTCACGGATAGGGATAGGAATGGCTTTCTTTTACCCCCTTTAATTCTCCATCTCTAGGAAATTCTTTCCTTATTTATTTATCTAAGGCAAAGTGTTACGGGTCTGGTCGTTTGTGCAATAACACAAAAGTTGTCTCAACTATTGTTGTAACAAGCGCTATTTCTTCTATCCAAACTTTCTTTATTTGGAAAATTTGGCAGATTTTATATTATGGATTCTTTCCTTCTTTTATGACGTGTCAAATTTTTTTGGGATGTTTTACTTTTTCTAAAGAAATTATTTATTGAAGGTTTTGTGCCCTTGCTAGGGTTGGTCGTCATTATTGAATATTTTGAAGAATTGTTGTTCTAGGGTCCGATTGCATTTTGTTCTTGGCGAGAAAGAGTTTTTGTTTTGGGTGGCCAATTTGTGCAAAATAGTGATTTGATCTTTGCTCACTTTATTCCGTTGTGTGTATCCGTTGTTTGAATCGTTCAAGAACATGAAGATTATTTTTGTCCTAGGGGGAGCCTAAGGCATCGTTGAAGAGAAGAGATTATAGATTTTAGGGAGAGCCTAAGACTTCATTCATCGAGAAGGATTTCTCAAGTCTTAGTTCTAAGGTGTTGAGAAGTGAGTTCTCAAGACTTACGGGGACCTAAGTTCTCATGTGAAGGGAGTTCACTAAGTCATAAGGAAGATAATCAAACTGAGAGGAGTCTCACACACTGTCGAAAGCCGAAGTGTTCATCACTAATATTATCAAACTTAGGGGGAGCCTAAGTACAATTGAGAGGGAGTCTCATATCTAGGGGGAGCCTAGGTGCTTAGCAAGTTAAGTTTTGCAAGAGTTACTGTAGAAGTCAAAACTTTACAGATAAGTATTTTGTTGTAAACACTTAACTATTCAATATTAGTGGATTAGTTTTCTTGGGCACACTGCCCCTCAGACGTAGGTAGTTTATCGCCAACTGGGTTACCAACTCTTGTGTGCAAATTCTCCTTTACTTCCTATTTGTTTTGTTGGTTGTTTAGTGTTTGTCTGTGCTTTATGTTTAACATCATTATTTGAGTGATCAGTCATCTTATAGAAATCAAAGGACCTTAACATTTTTATAGGATGCATGAATTACTCTTCTCATACTAATTGATTTTGAGATAGAACACCATATTATTTAATAAATTTCATTGAAAAAATTTATGTTCATGAACGGTTGATTTTAATGAATTGATTTGTTACCACCTAATGTCTATTGTCACCTAGTTGATTGTGAAGAATGATTCCTATAAGTTAATGCATGTCTAGTTGCAATTTGTTGTCACCTTTAATTGTTCGCAGGAATAGGCATCACCTTTAATTTCAGTCATGATTTTGATTTTGAAATTGTGGAAATAGCATGATTTTGATTGTTGGTTGCGGAAATGCTTGTTGGACTTGAATGTTGTGTGTCTTGTTTGATTTGTCTGTATCATGCTAAATTGAATCACTATCTTGAGGATAAATGGTTAGAAACTGAGCTGTGCCTAATGTACTTTTGATATGCTTTATGTTTGATTTAATTGATCAGATACTATTATAAGGTAATGTATGCTTAGTAGTGAACTAGTGATTGCGAAGAAGCTCTCCATGAGCAAATACAAGTATATACAATGGACAAATAATACTGCCAAAATAAATTTAGTTCAACTGGCATAAGTATATGTTAACACGATCAAAATTAAGGTTTATGTTTTAAATCTCCCATCCCGTTGTACTAAAAATTACTATTTGTCTAATGTACTTGCTCGTGGAGAGCTAGTTCAAAAATAGATAAGATGGTAAGCCTTGTAATTTATTTGTGTTACTTGAAATTCCTACTTCTGTCTTTTTTCCCTTTTTGCTCATGTAATTGGTATCGACGTGTTATACTTTCCATCAAACTTGTGATGATGGACAACTTGTTAAGTTGATGGCTTATGACAAATTTAATATTTATCAACACTCTAACACTCTCATTCACTTATGAGTTCTAATTTTCTTTTGAAAATCCAACAGCTGTGTTAGAATGTTGCGAATCTGTATGGTATAATAATCCTCCAATAATAGAATTGCTCTCCCTTTGTCCGTGGATGTACCAAACACACTATTAGTAAACCACATAAATTTTCATATTAGTCTTTACTGTGTATGTTTTCTCACTTTGTTTGCTTGTCGATTTCATTTATGTCATAACAAAGTGAAATTCAATATTGGTTAGGGAGGAAAATGACTTTTCAGGAGTGCAAAGTTCAGATCTTTCAAGTCTTGTTGTGATAACATGTTAAATCATCCATTGACCCAAAAACTTAAGCTTTGAATTGATTGGTGATCTAACATGGTAACAAAGCAGCATGCATTGTATGTTTGAACTCCTTTGTTGTCATTTCATTTCCAATTAATGATTTTCTACTTGTTGGGTCTTTCCATACTGATGAATCATTTTTTCCGTCTCTATGAAATGTGAAAATTTTATAGAATGTTTAATTCTTCCTTTATTTGATCATGAGTTAACACTTTAGATAGGCATTTGCGAAAGATGTATACCAATTTAATTGGGCATTTTGTTGCATTCTTTGTAGAAGGCCGAGGAAGATCTTGAACTACATTTTTTGAAATTACGAGTTTGCTTGGACAGTCTAGAACTTCTTTTTGGCGATTTTGTTTTCCTTTTGCTATGCAAAAAGACTAAAAAAAATATATATATTGAGAAATTCCTTTTCCATTTGCCTTTTTAGGAAAGGATTTTTTTTTTTTTTTTTTTTTTCCTGCAGGAAAGGATTTTTTTTTTTTTTTTTTTTTGTAATTTTTTTTTTTTTTTTTTTTTGTAATTTTTTTTTTTTTTTTTTTTTGTAATTTTTTTTTTTTTTTTTTTTTGTAATTTTTTTTTTTTTTTTTTTTTGTAATTTTTTTTTTTTTTTTTTTTTGTAATTTTTTTTTTTTTTTTTTTTTGTAATTTTTTTTTTTTTTTTTTTTTTCACGGCAAGCAAGAGCTTTTGTGCAATGTTGTGGGATCTTTTAGGGATGGAGATGAACACTATCAATATTTGATTTCTGGTTAGATTTTATGTTTTTATTTGGGTTTGATGACAAAGGTTTTTTGCAATAATCTCTTAGGGGCGTTTTGGGCTCTAAGTTGGCAAACACTATAGTAAATAGAGATTTAAAATAGTAATATTGTAGTTAAATATAAGTTATAATAGTTGGAAACACCCTCTATTATAGTTGGCGCCCCAAACACAGAGTGAATTATCCAACTTTAAATTGATAACCAAACAACTCCGTAGGTATTATTGTTCTTTATGGAATCCTTTTCTGTAGGCTTGCCCCACGTGGAAATAGAAATTCCTAAATTGAGGTAGATTAAAACCATTCATCTTGGTTTTTAGCATATATTTATTAATTTAATAGAACCACTTTTTAATTTTAACTAACGTGTTCATAGCTACTAGCTTTTTAGATTTAATTTTACTAGAAATTTGCTACCTTTTAGTTTACCCGTTTCAAATTATCTTTTCATATTAATATATTTTTCACATCTATTTTCAGATGTTAATTAATTCAATTTTTTATAACGATTACTTTTATCGAACTTTTATCTAATAATTTAGGTTAAATAAAATTAATCGAAATTCAAATCAACATATATATTATAATAAAATTATAAATTAACTCTCAATAGGAAAATAAGTGAAATAATGAATCTATTTTAGTTCATATAACTAAATTACACCAATTTAGTATTAATTTACAAATCACTATAACCAGGTTTTTTAATTGGTCGCTAAACTATGAACTTTCTTCTATTTTAGTCTCAAAACTTTCAAAAAGTCTGTTTTAGTCTCCAAACTTCTAAAACACATCCATTTTAATCTCTATGGCCTATAATCAGTTAAAAACTTAACAGATTGGTGACATGGCACTCGTATCTCAACATCCATATAGATGATGTGTTGCCAAATAAGCTGACAAAGTTTATATGGGTGTAATTAAGGCTCGTTTGGATTGACTTGAGAAAAAAATATTTTTCAAAAAATTCATTTTTATTTAAATTCTTTTAATAAAAATTACTTAAAATACACTTCAAAATTTATTTTGAGTGGTTGTCAAATACTCAAATTTTTTTTAAAATAACTTATTTTCTAAATAAAACATTTAAAAGTGTATTCTAACCCACCCTTATTAATATCCAAGTCTTCCCATTAGTACTCTTGCTCTCATGACATCTTTTGTCTTTGCTTTTTACGCCAGGGTCTTCACCCTTAAGAAAAATGACGTAAATTGCTATATATTTTTGGGTTTAATCATATAACCCACACATTCAACTTTTTTGGCTTTTTTTTTTTTTTTTACTTTGCTCTAATTGCAAAGAATGGTCTAATTTCTTTTTTTAAAAAAAAAAAAAAAAATCAACCCACCAAAAGAAAATCTATAGCTTCAAAAGAATCAAATCAAATGGTATATTCCTTTTTCTAACCGAGCTTGTTCATTTACTCATAATAGAACAATAAATTGCAATATTTAAGAAAATTGAGATTAATATCCAATAAACCCAAAAAATTTGTGAGAATGAGAAAAAATTGATTGGGTCAGTCTGATCATTTTTATTGATAAAACCTTTATTGAGATCTAGTGGGCAAATTACAATCTGTTAAGCTTTTAATATCGATTATTAATCATAGGAACTAAAATAGACCCATTTTAAAAATTTAGGTACTAAAATAATTTTTTTTTAAAATTTAAAAACTAAAACAAAACAAAATTTGTAATTCATCGACTAAATTAAAATTTAAACCTAAAATTTGGCAAATATTATCTTAGTTACGGTCGCTCAGTTGACTTCTTTAAAAGCATCAACTTTTTCTTTTTTTTTAAAAAAAAAACTCCAACTATCCAAACTAAGTTTAAATAATTAATCCCCCACCATAGACGTTCCCGTCTCTTTCATCAACAGTGGCCTTAGCTAGGGTGAACATTAATCATTAATATTTTTATTTAAAGAGTTCGTTTGGATTGACTTGAAAAAAATGTTTATAAAAAAAAAAAAAAAAAAACTCATTCTTATTTAAACTCTTTTGGTAAAAAGAATTGTTAAAAATACACTTCAAAATCTATTTTTAGTAGTTGTCAAACACTCCAATTTTTTCTAATGACTTATTTTTTAAATTAAACACTTAAAAATATGTTCTAGTATATTTGGTATGGAATTTATTTTTGTATATGAAACTTGCAAGTTCTTTTTTATTTCGTTGTTATCTAAGTAGGAGAAATTTTAAGAAGGATACTTTTACGTTTTTAGTGGATCTATATTTTAAACAACAATAATAACATATCATTCTGATTAAATATATTATTGTACTTTGCCAAAAAATATATAATAGACTCAACTCATTTCATTTTGGTAAAAATTAAAATACGTATGATATAATATTATGGCTTATATAATACTATATAATATACAAAAAGTATAACATTATGGAATACAACCAATTTTTTATTTATTTATAAATACATTGAACTATTTTTTAAATTAAAATTTAGTTTTTAATTTGTTGAACTTAACGGTTGTGAATTTGTCGAATGGCGAAGTTGAGGATCTCTCAAAAGTTTTCCTTTTCATTGAGGAGGCCAAGAAAAGAGGTTTTAAGATGGGGTCATTGCTTTCTCTCACTTGCTTGCCTTTTTCACAATATTCTAGTGCATTCTCTTGAAGAAAAAAAAAAAAAAAAACTTTGGAGAGTCAAAAATCTTGTTTTCTTCACTTTCTTACTGAATGGTTTACTTTGACTTTGTCCCGTAATACTCTTTTGTTGTAGTTTTTTGTTGTCTTGTTTCTTAAAGTATGTTGTATTTGTAGTTTTTTAGTTCAACCAAATCAACATCTTTGATTTATTTGCAATTTGTACAAAATTCAATCAATTAAAATACCATATGTATTGTTGAATTCAATAGATATGTAGATATGCATACACTTATGTCTCATCATTCTTTTATTTAAAAAATTAAATGGCAAGCAGTGTTCATTTTCACCACTAAAATGCACTCCTAAAGTATTTGAAAATATCAAATTGAGCTTTAATTTAATGGTAATTAGATCTAACCTTCTTTTGAAGTAAATCCCTCGTCCCATAAGTTTGTTTAACTAAATAAATAATTAAAAATATAAAATAATAATAACTGTAAAATATTTATTGAATTGATATTTTTCTAAGGTTAATTTTATAGTTTTTGTTTTCAATCCTTTTTGCCCTTGTCTTTCTAAATTCATTTCTTGATTTCTTGAACTTGTTAGAAATATTTTTTAGAAAAAATAATTGCAAAAGAAAAAAAAATTAGGAAAAAATACTTTTTTGGTCCTTAAGTTTTGGACCTATTTTCTATTTGGTCCTTACGTTTCAATATCACACATTTAGTCCTTAATTAAATTTTTTATTTTGGTTTCAATTTTAGTCCTTAATTAAATTTTTATTTTGGTTTCAATTTAGACTTTAAGATTCAAAATGTTACAATTTTACCTGTGAGATTTGAGTTTTATTTCAATTTGGTCCATAGATTTCAAAATTTTATATTTTTATCCTCAATTTTTCGTTAAAAATTCAGTTTTAGTCATTGACATCAATGTATATAAATCGATTTAAAATAATCATGAAGTGAAATTTTTTAATTTTATTTTAAAAGTGATGAAAGTAGTGAAACTTAATTAATTATAATTCATTTAATTATTTAAAATTTATTAACATACATTAAAACTAAAGATAAAAAATGAATCTTTAGTGAAAAATGAAGGTTAAAAATGTAAATCTTAAAATCTATGGACCAAATTGAAACAAACTCAAATGTCAAAAGTAAAATTGTAACATTATGAAGCTAAACTCAATAGATATGTAACATTTTAAAACTTAAAGACGAAATTGAAATTAGACTCAAATCTATAAAAACTAAAAAGTTATTTTTTCTAAAATTCTATATATTCACTCATATTTATCGAAAAGATATTTCCTCAAAAAACAAAATAGTGAAAATATATTTGTTATTTTTAAAAAAGGTCGTGAAATTTTGTCCGATACACATGTCTTGTGAATATTGAATGGATATTGATGTTATATAAATTAAAAAAAAAAAAAAAAAATGAGCCTAAAAATTTATGAGTGAAAAGAAAGGGTGCAAAGAATAAATAAATAAATAAATAGATAATGAAGATAGGGAAAGTATTTGTTAAGATTGTGGTGGTTGGTATTCACTAGCCCAGCATGTCTAGTCTTTTATGTGCATGGCGGCTTACTTTTTCAGTTCGAGGAATAGACAATGCCTTCAACTCAATGGAGTGCATCCACATTTCCATGAGAAGAAAATATATCAATTAACTTTTACACCAAAAATTGATTGTCCAAACTATATCTAATTTTAATTTCATCAAATTACATTTCAAAATTAGATAAGCGTTACAATAGTAATCTTAAACTAAAAAAATGTTGCAATTTTAACCTTTCGCTATTTGTTGCTTGCCACATCGGCATGCTTTTGAAAATAGAGTGGAAGATCAATAATATTAAAAAAAATTGATGAAGACAAGTTTCTAGTGCGATGAAAAATGAGCATGGTGCTTTAATTTCATAGTACTAGAAAAGTTTGCACTTGAAAGTTTGTTAAAAATTGTATTATCAAGTGCTTTCAATTGAATTATAAAACAAATGTATGATGCAAAAGTGATTTAAAAATGACGTTAGAGTTTTTTTTTTTTTTTTGTTAAAATTTGTGAGTTTTGACAATGTATACACCAATCGAACTTAAATTTGTGTAAAACTTATATCATTAAGTTGTGTACATCTTGCTAGGTTGAAGTTTATTCCTCGTTGCTATTATATGTGAAGATTCTCGAAGCAATGGCTATATATGCTTCAGACTTGAAAGTATTTCATCGCTTGATCTAAAAAAAAAAAAACCTAGTTGAATCTGATTGTTTGGAGGTTGTTAAATTGTTGAATGATGAGTCGATTGACATTTCTAAATTAACTTTCTTTGTTGATGAGACAAATGTTATGGGCAATGAAATGAGAATAATTATCTCATTCTCTCATATCGTTCGTAGCAACCAAAATGCATTTGCGCACTCGGTAACGCACACATTTTTTAAAAAAGTATGGATTTTTCATACCTTCAAATCCCTTATCCTAAGTGGTTAACCCAATTTGGGTGTAATTATGTAATAAAGTTTGATGTTTTGTATGGTTGATTCTTTTTTTAAAATATATATATATATATCGAAACTATCAAGTTTGTGGAGATTATTATATATATGTTTAGGTACAAATGAAATCTTCTCGAAGAAAAGGGTAAATCATAAAAAATCAACGTTAGATATTTCTGAAGTTAACCAATAAATATAAGGATAATATTTATATATCAAATAAATATGTGGATAATATTATTTATTTAAACTTTTTTTTTAAAGGACATGAATAATATTATTATTGATTTCAAATTACTTTGACAACATGTTGAGATGTAGTGATATATCTTTTCTGCTCATAAATGCTTGTTAGTAATATATGTCTATTATTGATAAAATGAATAAATAAATAAATAAAGGATGGATATATCTACTGCTTATTACATGTTAGAGGTTGAGATATGTTGGTGAGATTCTCAACTTCTCAAGAACTCATCATATGGGCTAGCTTGAAATTGTCACATTTGTTATTTTTTTTTTAAGAAAAATATCTTAAAATTTATTATTATTTTGGACTAATTTGCTATATATATACATGCACAATTGCCTTTTTCTTGACAAAAAAAAAAAAAAAAAATTATTGAGTCTCGTGGACAACGACAAAATACAGATCCTTCTTAACCATCTAAAGGATTGAAGGAGGAAAGTCTGAGCATCAAACGCCATACATCCTATTTTCCCTAGCTCCTTTAACATCATAATCGTCAACTCCATTACAAGTTTTATTAATGTTATTATTATTTAATGATATATACATAGTAGTCTTATTTAGCCCATACTATTGCCTCTAACTCAAATTATTATTCAAGGATATATATACATAACCACCAAATTTAATTCAAACTAACATAATTTAATTATAGGTTGAAATATATGTTTAGTCTATGAAATTTGAGACTTGTGATTATTAGTTTTTTAAAATTTCAATTTTGTATTTAATAAATTTTTTATTTTTAATTTGGGTCTAATAAACTTCAAAATTATAAAAAAAATTGGCTCGTCGACGAAATATAGATTTAAATTTTATATTTAAACAGAAATCTAAATTTTTAATTTGATATAATATCAAAAAAGATACCTCAATTTTATTTACTAGAGACTAAATTTATAATTTAATCTATAGTTTTTTAATAGTTCTTTTATAAAATATATATATATGTATTAACACGTGTCAACTGCACAGCATGAAGCTGCACCTAAGTTCAAGTAAATAATATTTGCAAAATGCCAAATCGTTTGACACGTGTCATGATGTTACCATCTAATGCAATGCGCTCAGTGTGGCACATAAAAGCTCACTCTTTCCCACTTGGGTGGTTTATCGTTGGAATTAATTTAATGATTCTTTCGATTTGCCTTTCAATCAATTAAATTTGATTTTGTATACTCTTAAAATCAAGGCTTTAAAGTGGATGTTGAAATATCTGAATTACAAGGTTTTAAATTACGATGGATATTTTGATCGACGTTTTTATATCCGTGTACGTGTTTGGATATTGACATAAAAGGTGAATTAATATTTTAAAAAAATTAACAAAATATAAATAAAATATTGATGTGAAACTAAGAAATTTAAATTTAGTCCACAAGAATTAAATGCTTACTTGTTAACTGAAATCATTTTTATGGATATTTTATATTAAATTTTGTTTCCAAAAATATTTATTATCATGGAAGCTCATTTTGGTAAATGAGGTCTATGGGTGAGGTGGAACCAAGGATGGCTTCTACATCTTTGTCCTTATCCTTATTCGCATTATCATTCTTCATCCTTATGAAATTCCTCATTTAATTTTGCTAAGATTGAGTTCTTTATAACTGAATTCTCTCTTGATGTTATTGAAAAGTTTTAACTAAAAAGTTCATTCCACATGGACAATTTAAATTTACAGTTAAAACTAAATTACTTAAGTTTTCTAGAAGTAAATAACTACCTATCAAATTATCATATGTATATAATCTAAATTTAAATTTTCAATTCAAACATATTCATTATCTTCGTCATTAAACAATAAAGTTTGAAATTTAAATATAATTATTATTGTTATTATTAAAATGAAAAATAAAAATAAAACAAGAGGCAAAGTAGCTAGGGATGGAGAATTACTTTTTAGCTAAAATACCATTTTGGTTTAGGTATTTTGGAATTTGTTCAATTTTAGTCCTTGTACTTTCAATAAATCTTAAATTTAGTCTCTCGAAGTTAAGTTTTATCGAAATTGATTACATAATCATAATAATTTTAATGTAAAGAAACACAATATGTGAATATGTTTTCAAAATTTATAGTGAAATTGTTAATAAAATATATATTAAAAAAAAGTAATGATAAAAACCACAATAAACAGCACCCATGACTAAATTTAAAATTTATTGAAAGTACAAAGACTAAAATTAAATATTTAAAAGTAAAAGGGCTAAAAGTGACCGAACTTCAAATTATAGACACTAAAATGATATTTTAACCTATTTTTTGGACAATACGATTGAATACCTCTTTTCTCTCCATTAAATTTAAATATAAAATCTATAATCTGACCTAAGCATGTTTTGAGATTCCTCTTTTCATCTTATGATTTTTTTCAATACCAAAACAAACAACTTTTGTTGAGGAAAAATTTTTATTTTACTTTTCGAAATTTAACGAAATATTTTCTTTTGTTTGCTTGCTTAACAATATGCACTTCACTAAATTGAAAACTCCTTTTACTTAGAAGTTCTCGTCTTTTAATAATGCTTCGCTCAAGCTTAATCCAATCTACAAATGGTATTCACTATATTTTGGATTTACAAGTGGTATTCTTATACTATAGTTGTATAGACAGTTGTGTATCATGTCAATTAAAAATAGGATGAGACTCACTGACATTAATGTGGAGACCAAAAATATTTATGAAGACAAGTTTATAGTGTGAACAAGGGGAATATGGTACTCCCATAATGCTAGAAAATTTTCTATTTTTCCATATTAAATTCTAGCTTTATTATGACTTTTCCTAAGTAGCATGATATTCTTTAAGTTTATAAATGTTTGGTATAACCTTGCCTTTAAACTTTTAATCTAACATTTTTTTAGGTACAACAGATATTAAAGTGATAAGATATAGTTTCTAACTATATTGCCTGATCATATATATATTTTGATAGTTGAACAATAGAGAAAATAAACATAAAGTAGACCAAAAGAAATTAAAAATTGAATTACAGATGAACAAAAACAAAATACCAATAATATCACATGTAATCACAAAATCTATATAAATCCATGAACTTAAACAGCACAAAAACAAACCCCAATACAGGATATGATCAAAGTACAACCTCTATTTCGATTTGTTAGTACCAAAAAAAAAAAAAACTCTCTTTTTTTTTTTAAAAAAAAAAAAAACTCTCTTTTTTTTTTTAAAAAAAAAAAAAACTCTCTTTTTTTTTTTAAAAAAAAAAAAAACTCTCTTTTTTTTTTTAAAAAAAAAAAAAACTCTCTTTTTTTTTTTAAAAAAAAAAAAAACTCTCTTTTTTTTTTTAAAAAAAAAAAAAACTCTCTTTTTTTTTTTAAAAAAAAAAAAAACTCTCTTTTTTTTTTTAAAAAAAAAAAAAACTCTCTTTTTTTTTTTAAAAAAAAAAAAAACTCTCTTTTTTTTTTTAAAAAAAAAAAAAAGACTATCTTATTTTTTTGAAGACTTATGATCTTGGACGACTCCTTCGTTCCCAGCCAACATCATATACTTATCTTTTCTAGTAAGCTTAGTACATTCAAATCCCAAAACATCAGCCAATTGTCTTTGTACATAATTAGCAACTTGGTAACTTGATTTTCCTCCCCCACATGTCATTTCCTTTGGAAGCTTAGGAAGAATAACCATATGATAAGCTGCCCTCGGATTCATCAAAAAAAGTATTGGATCCAACCATTTTAATCCACTTGCTGTCGTCCCATAAAACATACTCACCCACGAATTAACCGCAACAGGCACAATTTCATCAGTCAACTCCGCAAAAAGTGGACTAAATCTCAACAAATACGGCTCCCGACATGTCGTCCCTTCAGGACATACAACCAAATCCCCTTCTCCAAGTAATTTTTGCATTTTTTCCCCATCTTTTTCTCTATCTCTACTCAATCTCACAGTTTTGATTGGAGCTATGATTTCTGAGAATTTGCTTAGACTGTATGTAACTGCCACTAATGGCTTCCCAACTAAAGCACTTAAAAAAACAGGGTCTAGAAGTGTTCTGTGGCTACAAACAAATAGAACTCCTTTGTTTTGGGTTGATGCCTCTGTTTTTGTGTAGCCTTTTTGAGTTATGGTTATGCCACTCCAATGGCCTAAATAAAGACCCAATTTGTAGGGAAGAAAAATACCAATAAGAATTCTGTAAATTGCTAGCAAAACTCCAAAAGGAATCCATAGGAATGTGCAAAGACTTGCAAATGGAGTTGGTAAAAATGCTAATCTTCCATCATGAAATATCAATGGCTTTGGATATCTTTCTCTTCCTACTGTTGAACTGCTACTTGTAGTACTGCCTCCTTGGCTTCTCTTCTCCTCCTTGTTCACAATATATCCTTCCTGTGTCAAAATATCATGAAAATGTTTACAAAACCAGTAGCATTTTTTAATACAATCTTAATTTTCATTTACACTCAATTTCCATCCGGACATTCTAACCCATTTCTATTTCAAATGCAATAGTGCAACCCAAAGAAACAGCACCCTGACGGGTGGAAAAACAATTTTTAAAAAGAAATAATTCTTTTATGTGCTGCCAGAATCTTGTTCATGATTGATTCTATCTACTACATCTTGTTCAAAACCTGTATCTTGAATAAAAACTCTATTAAATGAATTTTCAGAAGGCAGGGGAGCTTTCTTGGTAAATACTCCATCAACGTAGAGAAAATTCAAGACAGCAGAAAGCACGCTGAAATAATTTGATGGGTCTGACAAATTAAGGAACTGGTCTGTTAGATGTACGGATTTTTATTATTTTTTTTTTTTTAAAAAAAAAAAAAAAAAGTGTATATATTTTTGTAGCATTTATTTCAATTGTTTGTGCAGCGAAATTGATAACTTTTTTCCAACCAATTTAAGTAAATGTCTCAATGTTCATGTAATAAAAGTTTATTAAATAACCGACATAAACACAACTCATCAATTATCTATCTAATTCAACTTAAGATCAAACAAAATAATGAAATTGAAATTGGAAGAAGAAACTATAATACCTTGCAAAGAGAAATGAAAAGATGGTCATGAAGATTTGGAGATCCAATACCAATATCAGGCCTTTGGTCTCCAAAATACTCAAGTAAAGCTTTGTGTTTCACAAGCAAGCCATCTGGAGACAGAAAACCAGTGTAATAGCGGCCATAAGTTTGCAATTCAGTCCCTATAACATCATTAACATTCAAATAATTTCTCAAAAACCCCTCCACCATAACTCTAGGAACACTTGTAAACACAATCTTAGACCCAGTGGCTTGAAAGACTTCAAAAACATGAGGATTGAGATTCTCAAGAAAAAACTTAGGGAGAACGGTAGTACTAACATTAGCCATGTCTTTAATTGGAAGGCCACAAAAGGAAATGAAAATCATAGCTTTGAATTTGGATTCCCAATCCAAAAGACAGAGAATTGGCCATGAAATAAGCAAGATTATAGCTCGAAAAAGGCTGCCTCCTTCAAAGGAAACAAGCATGAAATAAGGGAAAAAAGAGTAGCTTTTTGAGGAGTTTAAAAGTGCACCATTTAAGTCACAAACAAGAGTTTGGGATGCTCTGTTTTTTAGGCTACATTTGGAGAGGTGGGGGTAAAAAGAAGATGGGTAGGGTGTTTTGAGAGATGGGTTTGTAGTACTAAAAAGGGAAGTAAAGCCAAAGCCATATTGTTTTACTTTTTTGGCTGCTTTGTAACATGAATTGGCTAAGAGTTGGTACAAAACACATTCTATGAGCTTGAAAAGAAGCCTAGGAAAAACAGCCATTTTTAAAATTGATGGATTTTGGGTAATTTTGTGGGTTGGAGTATGGAGAAGATGAAGAGTTTTGAGAGAGTATTTATAGGGAAGGAATTGAAGTTATTGTGTGTATTTGGAAATTGTAAAGTTGACCAATGTATTTGGTTAGCCACACCGGTTGCATTAATTGAATGGTGATCATTTTTTTTCTCTTTTTTCTTTTAAGGGCCCTTTTTTTCTTCTTTTTTATATTTTGGGTCCATTTGGAAGTGCCGTTAGCATGCAAATATTACAATTTACTGCTTAGTCGGTTGGATTGTAGGTCACCATCCCCTGTCTGTTTTAGGGAGGAGAGAAATAGCACTGTGAACGAACACAATTTTCAATTTACGTTTAACAATTCCTTAAATTACAAGTTTATCAGATAAATTTTGAGATTTTTCTTTTTCTTAATCTATTTGGTCTTATTTTTATACATTTTTTAAACTTTCAATTTCATTTATAATATATCATTAACAAATTTTATATATAATTTTGAATTTTAAAAAATAAAAAAACTTACAAAATATAGTCTAACCAACACCTGGTTTCTATGTTTTGTCATCTATGTTTTCAAAGTGTTTTTAAAAATCAATATATATAGTTTTAAAACCTTTTTTTCTCCTTTAGAATTTAGTAAAGAATTCGAATGTTTATATTGGAAAGATAAAAATCCGTAAGAAAGCAAATCAATTTTCAAAAATCAAAAACGAAAAATGAAACGTTTATCATACAGGTCAAAAGACTATAGTATAACCGTAGATTTTATAAAAATTGTAAAGTCAAAGTCTATAATTGTAATTTCATCTTAAGTTAAGGAGTCTAATTATGTAATTTAATGGGGGGGGGGGGGG
>QLSR01000230.1:1696647-1718236 GCA_031780015.1 Citrullus colocynthis | reverse complement strand
AAAAAAAAAAAAAAAAAAAAAAAAAAAAAGTGAATGGTTGCCAAACACTTCTAATTTTTCCAAAATGACTTACTTTTTTAAATAAAACACTTGAAAATGCATTCCAAACACACCATTACTTTATACGTGTTGAACTACTAGTTTTAGCTTAGAAACAACTTATTACTTCCTCTCCTTCGTTTTGTTTATTAAAAAAACATGTAATGATAAAAAGGGCTTGTGTATTGAAAAAACATGTAATGATAAAAAGGGAAAAAATTACCCTTTTGGTACTTAGATTTTTAGTTTAATTTTTAATTTGGTCCCTAGGGTGTAAAATGTTACATTTTTACTAAGTTTTTAGTAAAATCTCTATGTGGTCTCTAAATTTCAAAATATTACATTTTTACCCTTGCATTTTGAGTTTAGTGTCCATTTGGTCTTTTAGGTTGCAATATCTTACACTTTGCCTTTCAAATTTTCACTAAAGCTCATATTGGTCTTTAGTGTTAACTTTTAATTAATTAATCTAAAATAATTCTAAAGTGAAATTTTAAAATTATTTTTTAATAGTGATGAAAAGTTAGTGAAAACTAATAAATTACAATTCTTTTAATTCCTTTAAATTAATTAACAAACGTTAACACCAAAAACTGAAATTCAAAGCTCAAAGGTAAAATTTAACATTTTAAAACTTATGGAACAAATAAAAATTAAACACAAAAGTGTTGTTTTCAAATATAGAAAAATGAACCAAAATATTTACGAATATAACAAAATTTTATTGTAATAGAACGCGATAGACTACTATATGTGTAGTTTATCGTAATCTATCACAGATAGACTATAATATTTTGTTATTATTTATAAATATTTTTAATATTTTTATTATTTAAAATAATTTCCCTAACACAAAACTTAGATAAAAAATGTAATGTTTAAAAATTGAGAAATCAAATAAAAGCTAATCTCAAAATTTAAATAGATCAATCAAATTCTTTAGATTTTAAAAGTTGGTTGTTAGATACAAAATTAAAAATTTGTTAAACATTATTAGATTTTGAATTTGTCAAAAACTTATTAATATAATTTTAATGCATGAGAAAAAATAACATAGCGTGTGTTAAACTCAAGTATAAATAAAAAAGAAAACGTATTTAATTTTCGTTGGTACAAAAATTTTAATTTCCCCATTTATTTATGCTATGTCTACGTTGTCCTTAGGAGAAGGGCACAAACTTCTGATTTCTCACACCATTGTTTTAAATTAAAAATAATAATAATAATGAAATAAAAAAAAACTAAACTTTGGGTGCAAAAACAAAGCCTCTGCATTTTTCAATCAACAAGTTTTTATTATAAAAAAAAAAAAAAAAAAAAAACACTCTAATCCCTAAATTTCAAAATTAGTTACGTTTCATTTTTAAATTTCAAAATATCACGCTTTTCTTGAGTTTTGAATTTGTTTTAATTTTATTTCTAAAACTCTAAAATTTACATTTTTTAATCTTAATTTTTTTTATTGAATGCTCACCTTTAATAAATGTCTATTAAGTAATTTAAAAGAATTACTTTGATTATAATCGAATTAGTTTTTACCAATTTTTTATTAATACTGAAATTATTTAAATGGATTAAATTTAAGTTAATGACAAATACGAAGATGAGCATAGATAAATCAAATAAAATTTAAAATTTAAAAATAAAAATATAACATTTTAAAATTTAAAGACAGTATAAAAAAACATTTTACGATACAGCAACCGAACGAAGAAAATAAAAAATAAAAAAATAAATAACTTAGGTAAAGCAAATGGGTTTTTCCTTTTGAGTACAGTTGTTTTTTTGAGTTAGATAACCAATATGGTCTGTTACTTGAAAATCTAACGCACCGATTAATAAATGTTAAGACCATTTTTTTAAAAAATAATAATAATAATAATAATTGAAGAGTCAAAACCTATCCGAACACAACAAGATTTCACTGACTTTATTTTTCTTATGTTATTATAATAATAATAATAATAATAATAATAATAATAATAATAAAGAATTAAAATTTGACTTTCTGTTGGCGGCACTCTCTTCTTGGGCATCTCGATCTTCCCAATCACAACCCCGCAGTGGGTTATTTGTTTCTTTTTAATTAATACACACTGAGATTTACAGTTTAGATTATTTTAGGGGTCCAATCATTTTTCTTTCTCATTTATACACACTGTTTCATTCTCTTTTATACTTTATTTTTTGGCTTGAGAAATTAGAAGCAAGCTTTAAATTATTTCAATGGGGTGCAAAACCCAAGAAAATAGTTGGGAGTAGGGAATTAAGTGGTTATTTCCCGATGCAATTTAGAGTAAAGGCTAAGTGCATGAGCATCCATACAATTTGTTTTCAATCAAGTTTCTTTCAAGTTTTGTTGTGTGGTAGTTAAGTTCATGCACTCATCATTTAGATATGGGTTCATAAGAAATGGGGATGAAAAAAATATATATATATATAATATATAGTTTTCCATTTTATATGAATGCCCTAGTCTCTAGAGGCATCATGCAACCTTGTTTTGTTTGCATGTTCATTTCATGTATTACACAAAACACTATTCCAATCACTCACTTATGCATGTGTGTATATATAAATTATATATTTAGGCTCTGCACTGTGAATTGAAGTTCGTGTATATTTTTAAAATTATAAATTTAGTTTTTTAATTTTTACATTTTCTAAATTAACAAATTCACTATACACAAAATTGAAACTTCGTAGTTTCATTAAATATAAAATTCAAATTTATATCTAATATATCACTCTATTTTTAAAATTTATAATTTTTTTAAGAATATATATTAGATATAAAATTGAAATTTTTAAAAATTATGGACCAAACAGACACAGACCTCAAAATTCATGGACTAAACTTGGATTTAACTTATAGTTTATTATCTTAAGCAAGACTATACAAAACAACGAGTGATTAAAGGCCCATTTGGATTAACTTAAAAAATATTTATTTTTTAAAATATATTTTCATTTAAACACTTTTGATAAGAATTGTTTAAAATAAAGACACTAATTGCTTTTAAAGTTCATTTTGAATGGTTGCCAAACACTTGAATTTCTTTCAAATGACTTATTTTTTAAATTAAACATATGAAAAGATATTTCAAACACACCCTAAATCACTTCTTTAAATTCATCTTAATTGCTTTAGTAATTTATCTTACATAAAATTGGGCATGAGAGTACCTACTATCTTAAGGCTAAAAGTTCAATATGCCTATTACATAAAGTTGGGCAGCTACCTTACTCTATCGGAGGTGTTGGGGGCTTCAACTTGGGGTGGGTTGAGTAGGTTATTAGGCTATAATCAACATTTTAGTAGGTAAGCGTTATTTTAACCTTCATTTTGCTATAGGGTAAAACTATTTTACAATCTAATGGTTAAAATAATCAACTCTCCCTCCTTCCAATGTTCCCAATAAACTTCACCCACTAGCAATCAATTTTAACGGCCACCACTAGTGACTACTTCCAGTAAATTTTTAACTTTTCATGATTATACAACAAAACTCTAACATTGTATAGATAATAAATGTCATAAGATCTTTGAAGTAGAAATGATTTTCACAATAACACGAGTTTTAGAGTATCATACCTTGATCCACGATGTTAATCTAATAAGAGATTGAGTTTCTATCTCTTGACCTTCCTTTAAACTTAATAAGGTTTCTTGATGAAGAGAAAATAACTCTTTATGAGGTAGAGAGAGTACCAATCTCGTTCTAGAATTTTATCTTTATATAACCACCGGCCATCAATATGTTTAATTGGAGAATTATCTTTTACTTAATTTAAGGAATTATCTTTTACTTAATATGCCTAAGTGATAAAATATAAGATAATGCACATGAGTCACATTAATGATAATATTATGAAAGATTTAGAAAATTAACCTACTTCACAAACAATAACTCACAAATATCCTAAACTTTAATTATATTCCAAAACTAAATTTCAACATAATTTTGAGACAATCTAACCTTTTGAGGCATTCCCCTCTCACATTTAATTTTATATTATTTATAATTAAAATATTAAAAAAATTCAATTCAAATTTAGTATTAATTAATTAAAAATTTTATTTTTGGAATAAACATATCCAGATTCTCATTTAATGATTTTCTAATTTTATTTATTGACTAATATGGTATATATTCTTACAATTAAGGAATATGATAGTTACATTCTCTCATATATTTAATTTTCGTATTATTTTATAATAAAAATATTTAAAAAATAGTTTTTGTTTATAAAGGATGTTTTTTCAATCATTACAAATTTGTCCATTTTTTGTTTTTGCATATTTCAGATGTTGATTTTAGGAGTTTTTTTAAGGTTTCTTTTTCCAATTAGTTACAAATTTGTCACAAATTTTCTTTTTACAGATTTTTAATTTTGACTTAAAATTCAGAATCTCTGATTTCGGTAGATTATATTTAATACAGAATTATTGTTATTTTATAATTAAAATATTAAAAAATAGTTTTTGTTTATAAAGGATGTTTTTTTCAATCATTACAAATTTGTCTATCTTTTGTTTTTACAGATTTCAGAATGTTGATTTTAGGAGTTTCTTTAAGGTTTTTTTTTTCCAATTAGTTACAAATTTGTCACAAATTTTTCTTTTTACAGATTTTGAATTTTGACTTAAAATTCAGAATTCCTGATTTCGATGGATTATATTTTATGCAGAATTATGGTTACAAATATTCTATGGTCTATGTTTCCTTTCTCACATATGTATACGGGGTTTATTTCAAATATATACAATATTATCTCAAATATGTATGAGGTTAATTCCAAATGTATTTAGAACAAGTATAAATTTAAGATTATTATATAATATATACTGCATATTTTAATTTTAATATCGTTTCTATTTAGATATATATTCCAAATACTTTATCATGTATATACATGTATATGTTTGAAATTGAGATATATATTCCACATATTTTATCACATATATACATGTATATTATAATAAGATAGATGACATCCTTAGATTTTTTGGAATAAACTCATATATATTTAAAATTGAAAATAGAATGCACAAATATAGTCCAAGTGACTTTCGTGCATGAGTTTTGGGAGAAAAATCATTTAATACGTGTGAATATGATTTATTTTTTCAAAGATGTGCTTTTGAAAAAAAAAAAAAAAAGGTTTTGGAAAAAACTATTTAATGCGCATGAATATAGTATATTTTCTTTTTCGTATGTGTCTTTTCTTGTTTCTATTTTTTATTATTATTATTTTCCAATATTTTAAAATTTTCTAGATGGCGATATGGACATTTGAGCTATATTTTTGTGTAATATTTCATCTTATTAGGCAATTCATGAAAAAAAAAAAAAAGAAAAAAAGAAAAAAAAAAAGAAGTTTAAGACAATTTTCTAATTAAGTCTATTTAATTGGGTTATATGGATAGAAGGCCCTTATAAAAATAGTTAATGAGATCCTTTCGATGCCTCCACATTTGTTATGAAAATAGTTTGAATATTTTTTATAAAAACAGTTTTAGTAATCCATTTTTAAAAATTTTAAAGTGTCACATTGGTGTATCAACAATTTATCGATATTTGTTTGAAGTTCATTTAAAACTTAACCGTAGTGTATCAATAGTACATCATTAGTAATCATTAAAAAAATCGTTTCAAGTGTATTTTTGGTGTATTAGCAGCTTATCAACACTCATTCTAACTATATTTTAAGTTTAACATTGATGTATCATTAGTATATCAATTACCTCATCGAAAGACAATATATCAAATTACACTTATTCTAAATTAAATTTCAAATATAATATTGATGTATTAGAAGTATAACAATGTCAATTCAAAATTAATTCACTACTCTTTAAAATATATTTATTCTAGTATATTGGTGGTAGATAACCACTCATTCAAAATTTAATTTAAAGGGTAAAATAAGTATATCAGTAATTTATCAACATACACTATTGAGAATGGTTATCAATAGAAAGAATTAAACCATTGTACGTCGATTATAATGTCTCTGTTGGTGCTCAAATTTCGTCAGCATTAAGCTTCGTCACGGGTTCCCAGTGACCTTGACCTCCAGTTTACTCAACTTCCACCGGAAATTGTTCCCTAAATTTGTTAAGACCTTTTAAATTTCGCTTTTGTCAAAATTTTGAACAACCTGATCTTCCTCCTTTTGTTTCTCTTGTCAAAAATTGTAAAAGACAACACATTGAGAGCAAAAAACAAACTACTCAATAAATTAAATCTCTCTCGATTAGCACCTTCCTTTATAAGTATGGTGTGCAAGGGAAGTCAACCACAAATTCAACCTTCTAATTGGCTCATCACTATCAGTAATAATATGGTTTTTTAATCCACCAGTATTAAATGATATATATATATATATATATAAACCCTCAGAATTAGTCTATTTGCCTCACATCCGGCCACTCCGTATGCCTCAACTTCGGGCATTCTATTTACCTCAATTCCGGCCACTTTCTTTGCCTCAACTCCGAGTTACACCTCTAACTATTGTTTTCTTTTTTCTTTAAGGAAAAAATTTGGATCAATTTTATTTTTTTAAAATATTTTTTATTTGTGCAGGTAAATGGAGAGTATTGCTCCTGTGGAGAGGAAAAAACTTGGGTGTAGCCCTCTATTGTACTCAATTAAAAGCTGCCACGTGAGAGTTTGTTTTTTTTTTAATAAAAAGAATATATATGTGTCTTTTTATGTGGGTAGAAATTGCAGACTTAAAAATTATTATTTTTTTTTTATGTCAGGTTACATTTATTCTTTTTTTTAAAGGAAAAAACTTGAATGCAGCCCCGTTGCACTCATGTATGTGTAATCATTTGCTGCACCTAATTAAAAATTTATTTTAAAAAGTATATTAATTTTTTTTATAAAAAAAAATGAAAAATACGAACTTAGGTGCAGCTTAAACTGCTATTTGTTAGTTTGTCCAAATTACATCTAAATTTTATAATTTGAAATAATTGAGAAAAATTCGTTTGTGAAATACATAGGTTGAAAAGTATTTTTGATTTAAGCTAATAATACTTTTGGGCTGGAATAGGTTGAACCAACCAAAACCCAGTGAAGTTGGGCCAAAATCCATTTCGGAAAAAGAGAGAGGATTTGTAATTGGATTCTTCTTCCTCTAGTTTTGAAAAAAAGTGTCAATCCCTCCCTTTTTCTACGGCTTATATTCCAAGCAAAAGCCTCCAAAAATGGAGATGGAAA
The DNA here is from genome assembly GCA_031780015.1 of Citrullus colocynthis. Lineage (NCBI taxonomy): Eukaryota > Viridiplantae > Streptophyta > Magnoliopsida > Cucurbitales > Cucurbitaceae > Citrullus > Citrullus colocynthis. Next base: position 1,710,962 of record QLSR01000230.1, on the reverse strand, counting down.
GGAAACTCACATTTATTAGCAAATCCCATTTGAAATTCAACAACTTAGACATAGACTACTCGCATTTTCTTGGAATCCACTAAACTTTCCTCTTCCACGCTGCCCCTGCCTTTTTTGATTTTCTTAAATCAAAATAATTTAACTACAATAAATATAAAAAGAATTACAAATATAATAAAATAAAATTTAATCTGATTCTCGATTTTTTTTTTTTTTTTTTATGATTTTACCCTCATTTATGTATCAATAAGTCTTTATATTTTGTATATCAATTAATTGATATATTTTATTTAAAGATTGTCATTTATATAATTAATATATCATCACTTTAATTATGTTATGTCAACGTTTGTTTGTTTGATTATGTTAAAAAAGTTTCGTTATGCTATAGAGTTATTTTCATTTGATTGATTGAATTTTGATATTGATGATATATATTGAAATGCATTAATTTTGTCAAGTGATTTACCAAATATAAATTATATTAGTTAATCTATTTTATTTTCAAAATTTTTTTATGATTTTAATGGTATATAAGCTATATTTAATTTGGTATATCAATTGTGTAACAAATATTTCATATTCTGTATATTAATTGATTGATATGCATGATTTTAAATGTTACTTAAAGTTTAGCATTAGCATTTCAATTGTACATTAGTACTAATTCAAAATGAGTTAAAAATGCAATACTAAGTATTTGGTGTATTGGTAATTTATCAACATTCATCCAAATTTTATTTAAATTGTGACATAAATGTATCAATAGTATATATCGGTAGTCATTAAAATTCATTTCATGTACATTTTTAGTGTATCAATAATAGTTCACTCATAATCTAGATCCATTTTAAGTATCGTATTCGTGTATTGGTAGTATATCAATAGTCATTAAAATATATATATTTTCTAAAATCATTTTTATTTAATCTCTTTTGAATAAAAATCGTTTAAAATACACTTTAAAATCTATTTTGAGTAGTTACCAAATACTCCAATTTTTTATAAAATGACTTATTTCTTAAATTAAACACTTAAAAATGTATTCCAAACACACACTTAGTAGTTATATTTAAGCATTTATTCAAAATTCATTTAAAATACAAATTAGTTTATCAATATTGTATCGATGCTCATAAACAATTCATTTCAAGGACCATTATTGTATTAGTAGTATGTCATCGTTTCTTCTAAATAAAATTTGAAGTATAACATTCTTGTATTAGTCTTATATCAACATTAACTCAAAATTCATTTCTATTATAAAACGTTAGTATAACATCAGTATACCAGTACTTCTTAAAATACATTTGTTTAAGTATATCAATTATATATCAACACACATGTTCAAAACTCAATTTCAAGAGCAACATTAGTGTGTCAGTAGTTTATCAACATTCGTTCAAAATGATTACAAACACAACAGATTGAACCATTATATAAGATAATTATAATGTACAAGAAAAATAATATTCTATAACAAACGAATAAGGATTGAAATTAAGTCAACAAATAATAGTAAATGAATAAGCATCTCTTGAATGATAAATATGGTTTATGAATGATAAATACGGTATATTTATTGTATAATTTATATATTTTATGTTTGGTATATTAGTCAACTAATATACCAAATGGCTAATATACCAGATATATCCATAAGGGTAAATTTGAATAAATAAAAATGAAATATGCTTTCATGTTTTTTTTTTCTTGCTATATTTGCAATTTTGAAAAACAATTGCTAAATTGGTAAATTTGAGAATGTTATTTACTATACTTGCAAATGCCCTATTGCTATATTTCTATTATTTCAAAAGTTAACAAACTATTTGAAGAAATAAATTTGAAAATATTTCATGAAAATAAGGTTTAATTTTTTTTTTAATGTGTTTGATAGTAAATTTAGAAATTATATTCTAATTTAAATAATTATTATAAATGTGTTTGAAACTGCATTTTTAAATCATAAAACTAATTGTAGTTATTGTTTATGAGCTATTATTAATTAATTTAAGAACATATTCTAAATAAAAAAAAATGGCATAACTTTTGTTTTGTAATATTATATCATTCATAATTTATCGCATAATACATATTTTATTTTTTAAAAAAATAATTAAGTTTCTAAACATTTTAATCTTTATTTAACATAATTTTGCATTCTAAAATTTAAAATTCAAAATCTAAGTACTTTAAAAAAATATATATTTTCAAAATTGCATTGTTTGGAACACAAAATTCAGAAAACAGTTTTTAAAAATATAATTAAGATTGTTTTTCAAATACAGTTATTAAATTAATGGATCTGAAAATAAAGCATAATTTGAATTTCCAACCAAACAAACACAAAACGTTTTCGAAACCATCATCAAAATAAAAAATTGATAAAATATTAGATAAAAACTTAGACCTGAAACATTGCTGCAACAACCTGAAATGAAAACGAAATTTGAACATTGTCATACCATTTCAAACTTGAAAAATAGTTTTATAAAAAAAAAGAAATATCTAGTGCATCTAGGGATGCAACCCACACAAATGCCCAATCAAATTTATGATGCAACAAACTTTTTCATTTTTTTTTTTTTTTAAATATGCATGAAAGGTGTACTTTACAATATAAACTGTAACAAAGTATTACTATTTATAAAATATAATATATCAATTGCAACGTTTGGAAAAAAATGAGTATTTTTTTAATACAATAACTAAGAAGATAAAAGATCGAATCTCAAATTTTTAGAAAAGATGTCATGTCAATTATGGTCGAAAGAAAATTCGAAGTAATTTTTTCCTTTAGAATGTAATTTATTATTTCCAATTTATTCTTGTTGTTATGAATATTTAAAATAATAAATAATAAATAATAATAATAATAGTGGGATTGGATGATAGGTTGAAGCGAAGCAAGCAAGAATGATGCCTTTTTTTATCGGCGAGAAATGCGTTATTCCAATTCCAATAGGGAAGGAGTTGGGTCCCATCCCATTCCACTCCCACCAATAAAATATATTATATATTTTCTTACATTCCTATTTGGTAGACAGCCAAAGTTCCCTACGTCTTGTTTGGTAACTTGTATTCCACTTTCTAAACACCGTATAAGCTACTCTTAACTTGGATTTCAATGTCCACGTCACTGCTTAATACATATATTTTTTTAAAATTAAATACTTGAAAAGGTATTCTAAATACATCATACATTAGTACATATTACAAATTATATGGTATTTTTTAAATTGATTTGCCTTTCTTTTAAAATAAGATTGGATTTTTTATCTTACGTTTCGTAAAAATTAAAATGAAGTCCATATTAATATTACAAAAATTAAAATGAAAACATATATGATAATATGATCTTCTAAAATTAAATCAAACATCACAAAGATTAAATTAAGGGCAAGGAGGGTTGAAAAAGTTATAAAACATTTCAGTTTTTTCATTATTTTTCAAATTAAACACTTCAAAAAAAAAAAAAAAAACAAACTTTCAGGACAAATTTTCCTTATTTAATTGTCCCCAAATCTATTTCTCCAGTATCATTCTCTTTTCTTCTCTCTCTTTTCTGCTTTGAGTGAGAGAGAGCAGCTTTGTGGCGGAACTTGGAAGTTGAGGGAATCAATGGCAAAGCCGCCGAAGAAGCACGTCTTCCTCTTCTACTGTGCGGAATGCGAAGAACTTGCTCACAAAGTTGCAGCTCAATCCGATTCCATCACCCTACAAACCATCAAATGGAGGTTCATTTCTTTTCCTTTCCTCTGAAATGAAAATATCTTTGTTTCCCACTGGATAACTCCTTGTATTTCTTAGTTTTGTGGCTTTTTCGTTGGTTTGCAGTTCTTAACAATAGTTTTGCTTTTTCAAAGTACTTTTTTATTAGCTTGTTAATGTAATGATCATCTTATGCTTGAAATTCTGTTCATAATCTCATAATTTACTCTCATCCTTACAAAATAAACTATAAACTATAAGTAGACGGAGATAAAACCTTAAGAACCCATTTACTTTTCACTTAGTTTTGTTTTTAAATAAACCAAACTCTACATTTGTCCGAACAGAACACAACAACCAGCAGAATAAATCAAAGCAGTAAACAAAACAGCACAGAGATATATAATGGTTCAACCTTTCGGTCTACATACAATCTGAGAACCAGCTTAGAAGATTTTTATTAACAACAATATAGTCACAATCACAGATATTAAACATGAATCAACAATCTGTAATTATTCCATTCAAGACCCACTGTCGTTCGAAGCCTTTACTCCAAGACTCAATCGGATTCACACGGCAGCAGCTTTGATTTCCCCCTCTCACATGTCTTGTTTTCCTTTCTCTCTCTAGAATGTGTGTTATGCGGCTGCTGCTCCCTTTTCTTTTTCCCCCCCACTTAAGGTGATACATGATGAGCCCTAGCAAATAGAAGATTGAGATAACTTCAAAAATGCCATTGAGCATATATACTAAATTTCCTTTAAGTTAAAACCTTGTTATATCTTGTCATTTTTAACATTTTTGTTATAAACAAACTTTTCCGGAACAAATAACTGGTGCTGCTCCTTTGGTTTTGTTTTTTGATTTTTAAATTTGAGCTTGTTGCTCTTTCCTGTGGAATTGTTTTGTTCCTCTTCTATTTCTAGAATGTAAATGTTTCTGCTGACATGTAATCGACAGACATTATTATACAATTGCTACAAAAAGAAAAAGGCATTTAGACATTTTATACATATATACAATGACGTGTTAATGTCCTAATTCTGTTGAAGCTAGCATTTTCCAATTCTCTATGCCTGTATCCTGCATTATCTGTGTCCTGTAACTGTATCCTTTCTTCTTGGGTTCTCTTTGTCATGCCTTCGGTTTTTCTTAGATTTTACTTTTTTGTTCATTTTGTTAGTATGTCAACTATGTTGGCACTTATAAACTGCTTGAGGTAGTCTTTCATTTTGTAAGTACTATAATCAGATATTATTTACACTATATACAGGACATTTGATGATGGCTTTCCAAATATCTACATAAACAATGCTCAAGATCTTCGCGGGAATCATGTAGCATTCCTTGCATCTTTCAGCCACCCAGGAGCTATCTTTGAACAAATATCAGTCATATACAATCTCCCAAGACTTTTTGCTGCTTCGTTCACGTTGGTATTGCCCTTCTTTCCTACTGGCTCCTTTGAGCGAATGGAAGAAGAAGGGGATGTAGCAACAGCATTTACCATGGCAAGGATCCTATCAAATATTCCTATTTCAAGAGGTGGCCCAACAAGTGTAGTAATCTATGATATACATGCGTTGCAGGTTTGTTTTTATTGATTGAATTTATGTTCTAAAACTAAGCCCTCCATGATTAAGTCACCACATAGCATAGGAAGCAGCTCTGGACATGCCCTTCCCAGTTAGTGAAAAAAAAATTGTGAATTGTATATCTAACGTCTGTATTGTACTTTTAGTTTGTGTAATCTCAGTTGCTGATTTTGCATTATAATAGCTAGCTACAGCTATCTTTATATCTTATCAACACCTTCTCATCGACCACCTTCGCATGAATCAACTTTTAGCAGTTGCTTTGTAGCCTGGGAGAATCCTTTGACATCTTCACTCTTTCAATCTCTCTTCCTCTCATTTCCCGTGCAGTAATATTGGAATGGTATCATCTTTTATATCGATGGCCCTTTCAATGCAGGAAAGGTTTTACTTTGGGGATAATGTTTTGCCTTTGTTTGAAACTGGAATTCCACTCCTGAAGCAACGCCTCCACCAACTTCCCGATGCTGACGATGTGAGTATGGTGTACAATGCCCAGAAAACTTTCTTGCAAACCCAGTGTGGTTTTTTTTTCCCCTTTTACATCTCCATGATTTGACCGTGTTATCGTGTAGGTAGTAATAGCATTTCCTGATGATGGAGCTTGGAAGCGATTCCACAAGCTACTTGATCGTTATCCTGTGGTTAGTTGGAGTTTATCTACAAAGTACAGTGTGTCGTTTATGAGTACATTTCTCTCAGCATTCTAAAATATGATGTTGACTAATGGCAGGTCATCTGTACAAAAGTTCGTGAAGAAGACAAAAGGATAGTGCGGATCAAGGAAGGAAGTCCTGCTGATCGTCATGTTGTTATTGTAGATGATTTGGTACAATCTGGAGGAACCTTGATTGAGTGCCAGGTATTGCTCTCCTCTGGGTCGTAATCCTGCTACATACTTTTGCAAACCAGTGCCTCAAGATCATTTGAACTCAATGCTCCATCACTTATTTGGTTTTGTACCAAAACTGCTGCATACAAATTGCTGCTCTCCCATAAAAAATAAACAAAACAAAGGCATTTCATACCATATGACAGCTGAATAGATTACAAGCTTTTAAATCATTGTGAATTGGAAGAGGATTCTCGTGAGAAAAGTCTCACTGACTATGCTATCATATGTCATCAAGTTTCCTCAACTAATGACAACAATGTCATTATCGTTCAAAAAAAAAAAAAAAAAACACAAACAAACATTATTATTGTTGCAAAAAGTTCCTTTTACATGAACATCATTGATGAAGACTTTTTATGCCGCAATATCATTTCTGCAGACAATGATAAACTTATAAGAAGCATGCCCATTTTTCACATTGATTATTTTTTAAAAGTCTGGTCATGATGTAAGCTGAAAATGTCCTCATATTCTCGATTGCCTGCTGCATTCTAATATTTCTGCCCATTTTTCTATCAGAAAGTTTTAGCAGCTCACGGTGCGGCCAAGGTTAGTGCGTATGTTACTCATGGTGTTTTCCCAAAGCAGTCATGGAAGCGATTCCTTCACAAGAATGGTGAGTGGTTAAAGTTTTCTAACCGATTTAAAAATATATTTGGGAGTAATTTTGAAATGGTTAAAACTACTTGTGTTTTGTTCAAAATCACTCAAGTATGCCTTTAATCATTCAAAATTAATTAAATGTTTAATTTTGCACTTTTAAATGTCATTTTCATACCAACAAAATTGATTTTAAATTATTAAGAACATATTAAATCTCATAAATTTTCAAGTATGGCAATCCCTATCTTGATATTCGTTTTGAAGGTTTGGAGACGGCGTTTTCCTACTTCTGGATCACAGATTCCTGCCCTCATACAGTCAAAGCCATAGCAGATAGAGCACCTTTTGAAGTTTTGAGTCTTGCAGGTTCCATTGCTGATGCTTTGGTGATTTGAACCGATAGGTTATTGATGGGACTTGAATTGTGAGAATATTAAGCATATCGTTAACAATAATCCATACGGGGAAAAGAAGAGTTGTCCCCCGCACCGTACTGATTCTGATATGTCAGTGAACGCTGGATGACATCTTTTTTGGTGATATTGATGGTTTAATAGTACTGTTTTTGTCATCTTCTCTCCTTTCAAATATTCCTCATCTCCTATTTTCCATCTTGCATTATTGTTTAAACAACAGAGGGTATAGCATAAAACCTGCAAAAGCTCAGTGAATATATATAAATAAACAATGTTTTAAAGAATTGCAGCTTTAAGATAGAAGTTACAATCCACACAAAGAGAGAGCGAGACAAGCTTCTTTGAAATGTGCAAGTTTAAGTACAATTCTGATTATTCAAGGACCCAAAAGAAAGACAAGAATATGAATTTACAATAATTAATTTGATGCAACACAAATTCTGTTGACTACATGATATCAACAACATAGGGAAGAACATCCTGTGGCCTCCCCCCATCTGTACACTTCTTGAACACAGAACCTAAAGCCTATGACCACAGAATTTACCAATATCAACAGGAACAACTCATATTTGCAATTGGACTTGAAAGCCCCTATGAACAAAGACAAAATGCAAACTCCTCTAATATAGACTCCACAGAAGAGATGGTCACAAACAAGCTCGAAGCAACGATGCCGCAGAGAGACTTAGGCCAGTAGTCATGTGATTCTCCTTATTTACCATTGGTTAAATTACAATATGTTCCTCTACCTACAACAAAAAAAATGCTCTCTGCCTCCTTGTCTGCAATACCCTTCATGAAAAATAATCATCAAGTAAAGTATTCATCAATCACAAATACTCCCTCAGTTCTCACTTAGTTTTACCATATTAATACCTATCCAACAGTTAGTTTTCCCAGCCTTTTCTCTTTTAATCTCAAGGCTTGGAAAATGAACCAACATAAGTTAATTTTCTGGTTTTTCATCTGGGTGGCCCTTTGGGCTGTCCAATGAGTCCCCTGAGTATGATCCATCTGGCTGACGAATGCATATGTTCAGATTGCTGGAGAGGAGAATATCCTGGATTTATGATAAACAACATATTGAATCGGTCAGGAAAAATGATAGGGAACTTCTCTGGATACAAGCTATCAGTTAGCATGATTCAGTAAAGTCGTATCTACACTTTCAATCATAAGTGCAACGAGACAGGTAAAGAAAAGTATAAAAGTACAGCACACGTTGAACAAAAATAACTAGGATTGGTCAAAACATGTCACCTGGTCACCAATCTCTTGGCCTTCAGAGTGAAAGAGAATTGGCCGACATCGCTTGTCCTCATTCATTAGGCTTGAGTTCTGAAAGTGTGTTACTAGAGCCGTCTTGCCCTGAATTCGAGCATAAGCTAGAGAAGCAACCTTTTCACTATTGAACTTTTCCCACTTCTTACCATTGAATGCCTGGTGAAGGTGAACATTTTCATTGTAAGCAAGAACTTTAGAGAAAGGATTCTTATGTTCTTATAATTTGAGTATCGGATTTTGACACATATAGACATACATATATATATAGGGGTAAAGCCAATGATAATAAATGAAAACATACCAGATAAATGCATTGTCACCAAAAAAGGGAAAGAAAAAAGGGAAAAAAAGGGATTTGGCGATGAACCAAGACATACCTCATAGAAAGGAATGATTTGTGTGGGAGACACCATATTGATGAAGGCATAACCGACATTGCACTTATTCTGAAACAAGAAATCAAACCATGATTTGAAATCAGTATCATAGGGTCTTCGATCATATGGTATATTCTAGAAAACAAATGCTACCTTGAAATCAATGGGCAAGTATAGAAAATCATAAGCACCACGGTGATTTTCATCAATAGCAGCCAAAAGCATCTTTGACGTGTACCTATAGCAACAGATAAATATAGGTTTATGAAAAGAAACACAGGATATAATCAAGGTGAAATTTAAACTGCTATTCTTTAAATAATACGCCAAATAGGTTCTTACTTATTGGGGATGTTTTTTATCATTAGTGTGGTCCTAGTATCTTCCCCACTAACAATTTTTTCTAAATCAAGCTGATACTGCTTCTTGCTCTCAATTTGGTTCCCAACATTCTCAACTCGCCTACTACGACCACGTTCCAGTAATCCATCAGTGTTCACAACACCAGACCCAGGAAAAGAGCCATTCCCATAGTAAATAGGGCCTTGCCTGGGCAAAGACATCATTCTAAAGTTGGGAGAGCCATTTTCAACCATATTCGCTGGAAGACCAAGACCACCAGTCATAGCTGCTCGTGTACTCAAGTTCACAAAATTACCATTGTGGCGACTTAAGCTTGTGCTCCCTAGTGCACCTGGATTCATGAAGGATGTTTCTGGTGACTCGGGGAAATAACCAAAAGGCCTATCAAGAGGAACACCAGATGGAGCAGATCCCACGTGATGGTGATGAGAACCCAGCAAAGAACCATGGTGTCTAGCATATGGAAAACCTTGTCCTTGCCCATTAGAAGTAAATGGCTGTCCCGCAGATGGTGTCGGCCAAGCTGAAGAATTGGAACGTTCAGCATAGGGAGTTGGGCTTCCCCATAGGAACTGAGGACCAGATAATGTCCCAATACTGGATGAATTGGAATTCATGTCAGCAACAGAAGATGTAGATCCACCATTTGAGCTAAATTTGTTGTCAGGAAAGGATTGATGATGATGGTAGGCTGTTCCTTGCATCAATGCGGAATTGGTGAGCACTTGGTTGACATGGTTAGCTCTTCCTTGGTCCTTTCCAATTGGTGCTATTCTTGGAGAGTTTGACAGATTGGGAGGAAGAATTGAAGCCAAGCCAGACAAATGACTGCTGTTTATGGGGCTCAGGCTTCCCAAACCAGGAGACTTGCTAAATGAATTATGTTCCACAGGACTGCCAATATGTGACCAGTTACCTACCATAGAAGTGGTTCTAATGTTAATGAGTATTCAAAATAGATGATGCAGAGAAGAACTTCAGTCCAAGGGTCGAGATGTTGTAAGCAATCATAGCTTCTTAAATATGATCAGGATTCAAGAAAAGCTGTACAAGATGATCACCTGGAGGGGAATTGGTCACTGGCGAACCAACCTGATGACGAAAAGTTCGAGTGTCATCTTGTTCCAGCTCTTGACTTAGTTGCTGCATTAAACTATATGAATGATAAGAACAAGTCAGTATATAAGCAAACATGACATTGCATAAAACACATACAAATGCCAAAAGATATAAAGACTACTAAAATAATCAACGGAAATAATGAAAGCAAATCATCATATATTTATTATCTTGTGTAAGCATATAAAAAATCTAGCTCAGATACTGTGTACAAAAGTGACTGGCACAAGGAGCCTACTTCCTACGTGCCCCTCCAGGACGGCTTGGTTCAAGCTTTATTCGCTTGCCTGCTATATCACTCCTATTTAATGCCCTTAGAGCAGCCTCTGCTGCTCTAACATCATAAAATTCTATGAACTTATGATGCCGCTTGTGTGGTGTCTCCCTAATCTGCAATTTGAGGAAGGGAAGTTAGACTTTTAGAAACTTAATTGCAGATGTCTGTATTAAGATTCCATAAAAATCATATGTGACATGCATCCTTGCACAGACATGCACAAATCCAAGAACTGATTGTGCAGGCATTTCTGCATAAGTATGCCATTTTCAGGTGTGCATATAATGGAAAGTTGGAAAATACCTCCTTTACTTCTCCATAAGCCCCAAATATTCGACGAAGGTCATCATTTGAAACTGAGGCATCCAGATTGAATACAACAAGAGTTCCCTGGTTAATATCCTTTTCTGAAGGATTATCCTGGAAAACGGCGAAGCAACAGATTCAAAGAGTTAACAAGTTAATGATCTTGGTACAATGTACTGAAAGAAGTTAGAACCAAGAAAGACAAACTGTATAACAAGAATGGCCATCTCAGTTCAAACCTTTGGTATTGAAAAATGAATGTCAAGTTTCCGTCGTCTCAAAGGCTTGTTTTGCAATGCACGCATTGCAGTGCGAGCCGCTCGAATGTCATAGTAAGATATCATCACAAAACCCCTATGCTTGCATGCAGTGTATAAAGTTCTTATATCTCCATATTGCTGTAGAGATAGGAGCAGTTAATGAACCAGAATTTGAAGTGGAATAAATAGAAGTCTTCCCAAACCTTACAGAAACGAAGCAATGCAGCATATAGTACAGAATGTAAACTCATCTATATACAGATTTAATGGAAGGGGCTTCATGGTACCAATAACAACAATAAACTAGTTTTCCATCAGGACAGTATCCATCTTAATGCCACTTATCTGAGCTACTGAGGATCCAATATCTTAAACCTCAATAGTTACTGATAAATCTAAAGATGTAAATGAACTCAAATATATTGAGGCTCCAGTCAGTAACATGCACATCACCAATCTCAAAGCCTGCCAAGTGCATGCACCAAGTCCAGGGGCATAGACTACGTGCACAATTACAGAAAGCAAGATCAGAATGAATTCGAGCAGATAATGCCAATATCTAACCTCATTACATACAACTGAAACTCAAGAAAAAAGATTGAAGGGGCTCTTCAGGAAGCTTGGCATTGTTACACATGAGAATTGGAAACAAGACTAAGTACTAATTACAAAAGCTGATCGTTTAAGTTTTGAAAAGAAACCTTAGTAGGCAGCAAAGTTTCATGGTACCCAAATAAGATTAATGGAAACTTGCACATACTTTACCAGAATATCAAATAAAACAAACAGACATAAGGAAAAGAGGAGCATAAAAGACAAATCTAAGAAAGTAAGCTCAATTAAGATGTTACCTTGCAAATATAAGGAAGTAACTCGCCAAAGAAAATTTCCTCATAAAATTTAAGGAAGCAAAGCAACTCATTAAATAATATTACCTCAAAGAGGGCTCTTAACTCAGCATCCTCGACATTACTATTGATATTCCTTACAAACAATGTCCTTGATGGATGTTCCCCATATGGATGCTCTCCAGCCACTGTTCCCACACCGTTTGGCAGAGCATAATGACTAACCATGCCTCCAGTAACACTGTCAGACAGATTCAATTTTGACATACCCATACTCAGGTTTTCTTGAGGTTCAAAATCTAGTTCCATTCCCCCTCCACTGCCAAATAAGTCATACTCTTCCAAATCCTCTAATTGACTGGGCAAACCACTTAAGTCAAAATCATCCATTAAACCACTGAAAAGCTCATCATCATCAGGAAGCAAGTTGCCTATTGCATCTATTTCTACCTCTCCAAGAGGATCCTTGATGTCAGTTTTGGGGTCAAGTTCATTGGATAAGTCAGCACCATCAGACTGACAAAGCTCAGAATCAAAATCCACTGCGCATTAGCAAGGAAAGACTTACTTTCCACCTAAAAACTAAACAGATTGTTGATAAGTATGTTACAACAAACACTTATACGTACATTTCTCATGTGGTAGGACTGGCAACGAACTGGAAAACAAGCTAACATCAGATGAAGCGTGAAAAGAGTCAGATCTGCGAGGAATTCCCCATGCACTACTTCCCACTTTTCGAGGAACATTAACTAGTAAATTTTTAGGTAGGCCTGCAAAAGCAATGATCGATAAGTATTCAAAAGGTCTAGTGTATACTTAAACCAGCATTGTAAAGATGTTAATGTAAACAATGCAGGAAATCAGTAGGCACTTGATAGCTCTTAACCAATTTCTCTTGGTTGAATGAACAAAATTACCCGATAGAGAATCTTCAGATTGTTGCTCCATTATGCACTTTCTGCCAAAGACAAAAAAGTTAACGGGCATAAATTTAGTCATCAAATACTTCGAAGTCTGTCAGCCAAGTACACCTATATCTATATGCAGAGATACAGTATGCATATTGCAAAACCATTCAAGAGCTAACAGTCAGATATCAATAATCATTCTTCCAAGTGCACGACAATTTCTCTAATGGCAGGGCACTGAGACAGTAATCAGTTTTGGAAGAGCAGAATTACTAAATCAGTATGACATGTCACTAAATATTGCCAACACATGAGATATTAAAAATTAAAAACCTAACCGAATTTTCATGGTCAACATATATGCAAATTAGCAACCTAAAAGATGCACAACATCAAAGATGTTGCTTTTTTCTTTTTCTGGTAACCCATGAAATAAATCTAGGCCAACCCTTGTCTGGAAAACGAAAATGAAAGGTTTTGCTCTGACCTAATAAACCAGAGAATAAATCAAGCGCTTGAGAAGGACCTACTCAATAATGGAAAAACCACTAAATTATATCTCTCTTTTTTCTATAGGTTTACATCACGATATTAGTATGGTGAAAAACATAACTAGAGAAAAGACTTGGAATGATGCAAGTTAAAATTCCCCATAAACTACCAATAACATATCCATATCAGTAACAAAACAGTATGCATGTTCTCTCAGAGGCATAAAGAAATCCAGAATCTCACATAGTCTTGGTAACAATCAATGAGTCCGTAAAAAGTTGCCCCAAAATGTTCCATGGAAAAATTGATTCGCGATTAGATAAAAATTGGGGACAAAATAGCAAGTAAAATCAAACAGAAAAGCTCGTGAGCTTGTAAATTCCACTATTTTCCAGTCAAAGAAGTTCCAAACCAAAATTCATCATATGCAACCATCAAAAGGAGTAAATTTGAGCATACCCAAAAACACCCAAATGACTCCAATAACGTTTTTCATCAATATCATGCACTATTAAAAGCTTAATTCAAACCAATTCCCAAATAGCAGCAGCTAGAGTAGCCGATCAAATGCAAAGGGAAAACAAAATTGAACGATATACAGTACACCCAGATTCATAAAAACAAAACCCAAATAAAATATGCAGAGCTTTCGAAGCAAACAGAGATAGTAAAGCGAGAAGTACCTCGAAACAAAGTACGCTAAAGAGAGGTCATCGAACGATGATTAGTATTCGTTTTGCGAGAGAGAGAGAAGATGAATATTTGGAGAATCGAGACGAGGTTTGGTCTCGATCAAGAAATTAGATTAAAAAACTTAGAGAGGCAAAAAAAAAAAAAAAAAAAAAAAAA
>QLSR01000230.1:1675136-1696332 GCA_031780015.1 Citrullus colocynthis | reverse complement strand
AAAAAAAAAAAAAAAAAAAAAAAAAAATCCCAAAGGAAATAAAGAAAAGGAGAAGAGTTTCCGTAGAAGCAGAGAAAAATCTTTCTTCTACTCTTCTACTTCCTGCAGTCTCGCCGGGAACCCAGATAGAAGAGACAGCGAGAGAAGGAAGCTGGGCAAATTTTAGAAAGAGAAAGGAAATGGGGGCGAGAAAATTAATAATAAAAGGAAAAATCAAAAGAAAATTAAAGGAAAATGATTGGAAGAATGGAGGACAAGCACAGGAAAATATATATATTAAAAAAATTGTTTGTATAATATAATTTATAATAAAATGCTAATTAATTTTAAAAAAATATTAAAAAAACATAAATAAACTAAATTTATGATTTATTAAAAATACCCGCGGTAGAATAGAACCACTAATAAATTACAAAGATTAAAATGGTATATTAACCTAAAAAAAATATTAATAAATTTACTGTTAGGGCTTTTTTCTTCTTTGTTTCTATGAAAGACTAAATTCAGCTGAATTTGAATCCTATTTGGCGTCCGTTGACACCAGCGAATATCAATTTCACTGCTGGCCTTGTTCTATGATTCTAAATTTTGCGTTTTTAATTTATTTTTAATTGTGAAACAAAAAATAATAATATTATTTGTTGGATAAATTCCCGCTGTTTTCTCTGACCTTGATTATGGATTGAATTTCGGGGGTGCCATGAGTTTGTATCCATTATGGGACGCGTGGCGGAAAGTGATTGGATGGAGCGAATGAGTGGACTTCTCTTTAGTTTTCGACGAGCTCACGTGGGACTGGATATAGGTGATTGTTTGCTCCCATTGTGCTTTTGAAGAGTGACGCGATCTTGCGTCGGTGGAAACGTGGGAAATCAGGAAATCACCTGCTTCTGTTCGCAGGATTTTACAATGTCAGCGCGCGATTTAGATGCTGCCACGTAATCTTCGATCAACTTTTGGAGTCTTGGGTGATCATCACTCATCAAAAGTTTGTGGTGGACCCTTCCTTGCTCTAAAAACATACAAATATCTCATCGTGTATGGGGCCCACTAAAAGAAAAATCTATGGATCAGCCCATCATTCTTTTTAGCTGATAGAAATATCATTATGGAACTACTATAAATGTAATGCTCGAATTAGGAGTGTATATTAATAAATCGAGAGAAATTTTTAGGATATAAAAATATGGTTAAATAATGCATAATTAAAAATTATTACTTATATTAATAAGATGTATTTTTTTTTCAATGGCTAAATCATAAGAACTCTAAAGTTAAATGTGCTTAGCCTGAAACACTTATTCACTCTTATAAGCGACTTACGACAAGCAGGAAAGACCTTACTAGGTCGTAAGGGATGCAGGGGAATGTCGGGGTCATCAGTTGTCGATATTTGGATTCCAAATCCTAGTCAAAATCTTTTGTATGTGGTGTTACAATAAATATTTCAAAATTACATTAAAGTAAAACACATATATAAATGTTGTGATAAAAATTGAGACATGAAATAGTGCAGTAATTATCTGAAATGGCAGTTGCAACCCAAACACTGTCACACTTATTTAAATTACCAATTTTCGTCTAAAATTTTAACAAATTTTTACTTCAAATATAATTATGAACTATTTATAAAAAATCAATGATAATACTACAACTTGTTAAGAGAATTAAAAAAAAAAAAAAAAAACAAATGATAAAATTGAGAGTTTTATAAATTGGCTATCTTTTTTGTAAGACAAAAATCAAAATAGAAAGAAAAATGGATTGAAATAAAATAAGAAATAAATATTAAAGTAAAGTAAAAAAAAACAAAAAAAAACAAAGCCAATTTACCTTTTCCTTTAGTTTTTTTTTATGTACGGACATTGCAGCCAAATATGAAATTATTATGATCCATCGGTCCTTTAAATATGATTTTTTGTTGTAATAATTTGCGTATGGTCGTATATAATTGAACAAAAGCACGTGTAATTGCTTTAGTGAGGCTAGTGGGCTGGACCCACTGGGTGAAATCATAAATTTGACCAACCTTATGAGTTGGGCCTTTTTTATGGGCTGGAAAGTAAAAAAAAGGTGTCCAGTAACAAAAGGAAAGGCCCACACTGTTCTGTAACTTGGCCCACACTCCCCCAGATTTCCTTCTGTCAGTACCCCTCCATAGTTCAGAGATAGCCACGTCAGCGAGTTACGTCGACACCATACTTTGTCTATGGTTTGAAAAATGACAGCTGTGGGCCCATTATGAAAAGATTAGGGCCCACGTAACAAAAATATCTAAATTGAGACAAAACCATAGAATAATTTCATAAATACTTGCTATATAGTTCGCGGATAGGTGTTGGAGTGGTCTTTTGGACTGCCAAATTTAGTTGAATATTAGATTTCGCTTTTTCTCAAATCATTTATTTGAAAACTAGAGAATGTTTGAGCAATAATTTATATGATTTGTAAACTGAAAATAGTTGAGATTGAAATAAAGTACATATATATGGATTTTTGGAGAATTTGATGTAACAATGTGCTGTGTTGTTGTGTTTGATGTAAGTCTAAGTATTGCATCCACGAAAGAGTAGAGACTCCACTTTCGATACATCACGTATGAAAACTTAGAGATAGTAAAAAGATGTTTGAGGATGGTTTAAACTATGGAAGCACTAAATAAAAGTTATTAAAGTCATCGTATGAGACTAGCTAGACTTAATTATGAATCGAGACATGTTAATCATGATGTACTTTGAAGACGTTACAATTCTACTCTACATGTTGTCGAAGATGAAAAATATAATGAAGTATGGTTGCACTAATGAAACTAAGACACGTCATTTGTGAGTTCATTTTAAATAGTTAAAATCATTTTTATCATGTTTTTACTACAATACATGCTTTTAATTATTTAAAATCAAAATTTGATCATGTGAAAATTACATCTAAAAGTGTTAAACCAAATATTAAATATGTTGTGGTTATTAAATACACATATTGAAAAAAGATTTTGAATATGATAAAGGTATTTTTAACCATTATCATTCTACGCAACCATACTTTAAGAGTTGAAGAATAAACATTGGACGAAACCAAAATTAAACTGGAACTTGCATTTAGAACTCAAAGTTGCATTTAACAGGTCATTCATGCTTTGACGAGTTAAACTTCAGTTATGGAACCATGACTTCAAGATACCTTCAAACTATATCATTCTTAGAGGGTTCAAAGCTTTTTTTCTCTAAATATTTTGGGTTGCAATTTAGCAAGTAGCCATTTTAGTATTGAATCTGAAAGTAAGAGTTAGAACTCTTCAATTGACCATATGTTATGTAGAATTTTTAAGGCTATAAATAGTCATTTATGTCATTTGTTTGAAATAAGATAAAAAAAAAAATAATGATGAAAATAACATATTAGCTTTCTTTTAGTCGAGATGTATGTTTTTGTGCAATTCTAAGTCTCTCAAATTGCATGTTTATAATCATTCAAGTTTTACTCTATCGTTCTTTTTTATAGAGCGATTCTCTCGTTCTAGAATGAAAAAAAATAAATTGAAGATCAAGAATAATCGAGTTAAACTGACATGAACTTTTAATTTTGTGTCCAATCGATTTTTGAATATTAGAAAGTGTCAAAATATATCATTAAACTTTCAATTGTGTATTCAATAAATCTCTAAATTTTTAATTGTGAGTATGTCGTACGAATGAGGAGAACTATAGTATAATTAGTATACTTTAGTAAACATTTAAACTAGGTGTTAATCTAGATTAATTAACATTTAATTAGGTTGTTTTCAAATATAACAAAATAAACAAAAATATTTATAAATATAGCAAAATGTGATACTTATCTAGCGGTAATAAACAACGATAGACATCTATTAGTGACACCGATAGACGTCCATCAGTATCTATCACGCTATATTTATAAATATTTTCAACTATTTTGTCATTTAAACTATAGTAGAAAGCTTTTGAATATTCATTTGGAAATAAATTTGTTTTTAGGGAGTCTTCTTTGATGATAGGGATGGATTTTTCCCTTTTCCACTCAACATTTCTTTTTTTAATTTTAAAAAACCTACTTGAAAGTAGGAACAAACTTTGAACACACTTATTAAACTTTCAACCACATCGTTACAACACACTCAATTGCTCGATTAAATTTGTTTGCGACTGGGTTTGGTTAAATTTCAAGCTTGTTATTTATTTATTTCATGTCTTGCTATTTGTAAATCATCAAAGGGTTAAATTACAAATTTGGTCCTTATAAATTTAGAAAAAGTTAGAACTTAGTCCATATGATTTTAGAAGTTTGAATTTGGTTTCTATGGTTTGGAGAAAATTAGAATTTAATCCCTACTTTAGGAATTATTTATGAAAATTTTTATCAAACATAGTGACCGTTCTAATCTTAAACCATGTGTACTAAACTCTAACTAATTTCAAACTAAAGAGACTATATTTATAATTTAATCAAATCTGAAAAACAAAAATTCTCTTGGGAGTAAAAAGGATAAAAAGGAAAAAGAAAATCCTTTTAAAAAATTGGGCCTCCAAAGTTATTAAGTTCTAAAAGAAGGCCTGCCAAAATCAAGCTCTGCAGTCCAATATTCCAAATTAGAATTTTCAGAACCTCCATTAATTAATTATTTTATTTAATTTAGGAGGTTGGAATAGAATTCGAACCTTGAGATGATAATTCATGTATTAGCTATCAAAACGGAAAAGCTTCCATTATTATTATTAATTCCTTGAAAAAGATTGAAACTTGACCTCAAATCATTCCAGCCAAATTCTTTATAAGATATCTAAAAATAGCAATCAATTTAATAACACACAAATATCTCGTTAATTTGGTTTATCGAGAAAACAATTAACAAAATATCTACATTTAGTAGGGCAAGAAAGGTTGGTAGAATAAGATAATCTATGTGGTACAAGAAAAGCCAATTCAATCAATATAATTAGGCAGAGCTTATTAAACAAATAAGATTATTAAATTAATTTACAATAAATTGCCAACACACACACACTAACATTGTAATATAATTAAAGTTAGATGAAACGTCCAGAGTCTGATGGGTGTAGGGTTGGGTTCCATTGCCAAAATCTACCCATGCCAACCTCTCGATCACATAATATTCAAAACGCAACATGATTTGACTGATAAACCACAATTGAGAGAAATCATATGCTAAATTATGTACTTTTGAGTTAATTAAGGTCCAAGTTAATTGAACTTAAAAGTTTGTGCCAAATTAGGTAAATAAATGACGAAGATCAAAGCCAAAAATGTGAATAGAGACAAAAGAGAATATTATAGTAGTAATATTAATATCAATATTAATATTGATATGTGTTCCTTCATAGGGTGGGAAATATGACGTAAGCAAATTATTTTCTAGGTTAAATCACAAAATTTATTCTTATAAACATTACGATGTAAAACGAAGTATTTTACAAATTATATATTAAATTTCTAAACTTGTAATTTTGGCTCCTAAGTACATTGTTGGATACATCTTTAATTTTCACTTTTTTGTTTAAAAGGTGTATGTATTAATTTTTTAATCAATTTATCTTTTAAATATAAAATTAAATTTTACATCTATAAATTTTTAAGGCCAAGTTTTGTAACCATTTCGTTTTTGTTTTTATTTTTTAAAATTAAGCCTATAGACGCTACTTACATCTTCAAATTTATTCCTATGTTATCTACCTTTTACCAATAATTTAAAAAACCAAGCCAAAATTTGAAAACTAAAAAAATATATAGATTTTAAAATTTTACTTTTGTTTTTGAATTTGGCAAATGCTTCAACTATTGTACTAAGAGAAATGCAAATCAATGTAAGAAATGGAGAAAAAATAGGCTTAATTAAAAAACAAAAACAAAAACAAAAAACGAAAATGAGTTACCAAATGTGGTCTAAACTTTTAGATTCGTATTTAATATGTTCAACATTTTAAAAAATGTTAGATAGATTAAAGACTTAAGAATTGCAATATTCAAAATTCAAAGACCTATTAGATCTATCTATACTATATATATAAAAAGGCCGCTATAAGGGGACTTAGGGATTACATTCCTGTTTTGTCTTTACAATTTTTCATAATTTTTATTTTTATCCTTCGTCACAACTATTCGGGTCAACAATGTAATTTAATAGTAAACACGGTCATATTTTTTTCCGGTTGCAAGTATTTGTGAAGATTTTAGAGAGAGATAAAAAGAAATGGGGAGAGATTTAAAAACATTGGAGAAAATAGATTAGGATTTCTCAACATAACGAAAGCAAATTAAATACAAGGATTCAAATGGGCTCGACGGGTTTTACAAAATAAACCTAAGTAAATAATATTTAAATAACAAAAACTAAACCTATTAAATACTATAACATCGATATTAAATACTTCAACAGTATTCGAGTTAAAGTGGCAAATATTTTAATGTATGAGTGTCATACATACAATAAATATGAAAAATAACGATCTACTTAACAGTGGACATATATTTCGATGGGCAATCACATTTTTTGTCATGTTACAACTATTCAAATCAGAGTGGTATATCTCGTGCATGAGTGTAATTTAAACCATAAATATGAAACATCAATATCTAATAGAGGTATGATTGAACGGACAATCATGTTTTATGTCTTTTAAAATCTCATAAATTTCTATTTTGTCTTTCTCTTCAATCTGCTACAACCATTTGAGTCAGACAATATAAAAAATTAGTTGATATATTAATTAATTTTTTTTGGACTGTGCTAATTATTGAGTGGGAAAAGTGGGAAAAGCTTTTGTAAAATGTGAAGTGTCCCACAGTATCGTCCACACCGTTGATTGCAAAGTTACTCACATGCTTTGTCGATTAGCCTTCTAAATCAATACCTCCACGGCTCCACTAACTATAGTTTAGATGATTTATGTTAAATTAAATTATAGCCCATACGACCATAATTCGAGTACTTTAAAAACTGTTGATAAATAGTCGAATTTTCAAACTTAAAGTCCTTAATAGTTACAATATTATGAGGGAATTATAAGAAATGTTTCTATCAATTAAAAAAAAAAAAATCAAAATATCTATAAATATAACAAAATTTTATTATTTATTTGTGATATACCACAATAGACTGCTATTTGTGTCGTGATAGAAACAAATAATAATCTAGAGTAGATAAATTGTGATATTTATTATTTTTAAATTTTTGTTATTTAAAATGATTTCTCAAATTATATAATGGAATTAAAATAGTTACAATGTTACGAGTGAATCATAATGGAGTAATATAATATCCAGCTTGATTTGTAGATTTTTTTTTTTTTTTAAATTTCACTGCGACAATGGAAAAAAGAAAACCGGAATTAAACGAGAGGAAAATCCTTCATAATATTAGATTTACTAATATGTTAATTAGTTTAGCTGAATTTATGTAGACACGACAGTTTAAATCTTTTAATTTAGGTGTGTTTGACCTTAACTTTAAAACTTGAACAAAATCATATATATTTTTTTGGTTTTCAATCTTTTGTTTTAGAATTTATGTTTGTTTTTCCCATGGTTTTCAAATTATGATTTTTATCTATTTTTAAGAAACACTTGGATTCCTAATCAAATTCTAAAATCATAAACAATTTTTTAAAAATATTTTTTATTTTATTTTATAATTTTTAAAATTTGATTTGGTTTTGAAATATATTGATAACAAAACATACAAATTTGTGATGGAAATAGTGATTAAAAAAAATAAAAACAAAAACAAAGTGGTTATTAAACGGGATGTAATTTTCCAAATCTCTATCTTGGTTAAAACAAAATATTCTATTGTCACTAAAAGTGACCTTAGTTCATAAAGAATTGACATGCACTCGCTTTTTTTAAATTAGAAGTTTGATATTTCCTTCCAATCGATGACAATCAATCCACGTTTCTATCCAATCCAAAGTAGTGTTTAATTTTAGAATAACATATCAATTTACACACTTAAACTATAAGAGTTGTATAAATTTAAATCCATAATTTTGTAAGTCCACCAGTTTACACCATTCACTACGTTTTGTTTGGATTAACATTGTGTGAGATTTATAATTTCACCAATTTAACTCCCAAACTTTTATAAGCAAATCGATTTAGACTCTCAATTAAAGTTTTGCGTCCAAATATCAATTCTTATCATCTATTTTATTAATCTAATATTTTAAAAAGTCAACCCACGTGTAAGAATTGAAACAAGTTTTTGCAAGGTATTTTTCGAACTAAGTCTAAAGGAGGGTGTTAATTGATACACTCCCGAAACCTTACCGTTTAAATTGATACAATTATTAGTTCACAGTTTAATTTGATACAACGTCTAAAGTTTAGAGGTGTAATTTGAAATATTTGTTAAATTTAAATAACATAAAACTACTATTATAGCATAGGATAAACTTATAACTTACCTGGTAGTATTCAAAGTTCAAAGTTGACTAGCTTTATTTATACAATGGTCTATGTAAGCACATAAAATTATAAAATTTTATGTATGGATTAAATTACAAGTGAACATAATTTAACGGTAATAAATTTGTACTACTTTACATTCTAGTTGAGGCCTCTTAAATATGAACAAAGCATGTACCAAATGAACTGGAGTTAAAAGCTATATTCAAATTAACACAAAAGTAAGCTCTCTAAATCAGCTATTTAGGTAGATGTTTATCCAACCAAAAGTTGAATAAAAAAATAAAAAAAAGAAATAAAAGTAGATGGGCATTAATTTAATAAGGCAACTTGAAGTAACAAATCTCAATTTCCGATTCTCATCCAAAAAATGGATTCTCTTTGGTGAAGATTAGTTGCTGAATTTTCTGATCTCTCTGTTCCCCAAAAATACAGTCCTACTCATGGTATTGCCACCGTCCAATCCATCCTTATCCATACGTTTTGGGCTCTACGAATGTACGCACCCGGAAGAAATAATTAATATATATAATATATATAAATAATACTACTTTGATTTATTATCACCCATTTCATTATTCTTAAAATATTTATTTTGTTCTTTCTATTTCTAAAATATGATATATAATTTTTTACATTTCCTTTTAAAAGTTAAAAAGAGATAACCGTATAAAAGATTAGACTTCAAATTAGAAGTAAAGTAAATATTTCAATACTATAATATATAATAATATAAAGATCGAATTGAATCGATCTTAAAATATTATTTCAAGTCATGCACTTTATTTAAATTTTGTTATATTATAGTTATAATTATGTGTTTTTAATAAAACTTAAATTTAGTCTCTATTTTTTTACTAAATTTTAAATTCAGTATAACAAAGTTAACTTTTATCTAAATAGATTAAATAATAAATAGTAACAATATTTTGACATTGCGATTACATACATACTTACACTTTATAAAGCAGAGGTTAAGGCAAATTATTTTAGAAAGATCAAAACTAACCGTACGGTTTAGTAAACATTTCTTCTTTTGTTTTTGAAAATTAAGTATATTTTATTTCAATTTATTATAATGAGCACATTTTTTAACTAGTTGAATTATTAGTCAAATTCAAAAAATAAAAACAAGCTTTCAAACTTACTTATTTTTTAAATTATTGATTAAAAAAAAAAAAGTAGATAACAAATTTTAAACTTAATTTTAAAAAACAAATTTAGAGATAATCTCTATAAATAAAAAAAAAATTGAAATGACTAATAGTGTGTGTTGAAAACGCTAAACTACAATTATATAATTACGAGTGGAAAGGCCAAAATAGAGCTTTAATTATTTAGTAGAAAGGCCAAAATATAATAAAATTCAAAATACGTAGCAAAATAATAATTTTAACCTAAAGAAAAATGGAAAGAAAAAAGG
The DNA here is from genome assembly GCA_031780015.1 of Citrullus colocynthis. Classification (NCBI taxonomy): domain Eukaryota; kingdom Viridiplantae; phylum Streptophyta; class Magnoliopsida; order Cucurbitales; family Cucurbitaceae; genus Citrullus; species Citrullus colocynthis. The sequence goes on along the minus strand of QLSR01000230.1, from coordinate 1,686,470 downwards.
ATTGAAAAAGCAACAAGAAGCAAGAGGGTCTCCTAGATTTCTGCTTTTTCACTTCAAATTATCTTGTTTATATATCTACTCTCAAGCCTTCGCCGCTCCTTCCTTCTCCCCAACTCTCCTTTTCCTTCTTCCCCTTCTCCTATTACCCGCCTGTAGATCTCCGATTCTGTTCTTCCCCTCTTTTTTATCCGTTTCTTCATCGTTCAGCAATTGGGTTTAGGGCATTCATCGAGTAGGAATGCAAAAAGTCTCTATCCTCGATCTGATTCTGGTTACTTTATGGTAGCTGGTGGTGTCGGTTGTTCTGGTTTGGTGATTGAGTTTTTGGTTCAGGTTTTGGGATTGCAGGTGGGGAAGTGTATGAGGGATTTGATTTGGGTAATTTTATTATGTTCCGTGGAGGATTCGGGAAGGAGCATAAGGAGGGATTGTGGGTTTGTGATCCGGAGCAGGGGTAGATGGGGCAAATGTGGTTGAGTCTTCTTTTAGTCAATTAAGAATTGAAGTTTTCTATTTTTGTGCTGAACTGGATTTCAGATTTCGTCTTCACTGTTCTCCAACCTGGGTTTGAGACTTTAAGGAAATGCAGACCGATCACCGTAAGAAGGTGAAGTTTTATCTCTCATTGTTATTATCTTATTCAGGACCTTCTCTAACACCTAAGATTTTTTTTTTCTCTTCCCCTAAAAGTTATATTAGAGTGTTATTGCTAGCCTGATGCAAAATTTATGTCAAATACCTTCAATATAGGCATATTGGTGGAAGTTTATGAAAAAGAAATTGCGCATTATAAGTGCTTATATATTGGGCTCTGACTAATTTGCAGCTGTAGATGTCATTTCTATTGCCATAAAGTACTCTTGTCCAAAATTCACTTCGATGATCCTATTTCTATTTAATTCATATATATGTAATTTCTTCATCCTTAGTCTGGATTGTAGTAAATCCCATACTTTTTACCGACGTGCCTTGGAAAAACTTCAATCAAATTTTCAACTCTCTTGGCTGTTGGGTTTTTCTTTTTCCTGTATGTATATGCAGCATCTTGTATCTTAATGTAGATGGGTTTTTTTGTGTGACAGAATTCTGCAGAATTGGACTTTTTCTCTGAATACGGCGATGCCAACAGATTCAAAGTTCGCGAAGTTATTGGAAAGGGGAGTTATGGTGTGGTTTGTTCAGCTGTTGACACTCTCACTAATGAAAAAGTGGCAATAAAGAAGATACACGATATTTTTGAACATGTATCTGATGCTGCCCGTATTCTTCGTGAGATAAAGCTGCTCAGGCTTCTACGTCATCCTGATATTGTTGAAATTAAACACATTATGTTACCACCTTCTCGTAGGGGGTTCAAAGATATTTTTGTTGTGTTTGAGTTGATGGAATCAGATTTGCATCAAGTCATCAAGGCCAACGATGATTTAACAAAAGAGCACTATCAATTTTTCCTTTATCAGCTACTCCGTGCGCTGAAATATATTCACACAGGTGCTTGGATATTGCATTGCATTTGCACCAACACTTTACCTGAGTATAGAGTTTTTGGGGAGCTGGATTGCTCTTGCAATCATTGTTACTTTTTGGCCCACTCTCCTTTTGGCTGGATGGAGTGTTTTGTGTTTCTCATATTATAGCATTTATGCTACTGATGCCCTTTTTCTTTTGCCATATTCTTTTTATAATGTTTTTGGGGCGGTATATTGTCAGGAGTAATTATGGTACGAGTTGGATATAATGTGTGACCTACCTGATTTTGATCTACATTACTGCAGCAAATGTCTACCATCGGGATTTAAAACCAAAGAATATATTGGCAAATGCAAATTGCAAACTCAAAATCTGTGATTTTGGATTGGCTAGAGTTGCTTTTAGTGACACCCCAACTACAATATTTTGGACGGTAGGCCAGTCAATATACTCATATATTAATGTTCGATACATTAAAAATTCTGAATGTATAAGTAGCGAGAGCAAAGCTTATAGTATGTGATGGTACTTGCAGGACTATGTTGCTACTAGATGGTATAGGGCTCCAGAGCTATGTGGTTCTTTCTTCTCTAAGGTTTGTTTTGATGATATTTCTTGAACATACTCTACTGATCATTCTTATAATCTAAAACTTTGCTAGCTGCATATTTAATAAACAGAGCTTTAGTTATAACCCTGCCGCAGAGTTATAAGTAATTGATCACCCTCTCTGTTGTAGTGAGACTTTGCGTTTAATTGTTTTGGTTGTTTAGTTAGGTTTCAATTCCTCTATAAATAATGGCATTAGTTTCTTGACAATTATAATCAATTTTATGTATAATAATGACGTTCCTCATTTTGTGACTGATTTTTTCTTTTCTCTGTGTCTACTTTTTAATTCTTTTCTGGATATAGTATACTCCTGCCATTGACATTTGGAGTATTGGCTGCATATTTGCTGAAGTACTGACCGGGAAACCACTTTTTCCTGGTAAAAATATTGTTCATCAGCTTGATTTGATGACAGATCTCCTTGGAACACCGTCATTGGATACCATTTCTCGGGTAAGTGGCATTTTATTATGTGTAGTATAGTTGTGGAGAAGTTTTGATGTTTTGAATATTTTGCGATAAAATTTTTCTTTACCATGAACTTTCAAATATGTTGCCTTAGGTAAGAAATGAAAAGGCCAGGAGGTACTTAACTAGTATGAGGAAGAAGCAGCCCATACCCTTTTCTCAGAAGTTCCCTAATGCTGATCCTCTAGCCCTGCAATTGCTACGACGATTGCTTGCATTTGATCCAAAGGATCGACCTACTGCTGAAGAGGTCTGCTGCTATATGCTTGATTAGCTACATTCTTCCCTTGCTACCTTTGTTATGTCTATTTACACTTATTTATCTAGTTTTTGGTTGATTATAGTATGATATAGAGCAAATCTATAAATTTTTGTTCTTCCAATCCACTTCAAATTTTGAAATTAATCACATGTGCCAACATGTTGAAAACCATTTGCCATCAGGCTTTGGCAGATCCTTACTTTAAGGGGCTGGCAAAAGTTGAGAGGGAACCTTCTTGCCAGCCAATCTCAAAGGTGGAGTTTGAATTTGAAAGGAGAAAGGTCACAAAGGATGACATTCGCGAGCTAATATTCCTTGAGATACTAGAATACCATCCTCAACTGCTAAAAGACTACTTAAATGGAACTGAGAGATCAAATTTTCTTTATCCAAGGTCCTTAAATGCCTTTTCTTTTTCAATTTCCAAACGATGAATTTGATTTGGTTAGTGGATGTTCCTGACACTGATCTTCTGGTCCATGTTTCTGCTTTCACAGTGCACTAGATCAGTTCAAAAAGCAATTTGCTCATCTTGAAGATAATGGAGGGAAAAGTGGACCAGTTTATCCTTTAGAAAGAAAACATGCATCTCTTCCTAGGTACATAAAACTTTTAGTTGCTGCTCCTCGCTTCAAATGTGATCTGGCATAAGAGTGAATGTCCAATTATGATGATAATTACATTTTCAATCTGTTGGTGCTAGCAGGTCTTCAGTACAGTCAAATACCATTCCTCCTAAAGTTACATCAAATATTGTTTCCTTTAAAGACCGATATGCGCCAGCAGGTTCGTTCAGCAGTCAGCATTTCAGAGATCCAGCAGCGCAGAGGATTGCTGCTGCTCAAGGTCTTTTCTGAGTACCGTCGTATCATTTGTTTTGCCTACTTTCTAACAGCCCGACCTGCCTAACTTATTTTTAAATCCACCAGTTCTAACTTTGCTTCTTTGTTTAGCCAAGCCTGGAAGAATCTCGGGCCCGGTCATGCCATATGACAGTGGAAGTATTATCAAAGATGCCTACGACCCGAGAATGTTAATTAGAAGTGCCTTCCCTTCTCATGCTATCCATCCAACATATTATTATCAGCAATCTTGCGGCCAAAATGAAGAAAGATCAGCAACGGGGGCTGAACAGGACACATCCTTGCAATGTAAACAATCCCCTCAATGTGGAATGGCTGCCAAATTAGCAGGAGATACAGCTGCTACTGGTGCTTTCTCAAATCCTTTCTTTATGCCGCGTGTAGGCATGCCCAAGATTGGAAACAATGACCGTGCTGCACGTTTGCAGGTAAGCGCTCAATATGATGCTGGAGCTGTTGCTGCTGCAACTACCACCACCCATCGAAGCACTGGCACGGTCGAGTATGGCATGACAAGAATGTGTTAGAGAAGCAATTTGATTGAACTGTGGGGAATGTAGTCCGTGTATTTTTGACAAAGCTTTTTAGATGAGTTTGTTCGGATGGACTAAAATGCTGCCGATGTTTGGCGACCTGAATTTGCCTGAATAGTTAAAACAAAGAGAACTTTTTGTCAATATGGTGATGCTCATTCCATCCATATAACTCATTTGTCTCAGAATAGTTAATTGGCGGGATCCATGCTCCTGAGTGCTTCAGTTTTCAACTTTGGCCATTATTTGCACTATAGTTTTGTATTATAGAAGAAGAAATATGATAGTTGATATATTGGATCTCTTTATAAGCTTTCAACTCACTGGCTTTGGTTACACAACTGAGCTGTGTGTTTCAGAATTCAGACTTTGAAACTCACTATCATTATATTGGCCATTGAAGAGGAAGCTGAGCTTATTGATGGATAACTTAAAGCAGTAAAAGATGGGCCAACAATCACATCAATCTTAATAAACCCATGTAAAATTTTCTTACAGGAACTAGTTAGTTTATACATCAATTGGATTGGTTTAGGCATATATCATCAACAATGTTTGTTGAGCTTAAAACAAAAACGAAGCATTGTTAACACAGTTTGAATGGCAGCGATGTTTTGTTTTATTCCTTTTATGAAGAAGAATCTCATTGAAAATTTAACTTTTCGTTAAGATTAATTTTTTGGCATTATAAAAGATTACAATCGTCCAAAAAAGTAATCGAAAGCAGTAATGTAATTACCCAAAATAGGAAACGAACTTCGAAAAAGAAAGAGAGAATCCCGAGTCAATCGCTTAGCTGGATAACGCAATTTATACAATATATGTGTATATATATCTATAAGGTGAACCAAGGATTCCTGTTATTTTCAATGTATATTTTTAAAAAAATAAATTGAGAATTGATATGCTTGTGGAAATGATTTACCAATACGTTGTTTACCTAAAAGAAAGTAAATTATTTTTAAAACAATGATTTATCCAAAAGTTTAGGCCTAAATCATGACTTAATCTAGATTTGGAATTATTTTGAAATCCACCTATAAAAAGGGAAAAAAAAAGTAAAAAAAAGTAAAAACTGAATCAAGCTTGAGTCGTTTACTCTCAAGTCTCCCACTAATATTGATTTCTCCTTGAATTTTCTAAAAAGATATGTATATGTGGAAATATAATATTAAATTTATGTTCAGCCAGGTTTGACTCTTGTATCAATCCATGATTTTAGAAAGATGAACTGGGAAGCGATTAATGAAACTGCAGCATAAACACATTGTTGAACTCTCACCCCAATCTGTTATTACTATCCATGTCGATTTTGATTTGCTATCCATTAAAAAGCTACACAGATTTACCAGCAAGTAGTATAGAAGATGAAGAAGATGATGGTGATGATCATAAACAGGGAAAAGATTCGAAATCCTGCTCCCAACTAACAGAGAAAAAGATGGAGCGACTGAGAATCAAACGCCCGATCGATCTTTTCTCACATGGAAAAGAGAAGAAAAAAATAATAATAAACCGAATGAAAAAAAGAAAAGAAAAAATCAAAATCAGAAGGAACTCATCTTCTTCAACCTCCGCACTTGGATTTCTCCTTCTCCAAGCTCTCGAAAAAGCTCGAGAGTGCTCTCATGGCCTTCACTTGATGCTGCAAATTCATTATATACTCCGCCGTCTGTTCAAACAGCTTGTCGACTCCAAGCGATTCCCCTCCCGGAACGATGCTCTGCAAGGCGCGAATCTTGCATTCGACGGCTTCCTTCTCATCGGCTTCTTCGGAGGCGTAAACAGCGTCGTTTCGGTGAAATTTCTCGGCAATGCGGGTGGTCGGTACTCTTCTCCGGCTACGGCGTCGATGGGGAGAGGATTTGTGCAATGCGTTGAGGATTAGGGTTTTTTGGCGAGAAGTGGTTGTTGGTTTGAGTGTTTGAATTTGAGGTTTGTCCATGGCGGGGAGAGAGAGAGAGAGAGAGAGAGAGAGAGAGAGAGAGCAGGTGTGTGAATGGGTACGAATAAGGGGAAGGAGGAGGGAGTTAAATTATTGTTGAGCTCTGAAAATGTCAATGCCAACGAAGCTGTGGCCCACCAGTTTTGGGGTTCTCTCAAGTCCTCTGGTTTTGGATTTTATGTTTGGACTTCAAACGCCGCCGTACGCGTCTGAGCTTTCTTCCACCTGATGGGATGCATGTCACCCGGAACCCAAATCCCATTTTCTTATTTCAGATCATTCGCAACCCAAATCTTTACCCTATCTATGAATCATAATTCAAAACTATTCCTAATTTCATTCAAATCCAATCACATAGTTTATTTTAGGTTTAAATTTAGGGGTGTTTCCATCTCATTAACAAATATAAGTAAAATGACAAAATAAATATGTATTAATTATAAAAAAAAAATTTCTTTTTACTATATTTGAAAATATTTATAGGAGTTTTGCCATTTAAATCAATTACTCTAAATTTTATTACTTTGTTTTTTAAACTTCTCAAACTTTTGACTTCAAGTTAAAGTTCAAAATAAACATTCGTAATGTATGAAGATGAAAACAAATCAAAGCATAGACTAGAATAGTACAAATTACTTAGACCTTTTATCTCAGGTTTAATATCATATTATTTTTTTTATTCTATTTTAAAGACTTTGTTTGACAATCTTTTGGTTTATGGTATGTGAAATTAAGTTTATAAATATATCCGTTTTGTTATCTATTTTTATACATTTTTTTTTCTAGAATTGGTTATAATTTTAAGTCTTACAGAAATTATGAATTTCAAAAGCCAAATATATTTTAAATTTTCCGAAATCCATGGTAAAAAAAATATTTATTTTTGTTCCTTTTTTTTATTATTATTGGCATATTGGTCTTTCTATATTATTAAGTCGCTTAATAACATATTTTTCTTCTAATTTCACTTAATATCTAATTATTTTTAAATTAATGTGGTTTAGATTTATGCTCATGTAGCATATCAATACTTACTCAAATTTACATCATCAATTTTGTAGCATCACAATAAAAGTATAGCTTGAATGATTATATTTTCAGAGTTGGTAGATTACCATAAATGTTTTAAAAATTTAGGTACTAAAAAAAATTTAATAATCAAAATGAACATATTTAAAGATTTAAAAATTAAAGTATAATCATTCTAACAACAAAATTAAGTTCTTTTTTTATGTTTGATGTTCAAATTCTCGTCCTACACCTATATTATAAACTTAGTTAAATTACAATTTTAGTTTCTATAGTTTGAAGAAAGTTAGATTATAGTCCCTATAATTTATAATTAGAATTTAGTTACTATAGTTTGATAAAGTCTTCATATATAGTCTCCACGAGAGGAACTGTTTTTTTAGAATTTTATCAAATCATATAGACTACTTTTGAGGTTTAATCATAAGCAATAAAGACTAACCTATTTTTTTTCTAAATTATAAGAGCTAAATTTGTAATTTAATCTACGTTTAAATCTTATTTTGGTCCCTTAACTTTAAAGAATTAATGTTCTATTCTAGTCCTTAAACTTTAAAAATTTATGTTCTAGTCTCTAAATTTTTAATATTTTTTAGTTTTACATTTTTTAAAAGTGCTTATTTTGGTCCATGCTATATTGAAGATTCTATTAACTTTTTGACAAAATCGGGCCGTTATGCTCATTGCTAAACTTGTTGAAGAGATGAAATATGACCAAGGTATATCTTTTTAATCAGAGGTTGAATTGATCTTACAAGGCAACTTGTATTTTGGATAACCAAGCTACCAAATAAGTTAGCTACGTTAAGAAATCTAGAGTTTCAATTTTGAAAAAGGTGGCAAGGAGAGAACTTAAAAGACATTTTTTTCGTTTAATACTTTGGTATGTTGGATGTGGACATTTTGCTTCACCTTCATCTTGCTTAACACGTCTGTCAAAAAATAGAGGCTCTCTCACACCTATAATTAATTAAGAGTTGATATAATTTTCTGGTAGAGACTAGAGTTAACAATGCATTTTAAAAATTTAATAACCAAAATAGAAAAAAATAAAAGTTGATAAAATAGGATTTAAGCTTTTAATTTATAAACTTATGAGAATGTTGTGATAAATGCAAAAGAAAGAACAACGCGCAACGAGGAAGAAGTGAGGAGCGTGAAGATTATTAGATGTTAGAGAGAGATAGAAAATGGGCCCACCAAAAGAAGGGGAAAAGAAGAGAGGGAGAGAGAGAGAAAGCACATGTGATCACATGATTTTCTTGAAGCCAACACCACCCATGTGCCTCCCCACTCTCTTCATCCTATGATCTATATCACTAGCCTTGGCATGGTCGCCACGTGGCGTTAATCAGTAGCCCCACCACCTTGAGCCCCCAAAATTCAAATTTTCAAATCTTAAATTCATTATTAATCCCAATTCATACAACATTACCCTAAATAAATAAATACAATCTTTTTTTTTTTAATTTTTTAATTTTTTAATTTTTTTTAATTTTTTAATTTTTATAGGTTGAGTATACTTTCAATCTCACCCTAAAGTTTTGTGAATTTTATCCATCTAGTATCCTATAGTTTAGTTTGAGTTTAGTTTCTTTTTTACTAAATCCCACCAATCATTTTTATATTATATTTTACCCATTTCAAAATTTAAATTTCCAATATAGTTGGCAAAACATCAACTTAGCCACTCCAGTTGAATCAAAACTAAATAATTTATGCTTTTAAAATAGATAGAAATTAAATTGAAACTAAACTCAAATTATGATAGATAAAAATAAAACAAAGCCTAAACTAAATAGAGTAATTTGAAATTAGTAAAAGTAACTAAGGAATAATTTAAAACTTTCAAAACTATCTAGCGAAATTATTTATATTTTTCGTAGATTTATTTGATACAAAATTAAAAATTTACTATTTATATGATTTTTAAAGTTTAAGAATTAAATTAAGACAATCCTTCAAATTTTATGAATAAGTTTGCAATTCAAGTGAATAGAGAAGTAAAGTTAAGATATCGTTTTGGTTCTTATACTTTGGAGTTTGTTCACATTTAATCTATTTATTTTCATAAATCTTGAACTTAGTTCCTCTAAGCTAAGTTTTATTATAATTGGTTAATACAAAAAATACAATAGGTAAATATGTCTTCAAAATATATAATAAAACTACTAATAAATAAAAAAATTTAAAAATAACAATAAATTAATCATAAAAATAAAATTTCAAATTTATTAAAATTTTAAGATTAAAACTAAATAATTAAAAATAGAAGAACTAAAATTGAAAAAGTACGTAAATAATATTTAAAGCAAGAAATAAAGGATATAGGGTTGAACAATGAATGAATTAAGATGGTTATGATATGGTGGTGGTGGTGATGCTTCCAAGAAGGAAACCAAGAGAGGGGTATTGGTCATTGGGATTGGGAGAGAGATTTGGTTGTGTTGGGCATATGGGGCTCCATGTGATCAGAGCCACCTCATGTCTTTTCTTGCTTCCCACCTTCTCTTCTTTTGTAATATTTGTACATATTAAAAGGAAATATATCTATTTCTATGAATACAATCTTGTACCGTGATATTTGTGACAATTTAGTTTCTATTGTTACAAACTATAAATTACAAGGACTAAATTATTATAAAACCTAAAGTACGTAGACTAAATTATTACAAATTAAAGTTTAAGAACTAAATTGTTAATTTTATAAAAGTTTAAGAACTAAAAGTAATCAATTTAGTAGAATGTGTAAAGATAAGTGTACAGTGGGATGTACTTAATTAATTTATTGACTTTTTTTAGGCATCAAACAACCCTCTTCTCTTGGCCTCTCTCTCTATTTTTAACCTTTTCCCATATTTCTTTTTATTATTTGACCCATCCACCCACCATCCGTACTTATTCTTAGTACCCAATATATATTTCTTTTCATGATATTATTTTAAAAATCACACCCAAGGATCTCCATTTTTTTTTTTTTACCTTAAGTCAAACAACCCTATAATTGGAGATGATGCTACCTTTATATATATATATATATATATATATATATATATATATATATACACACTTAATTTTGGATGTGAAATTATTCGAGATCTTCATAAAATTTTCATAAACCCATCATTTTTGTTGTTCTTGTCCCTTTAAAATTTTACATTTCAATTCATTACTCGTTTTCAAAATGAGCAATGTACCCTCTTAGCAATGATTATTTCTGTTTTAATAAAAAAAAATTGAATTTTAAGAGAACCACCCTATTGAGAAAGAAGAGGATGGGAATTATAAGGAAAACAACTAGCGTATGGACTTCGTACGTACCGTTTTATTTAAATCATATGTAGAGTATTAATTTAAGATTGCTTGGTAATTTTCTTTTTAAGCTTGTTTTTTTTATAGGTTAGTTATTTATTTATTTAAATATTAAAAGGTATCTCTAATATAAAAATAGATGAAATTTTTTTATAGTGCATCGAGAAGTAAAAACAAATGTTAAATCTTCATACTCCACTTGTTAAGTCAAAAAAAAAATTAAATAAAATAAATTATCATTATTTTTCAAAACATCTACCATTTTGCGAAAGAAAAAAAGGGAGAGCAATTAAATTTATATGTATATAGAATCATTAAATTGAATCAATTAAAATTTTAACTTTAGCTATAATTCAAATGTTTCTTAAAAGAGGTAAAAATCACAATAAAATTAAGAAAAATCATAGATAGAAAAACATAGTAGTTATTTATTTATTTGGTAGAAATGGGGTAGGGGTTTTGAATCTTTGATCCATGGTCATTACTCATTAATACACTCGTAACTATGCTAACTTTGAAAAATAAAAATGTAGTTATGAACTAATCTTACTAAATAAATAACGGATTTATTTCCTCTTGGACAAACCTTGCTTTATTTGTTTAAAGAAGTCGAATAATTATTTAAAGCTTTTGGGTACCAAAGTTTGGATCAACTTTTACCCTTTCATTTTAGTGCAACATGTTTCCCTCTTTTTGTCGCAGGTCCTCAAAACTATTAAAGCCCTTTTGATTATAAGGAAAGAAAGCTCCATTCCCATTCGCTGCACTCCTTCTACTTCACTGCCTAAAATGGCCACTCACACCACTTCCTCTAACTACTCCTTTCACCACAAAAAAAAA
>QLSR01000230.1:1649729-1674925 GCA_031780015.1 Citrullus colocynthis | reverse complement strand
AAAAAAAAAAAAAAAAAAAAAAAAAAAAACTACATTGTTTAAATTACAAAATTTGATCTTCTTATTTGAAACATTGTATTTAAACAACTCCTAAATTTCTGTAAAACGGTCTAACAAGTTGTTAATCTTCTAATATTGTGTTTAATAACTAACTTTACTAGTCGATGAAAGTTTAGGATCCTATTAAACCTAACATTAAACGCTTAGAAGTGAACAAGCAATACTTGGGGTTACATGCATTTTTTTTTTTTGGCCCACTTTAACCAAAGATATGGCAGAAAGTATAAAGGTCTCAATTAGTACGTAAACCGATTGTATTCTACCACTAATAAACACCAAAATAATTGATATTCACTAGGTAGCGAGATTGATCACATGTATATTTTTTTAGTACAACTACGAGCTAGGGGATTGTAACTCCAATACCACTGAGTCAAGCTCACTTTGGCCACTAAAAAATATTTAAGAAAAAGCAAAAAGAAGAGCTTATTATGTGACAAATTGTAATTGGACATCTAGGTGAATTACATAAAGATGGGTGGCAACTCAAGACGCAAAGAAACCTAGCGCCTAATCCCTAGAATTTGTACGGTGATTCAAAATTTGAAAGACCCTAACATTCCTCTACAACTTAACAATCTCATCCTTACCTGTCTTAAACTGTTTATATGTTTAAGATAAAAACTATCTCCATGAACTAACACAAATCATTTTAGCACATGTTTTGTCCCCACTCACATGCTTCTTAATTAAATTTAAAATATATCACCTAACATAAAATTGTTCAAAGTCAAACACACTTAACTTTGTAGTATTTATGATTGAGCTACTAAATATTAATGTACACTTTATTTTTCGGTGGCTTAGTCATAAAATGTCTAGAGTTAACTTTGCTTGAGTTAAAATAAGGGAAATTATTATAAATAGAAAAAATATCAAACTATTTATAAATATAAAAAAAATTCACAGAAGTCTGTCTGCAATAGACATCTATTGCTATCGAAAGTCTATGACGGATAGACAATAAAATATTTTTATATTCATAAATAGTTAGACTCATTCTACTATATTTAAAAATAATCCTTGAAATAATTCTATATTGGTTTGAATTTTGGTCTAAAATCTTGAGCCCATTTTTACAGCTTTTAATTTAATTTAATTTAATTTATTTATTTAAAAAAAAATTATAACCGACACATCACTAATGATTTTCAAATATACAATATTCTAAACTTTTTACAAGTCATCAAAGACTCTAAAAAAATAAAAATAAAAATTGAAGAACTTTTTTTCCCGAGGGTTGTATGAATGATTGAGGAGAAAAAAACAAAGGCATTATCAGACCCAGAGGATTTAAGCCAAAGCAACGGCGTCGGTTGCCGCTGATCTAACTTTAGAAAAAGGCATCCCCGTAATCGTGGATGGATTGCACATAATTATTAATTTAGATTTTCTTTTTATTTATAAGTTACAACTATTTATATTGATTGACTTACAAATTTTAAAATTTTAATTTTTAAGATTCGATAAAATTGTCCTAAATAGTTTCTATAGTTTAATAAAGATTCTCCTTGTAAATAATCTATATTTATGGAAATTTTGTTATTATTATTATTATTTTTGAATATGTAGGGCGTCAGAGATCAAACTCCTAACCTTGAAGTTAGTAGTAACGTAAGTTATGCTCATTTTGACTTATGAGGACTTTATTAAATGTAATTGCATTGAGTATCATCTTTAGGTATAATAATTAAATTTATAACAATATTTTTTTAAAAAATTGTAAATATAGCAAAATCTATCTTGCTGATAGGTTCTTACCAACGATATGATCTATCAATAATAGACTTCGAGAGCTAGATCTAAATTTTGTTATATTTAAAAACTTTTTTCCATTATGCTATATTTGCTAATATTTTGGGTTTGATTGCTATATTTGTAATTGACCATTTTGTAAATCATGTGAACTAAAGTCTAATTATAAATCAAGGGCCCGCCAACTACCTTTCTGACAAGATGCCTCCGATTAAAAAACATTGATATATCAAGATACAAACTCGAATTGGTTCTTGGTCCTGGTCATAAACCCCACTATGTTCGCCTAGCCCTCCAGTTTAGAGTGAAAAGAAGGAGAAAAAATGTGGTCGAAGCAATATGAGTTGGCTTCTATTACTACACAACAATAAAGCATGAGAGCGTTTTGGACACCCACATGTATATTTGAATTTAAGGATAAAAAACTCGCTTGTTAGACGAGATTTGAAGACTGAATACTAACTTTTCCCAAATTATAGTACAATTTGGCCTATTGGATCGCATTTGCATCTAAATGGGGCCAAGAGGGAGTTTTGTGAATGTGGGAGAAAAAAGTATGCGTGTTTGAAGGGGCAAAGAAGTAAGGAGAAAAATTGAATGATGATGGGCAGTGGTACACATGCAATGCATTTATGTTCCCACCCGCACCCAATTAATAATCCTATTCGATTCGAGTTCAGGAATTGTCGCTCTGCTTACCCACTTCTTGGTCGACATGTCGTCGCTGACTGCCAAACCCCAACTCCCATTTTTCACTTTCCACCATTCTCTCAATTCTGCACTTGTCTCTCTGGCTGCCTTTCCTTAGGAAACCAAAACCCAACACAAAATCAAACCAAAAGTAAATATCAAAATAAAAACACAAGTACTTTTCTTTTCTCCTTATCTTTGTGAATCTTTGTTTGCCATTGTACGAAAATTCATAGAAAATGGTACGGTTGAAAAATGGTGCCGAGAACTGAATCTTGAAAGGACAAGATCTAAATTTACTTTGATCTAAAAAATGCAACTTAATTAATCACTCTTAATGAATCTAATGTTTGATTATACATTTTTAATACTATTTTTATACCATTAAAATTGATTTTATAAAAAATTAAGTGCGAGTTTCAGAGTAATTTTCAATTTGTTAAAAATAACTTCTCTCCTACTTCCTAACCATTTTGAAATATGCCTCTGATCATTTAAAATTTATTTGATGTTTAATTTTACACTTTTAATTGTAATAATTGTTTTAAATAATAAAACTGTTCAAAATATTTTCAAATATAGCAAAATGCTGACTGTTTATTAATGTCTATCCCTAATAAACAACAATAGATAATTGTAATCTATCAAGGTCTATCATTGTCTTATCACTAATTTTTCTATGTGTGAAAACAATCCATTTTCATTTCATCAAAATTAGTTATAAATTAATAAAAATATGTTTCAAAGTGATTTTAAAAACAATACAAAAGACTTTAATCATTTTAGAATTACTAACCAACCTCTCCTTAAAACATGTTTTAGGGTACTTTTCAATCGGATAATAGCGTGCCAAAATGAATATAAATCTCAATTGACATAAAGATTGTATTATCAATCTTATTACCAGAGGTGAAAAATAATTTTAACTATTTCAAAATCATTCTTTTTGTTTAAAATTATTTTAGAGGTGAGAACAGCAGTTTTTATTATTTCATAATAACTTTTGAAACTGGTATTATTAATTCAAAATTAATTTTGATACTATCAAAATTTGTGTTTTTCCTGGTAATAGCAGGATCCAATTGGGCTCCAATTTGGGTTTCTTTCTCAAGTTTCTGGCCCATTTAAAACCCAACAATATTAATCTTTGAAATAACTAAATTTTGGTAACATTTTAAGATATTTTAACCCTTTTCATAGATTATCGCTCACCTTTCAATTTTGTAATATTTTAAAATAAAAAATATATTATTTTTGGATTTAGTATTAGTTATTTACAAAATTGATGTTTTTTAAGTGGTTTGGTTTATTTTCTTCTTAATTTTAAATACTTACTTTTCTTTTGGTTAACATATAGGGGATAAAACCTTCAACTTCTAAGTAAAAAAACAACATCAGTTATTATTGAGCTAAGCTCCATTTGTTAATTTTAATTATTACTTATTCAGTTGTGTTAAAACTTAAAAGCATGCATTTATTTATGTATTTTTCCTTATTATTTAAGCAGGCTAATTTACCAAATCATACATGAGGATGTAGCTCAGATGTAGAGTACTCACTTAGCATGTGAGAGATATGGGGATTGATACCCCGCATCTCCATATTCTTTTCCTTATACAAATACTCAACGAGTTAAACCACTTTATTGACCTGAACGAGTAATATATGAACTATTGAATGGCCCCTTGGTGCAGTTGCACACATTTTTCTACTTAAGATGTATGTCTTTATTAACAGAATCAGTGGAATATAACTAGGCTTAAACTAAATGCTTTTTTTTTTTTTTTTTCGGAAACCAAATAGAAAACTTTGTTACATACAATTAGACCAAGCTTAGAGATCAATTCGAATTTCTAAATTCTAAACTAAAACAAAATCGTAAGTATATAGATATAGTTCAATGAGATTTTCGATGGAATTTGGTTCGTGGAATTTGAACTTAGTATTCGTATTAATTTCAATATTTGTGAGTATAATTTCTAGTCTTTGATCATTTGATTCTTTATTTAAAAAATTTACAAGCAACTTGAGTCTTCTAACTCTTCTTTGAACCTTCAACTTTAAAGTCTTCCATCTTTAAGTCTATAAAACTTTAGTGTTTGGAAACCTAGATCTCCAGTTCTTTGGAACTTTGGAGCTTTAATCTTCAAAACTTGTGAGCTTGAGCTTCGGTCTTCAATTCTTCAAAACTTCGATTTCTAGAGATTCGACATTTCGTTGCTAAATTTTCTAACCTCCCTAAATGAAGAGGTAAATCCTCTATTTATAGAGGATTTCCATGGTCTTTAGGTGGGCTTGGGCCTTTTTCTATTACTATCTTTTTTGGGTTTGGACCTAGTCCTTTCTTAGCCCGAATTTATTTCAAATTTACGCTCTACTTTAATTAAAAATTGAATTTTGAGTAGTATCCCAAATTCTAATAATCCTTCTCTAGAGTTGGAATATACTCCATTTTGGATGCAAATTTGACGTAAAATTTTGACTTTGTCTTTCTCTTTACTTTCACTAAATCACTTTGATTTAGTGGATGCTTGAAGTGTATCCATATTTTAATTTAAGGCAATACTTATATTCCACCAAAGATTTTTGATATTGGGACAAAATTTTGTGGCTTGAAATTTGAGCAAAATTTAAACTTGATTTACTTTACTACAACTTTGGTTTGGAATAAAACTCGGAGTTTCCCAACTTTTTTCACTTGGGTCGTTCTTGAATTTTAGCTTCGATTTTAGACTAGAATCCGAATATTTGAGTATGAGTAAAATTTGAATTTTAGTCGAGATTTTGAATTCTCTTCAAATGTAAAACAAACATTTGGACTTCACTTCAATTTTGAATTGCAATTGAATTGAGATTGAATTGAATTTTTTGATAAATTTGGGATTTGATTCTTTTTTCTTTTGATATTCCCACCAAAAAAATTTGGTTGACTATCCCAAATCTCAACAAATTTTGAATAATAAAATTGGATTGCCCTCATAGTTGGCTTGGGATTTGATATATTTCCACTATAAATAGGAGGTGGGTCATTGCTCATACTCACATCTACTCATTTTCTTTAATCTTCCTCTTTACCCCTTTTTTTCGTCTTTTTTTCTTTTTTGTGCTTAATTTTTTTAATTCACCATCTTTAATAACTTGCCTCCACATTATTTTTTTTATTTTTATTATTTTTTTGTCTAGGAGCTAAGCTAAAAAGGTGGTGAAGAGACGAAACTTTGAAGGCAAGGTGGAGTAAGCTGCACTAGATTGGATTTGGCCCTGAAGATGAGGCGGAACCTGCTACATTGGACTTGGCCTTGAAGATGAGGAGAATACGCCACCGTGCTTGTTCGCTTGTTATAAGGCGGATACGCTAGAGATGGCCTCAGAAAGACTTGAATTATTCATCCCTTGTCTCCTTACAGGGGATGACCCTCGAGCTTGTTCGCTTGTTATGAGGCGGATACGTCATTGAGCTTGTTCGCTTGTTATGAGGCGGATACGCTAGAAATGGCCTCAGAAAGACTTGAATTATTCATTCCCTATCTCCCTACAGGGGATGACGCTAGATCTAAATTATTAAGTTGGGATGATCCTGGGAGATCTAAAAAGATCTAAATTATTAAGTTAAGATCTAAATTATTAAGTTAGGGATGACCTCTAGAAGATCTTGGCGATTTTGGTTCACTATCTCCCTACCTCCCTATAGGGATTTGAACTATTAAGTTAAGTGATTTTGGTTCGCTATCTCCCTACGACTAGGGATGAGCCTAGGATCTGAATTATTGAGTGAGGAATGACCCTAGGAAGATCTTGATTTGCCGTCTCCCTACAGATAGGGATGACCCTAGGGATCTCAACTATTTAGCGCACCTGGACACATGTAGGGATGACCCCAAATAGGTCTAAACAACCCTAGTGTTCGATTTTTGTCTAAGGATGTGACATTATAAGGTAACACCTATATGGATGAATGCTTCTTTTTAGTGTTCTTCATCTACTTGGGCTCAGAATATGTCCAAGCCTTCTAAATTCACCACTTTTTTAAAGTCTTTCATGCCCCAATTTATTTTAGATCATGCAATCAAGACTTAACTCTTTAGGTGACATTCTCTTGAAGAACAATGGTCTACTTCACCGAACAATGGTGACATTTGTAGGTCAACACACGCTTCAGTGATTGTATTCCTTAGTGTCCGTCACTTAGCTTTCAAAACATTAAGAGATCTTTAAGATTTTGAAGTTGTCTTGACGAAGCAATGGTGAATCCTCCAAACTTAAACTTGATAAAGCATCGAAAAATTCTCTGCACTAAGCGTTGGTGAATTCTCCGATCTTGAACTTGATGAAGCATTAGCGAAAACTTTAAGCGAGTAGAGCGCAAACCTAAAGAAAACAAAACACACAAAGCACTTTGATGTGGATCTAACTTATAGCACATTTTTAGATGCATTATGTTTTCAATTTTTTATGCCTCTATTTTGATTGGTGAGGACGCTAAGTTCCTGGCAATAATCTGCAAAATCTTGGTGGTTGCATGTGAGAGGTTGAGAAATTTTGAGTGAAACCTTTGATTTTATCAATCTTTTCATTATATCTTGCTTCATTCACATTATTTCATTGTTGCCCCTTTGATGTAATCAAATGAATGTCATGATAAAATATTCAAACCTTATTCAATGGCAAAAGTTTTTTTTTTCATGGATGTTTTTAAACTTGAATTTTAGTTTAAGCTGCCTACGTACTTTTTTATGATGATGGGATGAAGTCATAACATAGTTCAATACAAATATGTCTTGTTTTAGGAGAAGCATTTTTTTTTTTTACATATGGTCATTCATCTTTTAAGCTTATGTGGGCTAGGAGCAACATGTGGTTTATACTCTTACATCAAAGTTTCTTTTTTATTTTATTTTATTTTATTTTAAAATTTAATTTTTTTAACATAATAACTTTAAGCATAAATTTTTTTAAGGAATTTGCTGTTGATTGAGCCAATTCTTAATCTATCTTGATCGACGATTTTGTATGCTCCGTTTGTGTAGACTTTTTTTTTAACAACATAGGCTCCGTCTCATATAGGTGTGAACTTATTCCCTGTATGTCTCATTGTGATATAGGTTTTCTTACAATAAACACTAGATCACCAACCTGAAATGATCGAGGCTTCACATGCTTATCAAAGACTTTGAACAATCATGCTAGATAACACTCCAATGCCCGTTGAGCCTCTAGTCTCTTTTTATTAAATGCTTCTAACTCTTAAAGACGTAATTTGGCATTGTCTTTAGTAGTCAATTCTTCTTGAATTGTTATTCTTAACGACATACTTTCCCTTTCCAATGAAAGAACAACTTCTATTCCATAAACCGGAGAATATAGGGTAACTCATGTAAGAGTGCGATGAATAGTTCAATAAGCTCATAGGACTTCGCTGATCTTTTCCTGCTAATCTCTTTTCGTCTTAGAAACCACCTTCTTTAATAGGTTACATAAAGTTTTGTTGAATATAATGCTTCTACCATTCGATTTGCTGCGACATTGTACATAGAAGACTTGTATTGTTTGAAGTTAAACTTCTCACACAACTTGTCCATCAGACTATTGGTGAATTGTCTTCCATTATCTGTCACAATACGATAAGGAATCCTGTATCGATAAATAATGTGTGTTTGGTGAAATTTACAATGTTATCCTTCTTGGCTTCTCTTAATGGCATAATTTCAGCCCATCTTCAAAAGTAATCCGTTCCTGCAAGAATATAAAAGTGTCTTCCCAACGACTTAGGTGTTATAAAAGTGTCCTCTCGACGACTTAGGTGTTATAGGTCCGACCAGATCGAGCCCTCAAGCTTCAAATGACCATGAAGCCACTGTCGGACGAAGAGGCTCTGGTGGTTGATGGATAAAATTTGCATAGAACTAACAAACTTGAAGTAAGAGACTTAAGTGTATTAGCAATATATTTAACAACAATCAACATATAATTTGTAACTTTTTTTGAAGTAAAGCAAATGTGTTTTATGTTATAAGTATGATATTCCAAGTGCATTAGAAGTATATAAGACCCATAAGACAAGAGTATACCAAACATATATCAATAAATGTTTGAAGTAATACATGAGTGTATCAGTGATATATCTAATAACAATCAACATTATAGTGTATCAACATTATATCTAACATCAAATTATATTCAATTAGTAGTTTGTTTAGAAGGTAAAATATGTGCCTTTCATTTTATAAGCATGATATTCCAAGTGTATCAAATATCAAACATAAGACATGAGTGTATCAAACATCAATAAATAGATATTTGAAGTAACACATATGGGTACTAGTAGTATATCTAACAACAATCAACATTCCAAGTGCATCAACAATATATTCCAAGTGTATCAAGTGTACATTAGTAGTGTATCAAGTATATATCAAGGGTATAAGTTTATAAGGTGTACTAAAGGGTATTTACTGTCAAATGTATATCAAATATAAGACCCGGGTATATAAGATAGTAAATGCTTGATTAACTAATGTAGTTTTTGCTGGATCTGCAAAAGAAGAAAAACTGAAGACATGCTTGCAAATATCAAATCCTATTTTTATATGCATGCAATTGCCCCTTAAATTAATCTCCCTCCTCGAAAACCAAATTTGTAATTTAGCACACAAAATTAATAATATATGAGATACGAGATTCATATTTGTGACCTTGATGGAAAAAGTGGTATTTGGGTGCACCCATCTTCTCCCAATCTCTTCAAGCTTATAGAAGAAAATTTAAAAAATATTAAAAAATAAAAGTAAAAAAAAGTTTACAATATGACAAATTGTGATTGTATTACTTAGTGGGCTATGGTAGAATTGCACATATTTTGCTCATAGTAAATACTTAAAGTGCAACCGATACTGATACTACACTTATCTCCATGCATTCTCTTCTACTACAAAGAAAAAAAAGAACTATTAAAAATGTTATTGTTAAGGAAAAAAGTTTGTCACGTGACAACTTGTGATTGAACACTTCGATGATTTCCACAAAGATTATAGCAACGAAGCACCTAAGTATTTTTCTCTTTCTAATCAAAATATACATGTCTATCAACCTAATTAATGAAATGAAACTGAGTTTAACCAGCACAATTCACATGTAATTGCACTTTTGAACTTAGGAATTCCATCTCGGGAAATTTGTATGGATGGTCCAATCAAGAGGTCCAAAATACCAAATGACCACATTTAAAAAAAATGTCAATTGACTTTCTGCTCACGTCATGGGTATGTTGAGTTACGAAAGTGCCCTCACCTCATAAACCCTTCGTTCCTCCTTCATCATTCCACGGTTCGTATCCATTTGCATGTTTTTTGTGCTTAGTGTTGGTCCGCATGAAGTTAATTAATTTCGCAATTGGAGGTTTAATAATCGGTAGTCTCTCTAGGGTTTTATTTGTGTCTTTGCGTTTCGAAATTATCTGACTGACACTGAGGTTGAAGACGGGTATAATCAGAGATTTAGAGAGAGCATTGAAGACGGGTATAATCAGAGAGAGCGATACCAGAGAGAGCGAGAGCGAGACTAGGGAGAGTGAGACATGTTTAGATTATTTGTGCGGGGGGAAAGGTTCTTTACGAGTAAGTGTGAGAAGGGAAGACGATATCGAGTTGAGCCAATCGATTGCTATAGAGTCCACATGAGGGACAATCACTTAGATGGTATTGTGAACCTTCACACACAGGAATGCATGTGTAAGGAGTTCGACTCACTTGGTATCCCGTGTTCTCATGCAATTATGGTTGCCCAGGAACGTAATATACCCATCGAACGTCTCTATTGTCAATTTTATAGCATTGACTCACTCATGACTGCTTATGCGGAGCCAGTGAATTCACTTGGTCACACGTCCGAATGCAAGAAACCACCGAATATGTTGAAAATAAGATCCTTCCCCTAAGGAGAGTTGCTCAGGTCGGTCGACGAAGAGTGCAAAGAATACCATCTTGAGGAGAAGATCGATGAGCAAAAAAATGTGGTAGGTGTGGGAATTTTGGACATAACTAACAAAATTGTAATGAACCTCTCATAATACGAATTGTTGTTGAGGACAGTGGAAATGTGACAAATGCTATGCAAAATTAGATTGTAATACATAATTTCCTTGCTCATTGTCTGATGTAATATATGAATGGATCAGAATGTTTATACTTACTTTATATACTCACAATTTGTTAATGGATCAGAATGTTTATACTGTTTGATGTATATATGAACTGTCATTTGTCTCGCTCTCGCTCTCACTAATTGAGTTAAGACAATTACAACACAACACACTTCCATGATTTCGCTAACTCGCTCTCTCTAGTCTCGCTAAATCTCGGTCTTGGTCTCGGTCTTGGTCTAGCTCTTGTTCTCGCTAATTGAGTTAAGACAATTACAACACAATTACATGATTTCGCTATCTCGCTCTCTCTAGACTCGCTAAATCTGGCTTTCGCTCTTGCTAATTGAATTAAGACAATTACAACACAATTACATGATTTCGCTATCTCGCTAAATCTGGTTCTCACTCTCGCTCTCACTTTGACAAGTCTTACCTATTACAAATCAGTTACAAAATACTCTCTAATTTCGCTCTATTACTTGTCTCGTCATCTCTCGCTCTTGTTTGTTATGTTTATCAGTATATCGGTGCACCAACACGGTATATCATTAAAAGCTAAATAATATATATTCATATACTACTACAAAATATACATACATATACATCAGAAAAAGGCATGTTTGCCCACAATTGACATGCTAATTGCATCCTATAGTCAGTCATCTTTTCCTGAGTTATTACAATACTATCAACACCAGTAATTAAATGCTCTAAGAACTTTACTGCAAAGATGCCACAGTCTAGTGACCCATGTTGTATGTTCTTGCTCGTCGGTCGAAAACGCGCCATCGACCTAAGTGTAAATCCGGCTTGAAGCATTTCAGGTCACAGTAATTCAAAAGAGATGGTAGGGTCAACGTC
The DNA here is from genome assembly GCA_031780015.1 of Citrullus colocynthis. Taxonomy (NCBI): domain Eukaryota; kingdom Viridiplantae; phylum Streptophyta; class Magnoliopsida; order Cucurbitales; family Cucurbitaceae; genus Citrullus; species Citrullus colocynthis. The sequence continues at coordinate 1,663,419 of QLSR01000230.1, read as the reverse complement.
ATGGGCTCTAGTATGTACTCCAACTTCTTCTTGGATGTTATGGATGGGAGTGAGTCAAACACGAACACTCGGCCTCTGTTCATATCCAATGTGACCACCACCCAATGTTCACCGGTGTTAATTGAGCTGTACATGAAGTCTACATCTGCCCACCCCACGCTGTGAGGGTCAAATTTCCCCACAACGTAGTCCTTGTATGTGTCTTCGTCCTCCCATACATCGCTGCCTCCAATGCTGGCTTATTCTTGATCCGTTTGTATATCCCAGATCAAAGATTGAGGTGGCCTTACGAAATATATAGTTTCAATCTAAATTAAGCTGCAATTCTCATGAATCAATAGTTTGGATTTGTAGGTAAGTCATGCTATTTTATGGATTGAATATTTACCATTATTGCTGTTGGGAGGACAGTGAACTTGTTCATGCACATGTCCGGAACATGACGTTCATAGTCTACATCAACCGGTCGTGAAACTTGTCGCAAATAAACCGGAACATGACGTTTATAGTCTACATAAAAAAATAGACATTAATATGAAGGAAACATTCAACGAAACCATACTTACGAACTTACATCGCACTCAACCCAGGAACTCGGTTCTGTTAGTTCTTGAAAAAATTTCTTCGACAACGGTAGGTATGGATTATGTCGAACATCCACATCCGTGTTCTTATCGGTAATCCAGGACATCATCTCTGAAAAGATGTCAGATGGAATGTCATGTGCTAAATTGTATGTGAACCTCACTTAGAAGATCGGCGTAGAAACTCCAGAAAGAGGGTACTTCAGCGTTTTCTTCGTCTTCGGCTCCATAGGTTGCTCTACCTTCGGTTGTGTTGATGGGGCCAGGTTTTTTTCCTTTTTGGCAAGCCTCTTTTTCGGTTCGTTATTGGGAGTATACCTCTCAACACCCTTTCTCTTACAACTGGGTTGTGCAGACTTGCCACTTACCTACATACATTAATGAGCACAACCAATTGTGAACACAACTAAGTTGGACTGACAAATAAAAAATACCAATGAATGTGAAGATGCGGGGGGAAGTGGGTCCAACGTCTGTAACTTCATACCAATAAGTGCAAATGGATCTGAAGTGGTAGTGGTATTCGGAGGTGGGAGTAAAATTATGGGAGGTATGGTAGTGGTCTTAAGAGCCAGGAGTGGAAGTGGACTCGATGAGGTAGTGGTATTAGGAGCCGGGGGATCTGGAGATCGAGGTGGAGACGAAAGTGGAAGTGAGGGAGGGGACAACATCGGGGAATCAGGAGATCGAGGTGGAGGTGGAGGTGGAGGTGGAGGTGGGGTGGGTGACCTCCTAGAATCTAGATCCCAGGATGGGGCGGGTGACCTCCTGGAATCTGGATCACAGGATGGTGTGGGTGACCTCTTAGAATCTGGATCACGATGTGGTGTGGGTGACCTCCTGGAATCCGGCTCAGGGGGTGGGGTGGGTGATCTCGCCTTAGCTACCATGGTGGGATCTTTCAATCATTAGACAGACATATTAGGTGACCAATTATGAACAAAATAAATGAAAACCATTGAAAGGACACATACCTGGCACAACGTACGTAACAATGACGTAATGGTCGACAGTTGGGTTTTGACATAACCCATATCTTCCTTAAGCCTTAAAACTCGACCATCCATCCTTGACATAGAGTTGCCAATGCTCCGCAAGTAAGAATAAATACTTGGGGTAGCACTGGCTCCTTCCCATTGGGTAAAGTTTAAGGGCCTAGGGCGCTCCTCCTCCCTCCCGGTGGGCATCGATGCAGATGGGTTCACCTCATCTTCCTCTTCAATGTTGCCCATCATCGTCTCATGAAATTGATCATGACCATTCTCGTTACCTCCAGTCCTGTTATGGTCATCACCATCATCCCCATTCCGTCTAGTCTCGTTATGCTCATCGCCATCTTCCCCACTCTGCAAACTATCCCCATCCTCGTGTAGTAGCCAATAAGGGCTCGTCTATCCATTGGAGTGTCTCGAAATTTCTTATCAGCATCGGACATTATGAGATCCCCATTGACCCTTGTCTATATAAAGAACAAAAAACTGTAGGACCATTATAAATATCAAAACCAAATGGATAAAGTTTTAGGGACACTTACATTATTAGACTCGAAAATGTCTCTCTGTACTACTTTGGAAGACACCGAGTGAGAGCATGACCATCTTAATATACGAGGCACAACTATTTTCCTCATTCGTGTTGTAATATTTCCTGCAGCTGATGACAGTATCTCATATGTCCACACCTAAATATGAAACGCATGTATTTAGAACTATGCGTTATGTTAAACCAAAATTAAGAATGCATTGAAGAACAAATATCTGGAATGCCTGCGGAAATCCACGGAGAGAGTACCTGACAACAAATTTTTTGTTGGATTTCACCTTGTTCTTATACATTGTTACTTTGTCCTTCAATGCAGTCTTTAGGCCGTCCAATGTCCTCTCCCAAATAATGGTTCCCCAGTCTAAACTGTTATAGTAGTCTAGATTCTCAACATCCTTAAATCGCCTATGATCTACTACACTCTTCTGTTTATTCTTTCCCATCATTGCAACCTCAGTGTAGTAGACTAAGGTAATCTTTACAGCATCTAAGTCATTTTCAAACACAAGCTTCTTGTATTCTTCTTCCAGCAGATTGACATGGAATGAATCAGACGCCGATCGGTTACCAAAATACTTGGTTTCAAGATCTTCAGAAGACTCCTCATCCAAATCCAGTCTAGTAGGGTCCTGCCACAACCCAGTAATCAACAAAAACTCATCCTTCGAAAAGGTGACAACTTTCCCTCTAATAGAAAAGCTCATCGAGTCCACTCTCCTACCCTTCACCTCCCTTAGCAGCATATGGTGGACAATTGGGCTATTGAATACGAGGTCCATGTCTACAAAGTGACCAAAAATTGTTTCCTTGAACATCTCAAGCTGTCTCGGGGTAAGCTTCTCCTTCACGATCTTGTTTCATTTGCAATGTGGGCCAGGCTCGTTACTTGACCGGAAAGCGGTCGGCTTCACGTATTTTAAAAGATTTTGACATCTTAGGCTTGCATATAATAGCCAATTATTCATTAGATACCAAAATTCTTTAAAATAAAAAAAAAAAAATGAACTTGTACTCTGTATAAGTCTCGCTAGTCTCGCTCTCGCTGGTATCGCTCTATATGCTCTGGTATCGCTCACGCTAGTATCGCTTTCTCTTGTCTTAGTCTCACTAGTCTCGCTCTATCTTGTCTTAGTCTCGCTTTCTCTTGTCTTAGTCTATGTAGTCTCGCTCTCTCTTGTCTTAGTCTCGCAGGTATCGCTCTCGCTAGTCTCGCTCTCTCTTGTTTTAGTCTCACTAATCTTGCTATCTCTGGTATTGCTTTCTCTGATTATACCCGTCTTCAACCGCAATTTCAGTCAGACGATTTCGAAACGCAAAACACAAATAAAACCCTAGAAAAACTACTGATTACTAAACCCCCAACTGCGAAATCGATTGACTTCATGTGGACCAACACTAAGCACAAAAAATATGCAAATGGATACGGACCGAATTCGTAGTCGTTGGGTTTGAAGATGTACTTACCGGATTGATTCAAAAGTTGGCGGCGGATGGACGGACGGACTGTGTTGCTTGCAAGTGAGCGAGATGACTTTCGAACTTAGAACTCAAAATATAGAAAAGAGAGAGAGCGAAAGAGCAAGATGACTTTTGAACACAGAACTCAGAATATAGAAAAGATAGAGAGCGAAAGGGCGAGAGAACAAGAGATAACCATTACACTTGAAGAGCATGGAATGACGAAGCAAGAACCAAGGGTTTATGAGGTGAACTTTCGTAATTCAACATACTTTTGGTGTGCAAACCAGAAAAAACCTTCAAACATGACTTTGGTTCGATTTTTTTGAATAATAGCGAACCATCAGTTCACTGAACAGTAAACTGAACCATTCGTTTCGGTCATCCGTTCGTTATCCTAAAAAATTGTAGAAAGTCGAACCAAACCAGTCGAGAAAGATAAGAGCGACAGTGAGAGCGAGATAGCAAAAGAGAGAGAGAGAGAGTTTAGGGTTGGCAAAAAAACTCGTGGGGTGGGAAATCCTGAGCTTGACCGAGGATGGGGTCAAATCGGGGATCATTTCAAGGTACCTGTCTCGATCTCGAATCTCGACACCAACCTGTTTAATATAAAAAGTTAATTATAGATATATAAAAGATGTTATGGTTAACTCTTACACTCTCGCATCCTTTCCTCTATATCTCTTGCTCTCCCTCACGCTCTCACTTTTTCTCGCTTGCCCTTACTCTCTCTCGCCCAAACTCAAGTCCCAACCTAACATGGTCCCGACGAAACCCAAAGACAAAAAACCTCGCCCACTAGCTCTCACGTCTCACTGTGAATTGATATATTCGGTCCAAAATAGGATGGAACCGAATGGTTGACACCCCTATCAAAACGAACTAAACTTAGAAATTAAATTGAAAAATTATAAAGTATTTACTTGGATGGCGCGGATGGCGCGGACGCCCAACTTCGACGTTATTATGAATTGGAACGGGGAAACGAAGAAGGATACAGAAATTGGCGGCAGAGATCAGTGAGTTGAAGAGAAAGAGGGATAGTGCAATTGATCAATTTATTGACGGAAAAAATGATATTTGAAGCCATTAAATCGGAGGCAACCGATCGCTGACTGCCAAAGCCACTCCATTCGGGACGATTTGGCATCGGTGATGAGCGTTGAAGGAGAAGCGAATGTTGAAGATCAAGAAATTGAAGACGATGTCGATAGAGGAACAGGAGTAGGAAAACGCTGTAAATTTGAGAAGAACGTTGAATATGGATAAGCGATGGAGGAGATTGGCTAATGTGAAGAACAAGGCAAGTCTGAAGGAAAATGAAAAGTTGACATATCTATAGAAGAGTAACGAGGACAACGTCAAGCAAAAGTAAAAGGCGTCTGGTCTAATCTCTTGGAGATGGAAATTTTTTACACTTGGCTGGATGAACCTTGTGGAGCTCTACAGGTACGCTTCTTCATGAGATGATTTTTACACTATCAAGTTTGCTTATAGGCTTATAGCTTCTGCATTTAACTAAAATTATGAGCATCTCTAGTTATTGTTTCATCTTTCAGTCCTTTTGATTTTCTGATCTGATATCCATAAGATGATTTTTACGTTATCAAGTATGCTTACATGCTTATAATTTCTGCTTTGAACTAAAATTATGAGCATCTCTAGTAATTGTTCATCTTTTAGTCCTTTTGGTTATCTGATCTGATATCCTGTAAAAACCTGCTATAGAGTGTTCCAGGGAAAAACGAGGATAGACATTAAGAATTTTAGTATGATCATATATGTTTTGAGATTTTAATGACTTGCTTTGTTTTGAGATTTTAATGACTTGCTTCAGAACAGGATTGAGTCTCCTAGGTTAGTGAGTAAATGAATATAAGTGAATCGGGAAATAACTACTTGAAGTTCAATTCCGAGGTACATTGTGATTGTCTAGTTTCTTCTAAAATTATAAAATCTTAAGCCTACCACATCAATGCACCAAACAGTCCTCAATAAATACAGAATTGTAAGGATAGCTCCGGGGGGAATTTTGTACCGTGTTTCGCCAATGAACAGATGTAGGCTTAGTCCATTAGATAGTTTGATTAATTGTTCTATTTGTGTGGTGTTCAGATTTCTGTCGCTTTTCTTTTGTTCTCCTTTCCAAAGCCATGAGGCAGAGATCCCTGCCTTAACTCTTAAGCATTTTGCAAGTCTTTCAAGTCACATATGGACTAGTCTAGACTAGAGGTACCGGGTTCTTTGATTAGCCTGCAAATTGGCGGGTATTAGATTCATAGTTGGTTGTTGGTGTCTGATAAAGAGGCAGAGAGAGATTCCATGCGTTTGCTCGTGAATTGAGGAGGAATTAGTACTAATAAAGAACAAGAAGTAAAAAGAATAATGGGATTTTATTTGGAACTTATTATATGCAAAAAAAATTTAATTTTAAAAAATAAAGAATAAAAAATTACATGAACGGACTTAAAACTGATGATGCAAGAAATAAGAACAAGGAAACAATCATGGAATGTCTTGAGATAGCTTGCAATCTATCACAGAAACCTTGAGCGCTTGCATTCAGCTGGAACACCTTGAGGAAATCTTTTGAAGTCGGTGCAGTAATTATAAATCATGTATTTGGAATGCACCCATCGCAGTCTATTCCTACCCTTAGCATCTAGTCCTTGATCATTCTGTCCACTTTGCATGGAATTAGTAAACTGGGAGCCACAGGATGATGACGCAGATGACGCAAGACATGCATTGACATTGATATTACGATACAATGCAGTGAAAGGGGCCTGCGTCCAATCGGTCTTCACTAGTCCTCCTCTTGTTGCCCAATCATCTGCATTCCATAGACTTGAATAAACTTTCATGGGTTGGCTTTTTGGGTATGGAGTGCCAATTGTTTCCCAATTTCGAAACACCCTTATGGGAATGTTATCTACCAAAAACCTGAAAAAGATATATATATATATATATATATATATATATATATATATATATATATATTTTGTTACGGAACAGGAAACCAAGTTTTATAGAACTTAACATTAAGACTTGAACTAACACTTACTTGATACTTTGTGGATTCCAGTCGATGGAGTATGTATGAAACGTCTTTGTAGGATCAAACCAAAGGTGAAATTGTTGTTCCCTATTTCCTTTTCCTTGTGAGTACACATTAGTGTGAAGTGTGTATGGATCTCCAGATGAATTGCCTAAGAATTCGAAGTCAATCTCATCGTGTCCTGGGCCTTGAGAAGACAACTGTATGAGAGAAGGTTTAGTTAGGTAGGTATTTCTGGGGAAAATTCAATTTGAGAACGAACTTCGAAGTGGGCAAGTTCATGTTGAAACTTACGTAGAAGGTGGTAACAGTGCCAGCAGAGTTTCCAGGCACTAATTTGATTTGCATGTCAAACCTTCCAAATAGGTACTCGTTCTTAGATTGAAAACCAGACCCTGAATCTTTGTCAAGTGTGAGGGTGAGTTGTCGACCTCCATCGTGTATCTTGGCACGTGGACCACCCCAAGTGATGTCGACCTCTTGGAGAAAATTTCCAGCTGCTGTGGCCATTACTGAAGCCATGAATAAAGAAAGTACAAGCGTTGTTGAAGCTTGGTGGGACGAAAACATGTTTTGCTGTGGCAAAAAATGAATGAAAAGGAATTATAGAGTGGACTATGTAAAAAGAGATGAGGGGAAGATGGTGAATGGTGATGCTGGAATTGAAGTTCTAAAGCCTTTATATGAGAAAATTCAGCCATGGCTGGCTAATTCTATTAAAAAAATGCCAGAGCCTTTTGAGCTGGCAAAAATGTATTTGCCATCATGAGTATATGAGAGTCACGGAAGGAGCAGAGGAAACCAGAAAAAAACACTTTTTTTATTTCTGAATTGTGAAGCTTCCAACTATTGCATGCTCTTGAAAAGTTGAAACTTACCGCTGGAATCATATAGCCTGAATCTCATGCACTGACCTTCGTCAGAGCCCAGAAAAGACAAACATGATAAATAAATCTCTTCCTACGCGTGTGACAGCAGAGAGGGTTTGTCAACTAGATTCGTCTTAGCTGGCATCTCAAGCAGTTGCTTGGCATGAACAAGTAAACAAAAGTATTAATACGCGTTTACAATAATTTTAATATCCCTCCTCTCTTAAGTATTAATAAAACCTTCCCAAGCTGCAGCTCATAGGAATCGAGATTTTGGAATCTTTTCTTGCAAAGATACCATCAGACGCGGGGGAATGCTGGTGGCTTTGATTAAAATTAGAATGAGAAATTTGATTCCAAAATTAATGGTTGAGCAAACATTTCTAATTCAAAATTGCTCATTGGTGTAGTGTAGCATTGTTGACATTAACAACTTGATGGTAAATTAAGTGGAGACTAAAATTGCTATGCTTAGTTGTCATGAAAATTCGTAGGATATTAAATTTTAAGTGTACTATAACTTTAATCCATTCTTTCCAGACTTTATTTTTTAGAGTTAGATGCATGTAATGGTCAGCACGACTTGAACCACAAAGCTAACTAGGGTATTGGTGGCAAATATTCTTGGTTGGTTGATCATGTAAAGAGTTTAGAGATAATAGATGTGGAAGGCTGTCACTTTTGACTCCTTTTGGAAGACTTATTAACTTGGCGAATGGTCGACAACATTTGAGGTTGCATGATGGAATGAGTGAGAGCCATGGTTAGGTTGTCTCGGTTGGTTGGGCATACAACTATCCATGGGAGTTTGAGGTTAGTCTAACTTGATCGAGCTAATGGGGTCAAACTAGTTAGAGTGCTTGGTGTTTGAGCATGATTGGCCAAAAGCCCTAGACCTTTTCGACTGAAAACTTATAATTAAGGGTTATAAGAAGAAAAGTACTTAGGTATATTTTTAGTTGCACATATCTTTGTACAAACACTCAATTGTTAAACCATAGTTAGACAAACTCTTTTTCCTTATTTTGTTTATTATTGTGTGATGAAAGTGGGTTGCACAAATATAGGTGCATCCTAGGATGCATACAAATATAGCTCTCATAAAAATATTTTACTCCGTCACTATATTAATTAGGTTGTTTCTAAGCAAATTGGATTTTTATCTTAATAGGATTTTTAAATTTTTTTTAGTTTTTAATTTTTATTTTTATGTAAGTTGGCCTATAATTTAGTGTGTAAAGTTTTGATGATTATATTCAATCTAGCCCCTAAACTTCAAAAAACCCAGATTATAGTCCTAAAATTTTAAATTTTAACTATGTACCATTTTTGCTCATAATTCTATCAACTAAACAATGACATGACATTTGGGAGAAATATTTGTTGATTTGGCACAATGTGATAGACAAATCATATAACATTGTGAACAAGAGATTTCAAATATTATTCTTAAACAAGAAAGATATGCAGGTGTCACTGACTCACCGCATTTTGTCCAATTATCCACTCTTAGCCATCCATTTGCCACATTTTGTTTAGTTATATCAATGTTTGTCCTATAGACATACTATACTATAATTTGACTAAAGACGTTAATTTTAAAGATCACACATAATTACAATTCAAATTTTAGAATGCCATTTGATTTTTGATTTTTGTTTTTTTAGAAAAAGTTAAAAAACTAAATAGATACACAATATCAAAGAATTGTAATCTATCCTTTTGAAGTAACAATATTTTATGATTTTCATTGAAAATGCCATGGGCTTTAATCTTTGCTTTATTTCTATTTCATTTTTTTTCCTATCTTTCTATTCTTTCGTAAGAATAAGTTGATTATTTAAACCTTTTATTCTATATTATATATAAAGAAAAAATAAAATCATACAAAATTATAAAAAAAAATTATTTATTCAGAACGACAATTGTGTAGAGAGAGGTAAAATAAAACAAATAATGATTACAAATTTATGCAAAAAGAACGAAAATAATTACGTGAAACCAAATAATTGTAGGAGACATAGGGGCAGTTGAATTCTTGAGTTGTATAGTATGACGTTGGCTTTGGAGCTTGGTGTGTAAGCTCTCTCACTGGAACCTTGGGCGCTTGCATTCAGCTGGAATGCCTTGAGGAAATCTTTTGTGGTCAGTGCAGTAATTGTAAATCATGAACTTGGATTGCACCCATCTCAATCTATTTCTACTTTTGGCATCTAGTCCTTGATCACTTTGTGATCCACCTTGCAAAGTATTCGAAAACTTGGAGCCACATGATGATGTCCCAGATGATGCAACACACCCATTGGCATTAAAGTTTTTGTATGATGCTGTGAAAGGGGCTTGTGTCCAATCGGTCTTCACCAGCCCCCCTCTAGTTGCCCAATCGTCTGCATTCCACAAACTTGAATAAACTCTCATTGGTTGGCTCTTCGGGTAAAAAACTCCGATCTTTTCCCAGTTATGGAATATCCTTATAGGAATGTTATCCACTAGAAACCTGAAAAAGTAAAGCGTGGTTTAGTGATTTGGGAAGAAGTTAAATAGTATGTAGGAATATTGATGTTATTGCATGGAAGGAGCCTCTTACTTGATACTTTCTGGAGACCAGTCAATAGAATAGGTGTGAAATCCCGTGGTGGGATCAAACCAAAGGTGAAACTGTTGTTCCCTGTTTCCTTTTCCCTGTGAGTAAACATTGGTATGAAGTGTGTATGGATCTCCAGATGAGTTGCCTAAAAATTCAAAATCAATCTCATCGTGTGATCCTCCTTGAGAAGATAACTGCAAGACAACATATATTGCGAGTTAAATCTAAAAAATCTCTACATGGAAAAAGAAAGAGTTCAAATTGGATTAGAATTTTGTGTTGGAACTAACATAAAAAGTGGTGACAGTGCCAGCAGAGTTTCCAGGGACGAGCTTCATTTGTACATCGAATCTTCCAAATAGAAACTCTTGCTTAGATTGAAAACCTGACCCTGAATCTTTGTCGAGAGAGAGCGAGAGATGTCGGCCTCCATCTATAATCTTGGCACGTGGACCACCCCAAGTAATGTCGACATCTTGGAGAAAGTTGCCGGCGGTGGCAGTCATTATAGAAGCCATGAACACACACATTAGAATCATTATTGTCGAAGGTCCTTTGTGAGGAGGAGACATTCTTTTGCTTCCGCAAGAGAGAAGAAGCTATAATAAAGAGAGGCTGTTGAAATAGGTAAGATGAGAAGATAACAAAGCTTGGTGTTGAAGTTGGGTTTGAGAAACCTTTATATAGGTGGTGAGTGGTTAGTGGTAGACATAAGGTCAAAAAGCTATAATTTACTCTAATTTCAAAGCTGGCAAACCGTGTCAACAATGGTGGAGCTGGATAGGGGCCCAAATCATTAGGGGAAGAAGCAGAGAAAGCCACAAAAAAAAGCATATTTTAATGAGGAAACATCTGAACTATGCATGCATGTGAATTGAAGCTGGATATTATAATAATAAGTATTGTCCCACAGGTTCTCAATTGCCGGTGCAAACTAAAGAAGAGAGAGAGAGGCGCAACGGACAAGATTAATTTAAGCTGGCAGGCATTTTCTCAAATGGGATAGCTTTAACTTTCAGGTTCTCATTTATACCTTGCAATGTCTATTGCGTTCACTTTATGTTTTTTTGTCGTAAACCATAAAGTCCTCGTGAGATAGATTGAAATTCTATCTTAGCTTCCATCTCTCAGTAGCTCTTAATAACTCGTTTAGGTATTTAAAAATAATAATAATAATGAACCCATTAAGGTATAACTTCAACGGAGGTCACCCGTATGAATTTCTCACATAAAACGTAATTTTTTTCTTTTTTTTTTCATTGATTTTGATTTATATTTAGTTGATCTATTTTGATTATTTCAAAGTGTCTATTTTAGTTTTTATACTTCTAGAAAAGGGTTATTTTGATTTTTTTCCTTTTTTTTTAATCGCAATTTTATCGTGAAAACTCATCAAATATTTTATATATAAAATGTATGTTAGGATTTTCTTATTGGACAAGCCCGTTAAAGTATTGAAAAAATACTTTTAAGTCTTTTGAGGAATTAGTAAATTTGGCCTTCCAAAATGTACACTTTTAGCAAAATATACTTTTTGTCCTTAAAGTTTAAAGTTAATATCTATTTGGTTTTAGGTTTCAAAACTTCATACCGATGCTAAGTTGATTAGCAAAAAATGTGATATAGAGGACTTGGAAATATATATTGATATATATTATGTAGCATTTTTCCTTTTTTCTCTTCTCCTCTCCTCTGTCTCCGACTCCCTTCTCTCCCAGTCAGATTTTTCCTTTTTCGGAACTTACTTTTTCTAGAGATGAAGAGATTTTTAGAGGGAAAATAATTGTGAGTATGAAGAAGAAAACTTTGGTATTTTTACCGAGGAAGACCTAAAAGGGGATAAATCTAATTGAGAGAGAGAGAGGAAGAGAGGAAGAGAGAAAAGTAAAAAAATGCTACATACTAGATAAAAAAATATAATTAATAAATATTTTCAAGTCATTTAAAATTATCACCTCAACCATGTCACACAACTTTTTCATAGGTCAACTAACTACCAATTTAACACATGAATTTTTTAGAACTATTTTTCAATTTTCAAATTTCAGTGACTAAAATGTCACTTTTGAAATCTCAAGAACCAAATAGACATTAAGTTCAAATCTTAGGGACCAAAAAGTATATTTTGCCTTCAATTTTTTTTTTAAATTGAATTTAATATTGATGTGACAGTTGACATCATGTATGTTTGAATCGCTATCACATTTAAATTAAAACTTGGGGAAATCTTATGTTAAATGCAATATAGAAATTTAAATAAAGAGGGTAAAAATTATTGTAATAAAATTTCAATGATCAAAATTAAATGTTTCAAATAAAAAATTTAAGCAAAATATGCATAGATATTTTGGAAGATATAATTTATCTAGGAATTAAGGTTGTAACAATATATAAGATGTTAAATAGAATTATGAGCTTTTATTTGGACTTCATTCTGTGCAAAATAAAGAGTAGAGAATTACATGAACAGAAAGGCTTAATACAAGAAACAAAAACTAAGGGAACAAATCACGGAACGACTTGAGATATGGCTTTGCTATCTTAGAGGAGCCTTGAGCGCTTGCATTCAGTTGGAACACTTTGAGGGAATCTTTTGAAGTCGGTACAATAATTATAAATCATGTACTTTGATTGCACCCATCGTATCCTATTCCTACTCTTAGCATCTACTCCTTGATCATTCTGTGTTCCACCTTGCAAGGAGTCAGTAAACTTAGAGCCACAAGATGATGATCCAGATGAAACAACACATGCATTGACATTGATATTTCTATATGATGCAGTGAAAGGGGTCTTTGTCCAGTCAGTCTTCACCAATCCTCCTCTTGTTGCCCAATCATCTACATTCCATAAACTTGAATACTCTCATAGGTTGGTTTTTTGGGAATGGAATGCCGATTGTTTCCCAATTTCGGAACGCCCTTATAGGAACGTTGTCCACGAAAAACCTAAAAAAGAAAAATAGGTTTATTAAATTGAACATCACCAAGACTTATAAACGTTTACCACACAACTTGATACTTTGTGGAGTCCAATCAATGGAGTATGTGTGAACGCCTTTGTAGGATCAAACCAAAGGTGAAATTGTTGCTCCCTATTCTCTTTTCCTTGTGAATATACATTGGTGTGAAATATGTAGAGGTCTACAGACGAATTGCCTAAGAATTCAAAATCAATCTCATTGTGCCCTCGTCCTTGAGAAGACAAGCATGGAAAGAATAAAGAAACCACAAGCATTATTTCCATGCCCTGGTCACTTATCTAACTCCCCAAGTGATATCTACCTCCCGGAGATAGTTGCTGGCGGCGGTCATTACTAAAGCCATGAATAAAGAAAACCACAAGCATTATTGGAGCTTTGGGAGACGAAGGCATGCTTTGCTGTGGCCAAAGGCGAATGGAAACGAATTGTAGAAGGGTCTATGTAAAGTTGTAAACGGACAAGGTTAGTGGTGGTGCTGAAAATTTGAAGTTATGAGACCTTTATATAAGAAATTCAGCCATGGTTAACTCTTCTAAAAATATGTCAATGCTTTTTGAGCTGGCGGTTTTTTTTTTTTTTTTTTTTTTTTTTTTTTTTTTTTTTTTTTTT
>QLSR01000230.1:1615142-1649070 GCA_031780015.1 Citrullus colocynthis | reverse complement strand
TTTTTTTTTTTTTTTTTTTTTTTTTTTTTTTTTTTTTTTTTTTTTTGAAGTATAATTAGAGTAGGGGGATTCGGACCACAACATGAGGTCATGAAGTTGGGATATGTTTCATATGGGTTCAAAAGTCATAGAAGTGTTGAGGATTGCATATTGGAAAAATCAAGAGGCCTTATGTTTTTTTATGTTGGAATGCTTTGAATCTGCTATTTGTGGGGTTCTAGAAGCAACAGGCTTTGGTAGACACTCGGAAGGTTTCTCCAAAACTTAAATTGTATTATTATAAGCTTGGAGATGTGTCATATATGAACTTTCTACAACCTGTATTAATTGGCATTTCTCTCTAACGATAAAACTGGTCTCATTTCTACATATGAACGAAGTTAGCACAGTTAATCAACTGTTTAAAACTTTATGTTGATCTTGCTTTCTTTGTTTGTCAATTTCATAATACTTTATAAAATAGATGAATTACTCCTCTAATTTTTAATTAGTTTTGAAATGGATCTAATATTATCGGTTAAGGGAGTTCTTATTTGATGAAAAAAAAAAAAAAAAGCACTTATTTAATTTTGAATTTTGAAGCTTCCTAGTCTTGCATGCCCTTGAACATCGAATATGCTTCTTGACATTGCAGCAAGTTGACCCAATTATGCAATAATCCGTTTGAACTGGCATCCGTCGAGCATTTATATTCCACAACATTAGGCCACGTTAAATTATAGGGTTTCATCAAATGATGGATTTTTAGATTTATGTCTTTTTAAAATTTTTTTTTAATAAAATTCCAATTTTTTTTTGTCAAACGACCTTGCCTAATAAAATCTTAAACTTTCTTTAAAAGTTTCCAATAAATCATAATTAAATTGAAGTATTTTGTAGTTTCTTAAATTTTAATTTTGTACTTAACAGATATGTGTCATATTTCACATCTTTAAAATTTAATTAATTAATATATTTGTTACATATAAATTTATATGTGATTTTTTTTAATATGTTATTAAATTTTTTTAAAAAATGTCACATGGTACATAAAATTCACCTGACACAAAAAGCTAAGTCTATGAATCTATTTGTTAGGTGTTCAAAAAATTCAACCAACCCAACGCAAATTATAGTTGTTTGGTTGGGTTAGGCACAATATTTGCATGGTTTGGGTTAATTTTTCACTAGCAGGAGTTTTAGGAAAAGAGATTGATTCAACATACATCGTCTTCTTTGCCTTGCATGACGGAACAACGTCACTACATCGTCTTTTTTGTCTTCCTAATTGTTGCTTTGCCTTCTTCTCTGTTGTACCTCCCTATGCTTGACAACGTCGTCTAATTCAACCATCGCTCTTCTATATTCTTTCGTTCCCTCTCGTCTCCAACTCTTTCCAAATTGATCTTTCTCATTCTCTTCAACTCTCCTTCCAATTGATGATCTTTCTCGTTCTCTAATCTCTCTTTTCCTAGTTGTCTTTCGTGTCCCCATCGATTCACCACTATTGTCAGTTGTCTCTCCTCTCTTTTCTCGTTGTTTGTTAAAAATATTTGAAATAACTTGTTGGATCCTACCTGAAAATATAAGGATTGAGGTAGATTGGATTGCTCTCTCGTAAAAGAGTTGATCATGTCAGAGAATCAATTCGAGCGTTGTTCAAAAGGATTTTTCTTTTTATTTTTTACCCTTATTCAACTCAAATATTGTATACGATATGCCACACGCTAATCTACTAGACAACCTTATTTTTAAAAAAAGAAAAAATCTATTAAAACATAAATTAAAATTTTTTAAAACTAAATTTATAATCTATTTTTAAATGATTAAACCCCACCTCTAATAATAACTTCCCAATTCGCGGCAGCTCGTCGTAATGGGGATGTTGGAATCTTTTGTGGCAACCCGTCATCCTAATTTTATATTTGGAACGCGTCCCGTCTAATGACAACTAGGGAATGCCGGTGGGTTGATTTAAATCCTAATGAAATCTAAATTAATGGTTGAAGTTGCAAACTTATTTAATTCAAATTATCTCAATAAAATGGGTTAATTAAATTCAATCCAACCGTATGTAGAAGTGAAATAATACTCTATTGTCATTTTCAAGGGCATTAGTTTTTTTTTTTTTTTTTCAAACCAATTGGCAATAAGAATAGTAACCCATCTATTTTATTAAGGTTGTGAGGATCCACAAGAGTTATTCAACCAATCACGCTTGTACAATGTTACTCTAAATTTTCTATAATAAATGTTGGACATAGAATATTTTTTTAGTACCACAATAGTGGAGATGATGTATTAAAACTTCTTACCTCTAAGATGGAAGTTCATACCTCTAAGATGGAAGTTCATACTAATAATGGCTGAGCTAAACTCACTTTAACATGTTAGGCATAAAATATGATTATATTTTCTAGTTCCTCCTTTTAAAATGATGATTTAATATAGTTATTATTGTTAATGGTAACACTAAAAGTAAA
The DNA here is from genome assembly GCA_031780015.1 of Citrullus colocynthis. Taxonomy (NCBI): domain Eukaryota; kingdom Viridiplantae; phylum Streptophyta; class Magnoliopsida; order Cucurbitales; family Cucurbitaceae; genus Citrullus; species Citrullus colocynthis. The sequence goes on along the minus strand of QLSR01000230.1, from coordinate 1,646,608 downwards.
GCTATGATGATACATTATACATGTAATTAAAGAAATGTTGGTTGAGTTGACAAGACGTGGCATGGCAAACAAACCATAGATCAAAATTATCTATAAAAGGAATTTGATATATCTTGCTTTAAGAAGAATGACATGTTAGCACATGACATTTTATTTTGTCCGCCATGTATGTCCAACATAATGTTAAATAATAAGTCAATAATGTTTGTCGAATACCTTTACCATGTTACAAATTAATTAACAACATTTATGTTAGCCATGTGTTTCTAAGGTTTGATTTATATCTATTTCATTCATATATATCTTTCAATTTATTAAAAATGCGTTAGGTTACTAACAAACCTTTTATTTTTTTTATACTCCATTTAAAAAAAAAAATTAACAGCTTATACAACTTTATAAACTTAGAAGAAAAGTAATTATTTAAAATGAAACTGGTGGTAAAGGGGTAAGATATATAAGATAATTGATGGATACAATCATACAACTTAATTATATGCAAAAAGAATTTTAAAAAGAAAAAAAATTACATGAAACCATATTCAAATCCAAGAACTAACAAATCAATACATTATATTGATGAGATATAATCAACAATTGATAGAGTTTTTAAGCCTTCTTATAGAAACCTTGGGCGCCTACATTCAGCTGGGATGCCTCTAGGAAATCTCTTACGGTCAGTGCAATAATTATAAATCATGAACTTGGATTGCACCCATCTCAATCTATTCCTACTCTTGGCATCCAATCCTGGATTGTTTTTTGCTCCACCTTGAAGAGTATTGGCAAATTTGGAGCTACAAGATGAAGATCCAGTTGATGCAACACACCCATTGGCATTGAAGTTTCTGTAAGAAGCTGTGAAAGGGGCCTTTGTCCAATCTGTCTTCACTAGCCCTCCTCTGGTTGCCCAATCATCTGCATTCCATAGACTTGAATATACTTTCATTGGTTGGCTCTTTGGATATGAAACACCAATCTCTTCCCAATTATGAAACACCCTTATGGGAATGTTATCCACTAGAAACCTAACAAAAAAAAAAAAAAACGAGATAACAAAAGTTTAATTTTAATCCGGAGAAAATGATAAGTCACGTTAAATCACCAATCTAACTCAAAAATTTAGCGCGAAGGGACTCTTACTTGATACTTTGTGGAGACCAGTCAATGGAGTAGGTGTGGAAGGCCTTTGTGGGATCAAACCAGAGATGAAATTGTTGTTCTCTGTCTCCTTTTCCTTGAGAGTACACATTAGTATGAAGTGTATATGGTTCTCCAGATGAATTGCCTAAGAATTCGAAGTCAATCTCATCGTGACTATTTCCTTCAGATGACAACTACATGAGAACAAATTTCCAATTTAGAACAACATTTTCATGGAAAAATCAAACATTAAGAAGAGGTTTTATGCATAGAAATAATTAAAACTTACATAAAAGGTGGTAACAGTGCCAGCAGAGTTCCCAGGGACAAGCTTCATTTGTACATCAAACCTTCCAAATAGAAACTCTTTCTTAGACTGAAAACCAGACCCTGAATCTTTATCGAGAGAGAGGCTGAGATGTCGGCCTCCATCTAGCAATTTGGCACGGGGGCCGCCCCAAGTAATGTCGACATCGTGGAGAAAGTTGCCGGCAAAGGCAGCTGTTACAGAAGCCATAATCAGAAAAAGTTGAAGAAGACGCATTTTTGTCGGAGAACTCTGGTTTTGCTTCGGTAGTACAAAGAAGATTTGGAAAGAGATAAGATGAGAAGAAACGAGGGTTAATGGCGTGTTGAAGTTGGGAGATGAGAAGGGTTTATATAGGTGATGAGCGGAAAGGCAATAATTGAGTGTGTTGAGAAATGCCAGAGATTTGAAAGCTGGCAAATCTTGTCAACTTTGGATGAAGCCGAAGGAGCCATAATAATAATAATAATAAAATAGCATAATTTGAGAGAGAGAAATGAGCAACGGACAAGACCCGGTGAAGCTGGCACTAGCAGACAAAATCAAAGGGCATTTAAGGGATAGATTTGAATTTTGGGATTGGCCAAATTTCAATTATTATACATACCTTACCCCAAGTTTGGATAGTTGGATATATAATCAATGCCTACAACCTTCACTTTCTTTACTTTTGTTTCTAATTAAATCACTAACAATTCTCGTGAGCTATTTTTGGGGTTTGCTATATACATACATATTTCACGGCAAATATTAATTAATATTAATTTTTCTTTTTTAATTTAGAATTGTATCCATTTAAATCCTAAATTAGTAATTTTTTCATTATGTTTTATTTAGATGCAATTATAAATGTTTAGAGCTCAAATTGATACAACCTTAAAATTCAAGGTTTAACTCGATATAATTATTAGTTTAGAGTTTAAATTGATACAACTTTCAAAGTTCAAGAATATAAATTAATATTTGGAGTGCTGTTATCTTTTAGTTCATAAACTTTATAGATTCACGTATATTGAAAGGAAAAGAAATTATTGATTCTAGTTTCCTTTAATAATTTTGTATAGTTTTTCCTAAGAAAAGAAATTTTGAATTGAATTGAATTGAATCCTTTTTTTTGTATAGGTTAATGAGATGATGTATTTAAGACATGTTTGTAATTACTTTTTTTTTAAGTACCCGAAAGAAAGAAATCTTTAAGTTTTGAGAAAAACTTAAAGTGTTGTTTAGGTTATACTTATCTTTGTGCAGTCTAAATAATTGTCTAACAAAAAATTGCTCATGTGACAATTTTTCTAAAAAATAACAATTTTTATTATAATTGTTTTATGTGTAAAGGAAAGAAAAGCATGAGATTAGATATAGCCTATGTTTTATTTGGCTATATTTGATAACAATTTTTTTTAAAAAAAAAAAAAAAAAAAAAAAAAGAAAAAAAAAATTATGAAGTATGAAGTATGAAGAAATGTTTTTAAGGAATATTTAATATTTAAATAGAACATAAGCGAGAGAAGATGTGGGATAGAGATGGGGGAGAGTGGGTTGTGTGAGTCACGAGGAACTCGGGGTCCGGGTTGGGGTGGCTGCCTTCGGGCTGTCAAACCATCTACGCATCTCCCTTTGCCTCCCCCGTGTTTTCTTTCTATGGCTTTTTTAGTCTTTTCCTTTCCCTACTTTTCTTTACAAAAAAAACAAAGTCACTCTCCTTTCATTATCATCAATTTTACCATTGATTCTTTTGAGTCTCATGCCTATTTTGTCTTTTGTGTTTTCAAATGGTTGTGCTTTCATTGCATCTTACGTTATATACTATTATAAATATTATAAATTAAGTTTATTATAAATGTCTATCCTTCGTGTTTTAAAATCATGTGTCATACTTCTCTTATCTCATGTATTGTCCTATCAGTGTCCAAATTATTCTATCTCCTACTTCCTAATTTGCCCATACAATATACAATAAAAGATTGGAGAATAGAAAAATAATAAATTTTCATTATTTTATATTTCCATGTTTTATGTTTTATTATTTTAATTATTATATTGTAATTTCTTGATTTGTGTACTGTTGTGGTGCATCGTCTTGATCTCAAATTTACAACATATACACATATTCTTTATAAATGAAAATTCATTAAACAATCATCAAACCAACAACTTAAATGCTACTTTCCCTCGAGAAAGAGAAAGAGGGATAAAAAGTAAGAAAGAATATCATCCTTCCAAAATCTAGTGGACTTTGAAAAGATGCCTAAGAAGCTAATTTTCAATAAATTTGTTCTCTTCTCTGGTGATTTTCCAAAAAGGAAAACACCACTCCTCCTTCACAGTAAATAAATTAAAAAAAAAAAAAAATTCAATCAAATCAATATTTAGATGATTTAAAAGTTTGATGACTTCAATTGAATTGAACTCCACCAGAGAATTATGTCATTTCCACGCATCATTAAGACTTTTCTAACCATCAACAATCACTTTATCTCGAACAATTTTCATTGGCCACTTGAACGATATAAAATTACAACCACCTATAATTGGACTGTCATTCCCGTCTCTAATGATGCAACCAATTCCTCTCACTAAGAGGTTTAACCAAGCTACATCAACTTAAGCTTCCAATTGCCCTCAATCGACGACTTCTGGTAACCTCCAAACTAAATAGCAGACCTGGGCCTATTTGACTGGCACGAATCCCCTTTTGAACATTGTATTTCCATAGATTTTTCAACAGTGAAAATGATAGAGTTTGAGTATGCTAGAACTTTACTGAATCTGATTGCATTTATTTGGTTCCAAATAATCCACATTAACATTAAAAGTCTGCCTCGATCCTCTTTAGGGTTGATTTTCCTCAAACAATCCAAGATACAAGTGTTTGACGAACAATCATTACCCACAACAAACACACTAATGTTAGTGGAAAAGAACATATTCCACCACTTTTTAGAGATCTTACACTCCCATATCAAATGAAAAGTTATTTTTTGGTGCACCTTAAATCCTTTTATTAAGTAAGTTAAAGTTGCAGGGATAATATCATGAATGATTCTCCAGCCATTAATTTTAGTTTTAGGCACAGTATCCCACCCCACACAGAGTTCCAGCAACCAATAGACATATTCTTGTTTGTTTCAACCTAATTCTTAATATTGAGTCTTAATATTCGTTTCAAGTTATTTTTATCAAGTTTGAAATTTTATAGCGGGAAGAAAAGAAATTATAGAGGAAAAGGTTTTTAGAGACAAATATTTTCTTTAAATATACCGAGACTATTTTTAAGAATAGAATTGAAATAGAACAAAATCACTACTTATAGAGACAAAATAATTCTTTTAACTTAAATAAAAATAGGGCGGAGTATATATCTAATTGGACCATATTTTAAAGAAAGTACAATCTTAAGCTTGAGAAAATGGATCTAAATGGTAACTTAGATCATTTAACCATTAGTTGTGTGAAGAAATATTGGGATGACAATTAACAAGTTGATTAACCTTTTATGAATCAACATTTTTTTATTGGACGGTTGACATGTCATATATCTTCCTCCTTTTTCTAGTTTCTTTTATTCTTTCAACTCCTTTTCAAGAAATGAAAGGGACTTAGAACATCCAAGTTTCAAACCCCAATTATTAAGAAACTGTGGTGTTAAAACTTAATTATACATTGGAAGTTATATTTTTAGTACAATAAATAAGGTACGAGAATTTGAATTTTAGACCTCAATTGTAGAGTTGGTGTTAACTCTTGCTGATCTATACTCACAATATTCCAAAAATGTTTAATTCAAAAGTACCACTCTTAAAGTCAATTTTCAATTAAATTTGAAAAAGAAAATATATGTAAACAAAGAAAATCAGAAAGATAGCAATAGATCGCTCCCAAATCTCGCAACTTGAAATTTTTGAAGAAGCCATTGCCTTCCTCGCTGGACCTAATGATTGTTTTATAAGTGAAGTAATATAAGTTTCTTTAATTCATTATTAAGAAATAAATGACTTCTTTTAAGCATATTATCTATCGTTCAAATAAAATGTGAATTTTTGTTAGTACAACATTTTACCCATAAAAACAACAACAATAATAATAAAGTGCTTTTGTAGCATGCCTTTTGTTTGAGCCATGTTAGTTTATTGTTGATTAGAAAAAGTGAAATATATTTTTAGTTAATAAGGTTTTATGAAAGTACTATTCAATTGTATGATTTAGTCCATACATTTTTAATTTGATTAACTTTTAAATCTGTGATATAGTTTTTATGATAAAAAATATTATAAAGTTGGCCTGATATTCCTTACTTGTATTGTTGATAAATTGATGAAGGCCCACACATGATTATAAGCCATTTAACAAGAAAGTTTATCATTAGTGTTCAATTTGCAATTTATAATCCATTAGTTAGTTTTTCATGTTTACTTGTAAGATTATAAATAAGTAAGGCGTAATGAGAATGTTTTAGAATCTCATTTCAATATAGAAATTGTGTTTTTTTGGAGAGTATTCTCTCAATCTTAGGGACGAGCTTTCTTGCTCGGGCATAAATTTGGCCTAATGCCTTCACTCCGCTGCATTGAGATCTCTATTTAGTATTTTGCCTCTGACGATAATACCGCTCCATTTTTTATATTTTGCTTTTGATGATGGCAACAACGACAATGAGTAGACTTGTTTCTTCTTTTGGTGATAATGTACAAATTTTTTCACATATAAAATTAACTAAGTGCGAAGAATAAAAGACAAAAAGTAAGTGAGCAAGAACAAAAACAAGAGCCTAAGTGAGATAGTGAGCTAAAACGAGAATAAGAGCTAGAAAAAAAATATCTCGAAAAAAGCTTAACACTAATAAAAGGTTAGAAAGATGTATTTAAAAAAAGTTGGTTAAATTTCATTTTTTCCAAAAATTTGAAGGTCATCTGTACGAACTTCCCTTTCTGTTCGGGAATTGCTTAATGGGCTCCTCCCAGTGGGCTGAACTCTCGGAGATCCAAAACAATCTTCATTCGGGCTTTACGTAATGATCAGCCCAGGCCCATATGTAGATCTGAGGCCCACAAAGAAATTTTATATTCCACATTGTAATTTTATATCAGAAGGGAGAAGCATTAACATGATAACGCATTGCATTTGTGCAGTTTCTCTGCCCAGTTGCTCTTCTTCTCGTTCGATTCCATTCCACCAAACGCATATCTCAAGAAAACATACATCCTTTACTCCCATTTCTCTTATCAGAAATTGCTCTCAATTCAATGATTTATGCGTCCACTGTTTTACACCAACTCCAGCAACCAGTTGCAGCAAAAACCACGACCCGAACAACACCGAGCCCGACCCGAGTCGAAACCAGAGGCTTTTTCAGCAGTTCTACTTGTCTATCAACTCCAACAACGTCCCTGATAAAAACCCATCAACTAACAAGCAGAAAGAAGATCTGGGTCAAGAGGATCAGAACAGGGGCGTCAAAAAATCCAAGGGACTTTTCACAAACATGTGGTGGGTTAACCTGAAATCAGCAATAGGCCAGAGATTAAACGTAGAAGGCATTGTTTCTTCTGCTGCTGTTATTACTAAGGACCGGCATTTGGCGCTTCCACATGTCCTTGTGCCTGATGTGAGGTATATTGATTGGGTTGAACTGCACAGGAGGGGATTTAAGGGCGTTGTATTTGATAAGGATAATACAATTACCGCTCCTTACTGTTTGACAATTTGGGCGCCTCTCAAGTCCTCACTTGAACAGTGTAAATCTGTCTTTGGCCACAATGTAGCGGTGTTCAGCAACTCTGCTGGTAATATAGGCTAAATTCATTAGCAATGTGCTTACTTTAATAGCATTAATGGTTTTTTCCCTCTCTCAATGTGAACATTTCCCTTCACTTTGTCTGATGCTATAGGGCTTTATGAGTATGATCATGATGCTTCAAAAGCTAAAGCGCTCGAGGGGTCGATTGGAATTAAAGTTATAAGGCATAGTGAGTGTGAATTTTCCATCCTTGGTCCTACTTCTGTAACATGTGTCTACGCATTACGAAATTTTTAGCTGTTGTTGTGCACTATAGCTTAGTGGGTGAAGTTCATATTGCAAAACCACCACCTTCTAGAGGTAGAGAATTTGGACTTTGAGTTTTTCTCATCTCATTCCATTTTATAGATGATTTATCGTGTCAAAAATCTTTTGGTTTCAAAATGATGAATTAATGTTAGGGTCAATGCTAGTGATGCATCCCACGGTAAATATAGGCTACTTTGTTACTTTAATGCGTGTGGTAGGTTTTTGCTTTCTTTCTGCATAGAACATATAAACCATTGCTATGTATTTTGACCTAGGGGTGAAGAAGCCTGCCGGTACAGCTGAAGAAATTGAGAAACACTTTGGTTTTACTTCTTCACAACTTATTATGGTAAGAATCAGGTGAACTGCTTGACCACTTTGGTTTCTTGGGTTATTTATATTATTTAAAAGTGAAAATCCATATTTTCTCAGGTTGGTGATCGACCATTCACTGATGTGGTTTTCGGGAATCGCAATGGTTTTCTGACTATTTTAACTGAACCCTTGAGCGTTTCTGGGGAGACATTTGTTGTTAGGCAGGTTTGGTTTTCCTTTATTTTTTCCTTATATTTTATTGCAGTTATGTAGGCAATGAATGGATTGTATTGGTTGAAAATCATACGAGGGAAAAAGAAGCAAACACTATTAATCTTTTTAGTATGTCAATTAAGTTTCTTTCATCGTTATTATATTATCCTTGACAGTCAAAAGTTGCTCTAAGAAGGTCATAAGCCAAGTTGGGGCTGAAAATGAGGTGCTCATGGAAAGAGCTGTGGAAATATTGTCCCAACCTTTGATGCCTATTGCCTACATCTACATGTCTACTAGTAGTGTACACAGCACAGGCTGGTCAGTTTAGGGATATTTTGTGGACTAACATGAAAATTCGGGTTGTTTAGTTCACCGACCCAAATGAACTGCTGGAACACTCAACACCACCCGTATATTTTTGGATTGGGTTGAGTTGGGTTATGTAGTTGTAGAGATGCGAGGCATTTGTTAACAGTTTTTGTTCCTTTATAATTTTCATCCTTTACTCAAATGATTAGTTTTCCCCCAAATTATTGGTTTATGAGCCTTTGTAAGTAGTAAGCATAAAGTATGTTGAAACCTAGCACCAGTAATTTTGGCGACAGAGCCTTCGTATGTAGTAACAGTAAGCATAAAGTGTGTTGTTTGGGAAGAGACGCTTCTTGTGGCTCACTAGGTTGTGTGCTCTGTTATGGAATATTTGGGGGCAGAGAAATAACCTAGTGTTCAAGGGTGCGAAAAGGATCCTCAAATTGACCCAAATTGAAACAATAATTCACCTGACCCATTCCAACCATTAAGGTTTGTGTTGGATTGTTCTTTCCCAAGTTTCCAGTTTTACTTGAACAGCTGTTGTACTCACCTTTCGGCATGGTATGTATGGTTTTCGATAACCAAGAATAATAGATATCCTAATATGACCGTGGTTTCTCTACTTTATCAGTATGCTTTCATATTACTATATGACCATTGGAGATGCTGATCTATTGTTCACTCTCTTCTGTGATTTTTTGTGATCGCAGGTAAGGAAATTAGAAACATTCCTCTTGAACCGTTGGCTTAAGCAAGGAGTAAGACCTATTAGTCATCGCCTATTGCCAGACACTAAACAGTGCATTAAAGATCTGTAACCTCTTTAGTAGTTTTAAAATTTTGCTCTGTAGATATTCATGAACGACTGAAAAGAAACATTTTTTTTTGCCCACTGGCCATTCATTAGCTTATGGTATTGGCAGCATCGGAGTTGAATATAATACATTGGTAAGCTTTGTATTTTTGGATCGGCAAGAATAATCAAGTGTAGAAGGGTTTCCTATTATGACACCTTGATGTCTGCTGTTGGAAAGAATCATAATTATGTAAACTATATGTTCTACTTCAGTTTCAAGGAAGTGCATCTTCTTTGTATATTATTAGATTATGATGCTCCAAAGGATATGCTTTCTTTGAGAATGCCCTCTGTTAACCCACACTCAAAAGAATCGAAATGCTGATTTACTGATGAATGCAACTTCTTTATAACTTCTCTTTTTTGTCATAGAGAGAGATGAGCTTACATTTGGTGAACATTGGGACAAACTTCTGATTTTGGAGAAATCTTAATTGGCATTCCGTGAGAAGGGACAGGGAGAGGATCCATTATGATTGGCTCATCTGGATGGACTAAACTCCAATCATAACGAGTTACAACCAAATGTATAAAGATGAGGATGTTCAATTTCGCCAGCTGGTAGCCTGCACAAGCTCTTGGCCCTCCTCCAAATGGAACATAAACATGCTGAGAAACAGGTTCCTCAAATCTGCTTGGCTTGAAACTCAATGGATCTTCAAAGTACTCTTCTTCGTAATGTGTTCCATACGTCGTCCACAATACCTGCCATGCAACCAAAATGATTCGAGGTAAAATGATGGTCATTTCTGGACAACAATTTTACTGCAGGATATATCAACTGATGTAAAGAAACAGCAAAAGAATTGATTGAAATTTTCACCTTCCATCCTTTGGGAATGAAAAATCTCTCATATTCAATGTCTGAAATGGCTTTCCTGAAAGAACCAAATATAGGAGGAAACAGTCTAATGCTCTCACGAGCTACTTGCCAAGTATATTTCATCTTCTTTATATCTTCCATCGTCAAATTCTGGCTTGGCCCCTTGCTTCTCACTATGTCAGTGTGTTCTGTTAAGAAGTAAAAACATCTTAATTCCCATTCAGAATGGTTATTTTTTGGTTGAATCAGAATTGCTTTCTGATGGAAAGAATATTCAAATACACTCAATTCATTGGTTTATTATGATATTAGAATATAATTCAGAAGATTGAAGACAGAAAAGATTACCCTGGAGAAGAAGTGAGTAGCAGTTTGAATGTTGAGCTAACATCTTGAAAGTCATGGCAATGGCAAAGGAAGTTGTATCATGAGCTGCAAAAACAAGCAAAACCACATTGTCTATGACTTCCGTTTCATTGATCTCCCCTCTTATCATTGCTCTCACCATCCTTGAAAGCAATGACCCACATTCTTCTTCTTCTAACTTTCCTTCAATTCTCCTCCTCTTCTCTCTCACCACTTCCCTTAGCATTTTCTCTATCTCCAACCTTGCTTTCTTGGCTCTTGAAAACCTTGTGCCTGGAAACCTGTGTTAAGATTATAAATCAATAATTATGACTCAAGTCTCATTTAATACCTATTTGGTTTTTGAAAATTAAGTTTATAAATACTATAATTTTTCTTTTTTTTTTTTTTATTCTTGTTCTACCAATATTTCAAAAACTGCGTCAAAATTTGAAAACTAAAACAAGTGGTTTTTAAATATTAATTTGTTTTTAAACATTTGGCTAAGAATTAAAATGTTTTCTTAAAAAGGTAAATACCTTGATAAGAAAATTAAGAAGAAATAAAGCATACATTTCGAAAAACAGAAAACTAGAAAAAAGAAATCACTATTAGATGGAGGCTAAATTTATCGTAACCTATCAACTTAAAGTTTTTGGTCAATTAGTAATAGGTTAACTTGAACTGGTAAATAATTCACATGGGTCAAACTATAAGAACAAAATCCTGACTTTCTCCAAACAATAGGAACCAAATTTGTGATTTTATCTTGGTAATATAACGTGGGTCTCATATAATACAACTCACAAACGCTAACTTCAACATAACCAATCAGCTTAAACTTTTAACAAACTACCTGAACGGTGGTGCAAAAACACCCTCCAAAACTCTCTTGAATGTCATCAACACACGTGGCTCCACTTTAATACCCATCAAACACTCAAACACTATGGTAAAAGTCAATACTTTTGCCGAATGGAATAGACCAATTGTGTCACAACCAACCCATTTAGTGTCCAAATAAACCTTAATTGTATTGCACAATTTAGGCATCATAACTTCAAGACTCGAACTAGAAAGACTTGCAGCAATAAGAGCACGCACAATTCTGTGCCTTTCACCTTGCTTTTGCATAATGCATTCTTCACCCATCAACTGAACAGAACCCGATGGCCATGAACTCACCACTAACTTAAACTCATTTGACAAGAAAAATCTATTGGCTTCAGCTCCATTTACAACCACTGTTGGAGATCCCATTAAGCTTGTTTTGAAGATTTTGCCATGTTTAGCCACTCGAGGCCTAACAAAGTCTTCAAATACTCTGTTTTTACGTTGGGCTTTGTAAAAAGCCATTGTTTCGCCAATCCAAGGAAGACCCATTTGCCCAGGTGGTATATTTTTGCTTCTCTTATTGCTCCTCAAGACCAGAACAATGGATATTATTAGCATTGCAGCTAAAAAAGAGAGCATTTTTATTGTCAATAGAAAGCAGCTAAATTTGATTGAGCCTTATGTAGTGAAGAATTTGAAGGAGAGAGAAATCATAGATTTAACAGAAGAAGATTTGATTGGTTCAGAAAGTCAACTAATCAGCATTGCTGTTTGGTTTATGTTTAAATTAATGAATGGTCAAATTCTTTCGATTCAAGTTGACGAAGAAACATGACCTTCATAACTAATTAAGTTATCGTAAAGCTAGAATCGTGGGGTTTGCATGTGCATATAGAATATGTCGTTTAATAGAAGGGTAATACTTTAGTATAGGTTGAAGTTGATCCATCTTTTTGTCGTTCACTCTAATTATACAGTAAAAAAATGAAAAAAATATTGATTGAAGAAAAGGAAAAAATGATTTGTCAAGTCTACTTTGTCGTTGAACAAATGAGTGGACTGCAAAAACATAGGTGTAACTCAAGATGTCCTAGAATCAAGAACAAATGATTGAGATATACAATTCTAACTCTAAATCATAATCAATGATTTGATTTTTTTTTAATTATAGTGCTATGTTGAGGGTTGTCTAGGACAAGACTCAAACCCATGGGTGAGCTCAAGCCCGAAGGAAAATTGAAGCCTGCATAGGGTTTTATGCGACCCAAAAGTGAAAGTCAAACCTTTGGGTTCTGGATCGATCAGCCAAGCAAGTGGAATTTAACTAAAAGAGAAATGACCGAATTATTAAGGGTCGCACCTATTCTGACATCATCAATATTGCACATATCCCAAGCAGAGTAAAATAGTCTCACCCCAATTACTTCAAAGGGTAAACAAATCCCTTTATGTTTCGTTGAACTAAATATTTCGTGTACTAATTTAGATATTAAAGTGTACTCGACTTGGCATTGCATCGGTATGAGTACTCTCGACGACACATCCGAACCAAAGAAGTAGAACAAACGAGTGCATAAAGCCTATGTGCGAGTTTCTCGCACCAACATGCTACATTCTAAAGAAAAACTTTCCCATTTGCAAAAAGGAAAAAATGTTAAAATATGTTATCAACCAAGAAAAAGGAACATCCAAATTCTCCCAACCTTCTTTTGTTGTTAAATTCAAAATAATAATAATAATAATGATAATAAATAAATAAATAAATAAGATAAAAGGTCATTTTTTTAAGTGAATAAATGAGCGAGTGAAGAATATGGTAATCATACATTTTTTACCATTTGAACTTAAGTGGTTAAAGTATTATGCCTTCAAAAGTAGCAAATCTCCACTCCAATATGAGTAGGGAGGAATGAGAATACTGGATTTTCAGTATCCACCTCCATTATAAACACAACATCAATCGTGCCCTCGTTTGGATTGACTATAAAAAAAAATCATTTTTATTTATATTTCAAGAGTTAATTTGAGTGACTGCCAGATACTTCATTTTTTTTTTTTAAATGACTTATTTTCAACATTAAACACTCGAAAAGTTAAACCAAACACACTAGAAATATACAAAATAATCCTTTTTTTTTTTTAGTTTAAAGAGGTGGATGTTCATATGACTACAATTTTGTATCTAAAATGTCTCTTAATTTTCAAAGTCAATCATTTTAAAAAAGAATATTAGGTCAATAACTTACCGGACACAGATTAATTTCTGCAAAATTATACTCATGCATGTTTTGACTCATTTTAATTTTTCATCACACCAAAATGGATGTAATATATTATTCTTAAATTCGTAGCACATTTATCAAAGCTCTAGATGTGATTGCTCCACTCACATAATAAACAAGAAGTAAGGTCATTAGTAAGACAACGTAACTTAGGACTGTGTGATATTAACTTCAGTTTTCTACCGAGGGACTCTTTTATCTTATAGCTACCTTTTGACCTTGTAATTTGTCCCCTCTAGCATTGTAGATGTGTTTTTTTATTGTATTATTCGGCCAATTGGATGATAAAGTACAGCTTTAGGTCAAATTTCAAGATTCATTATAGAAAATGACAATTGTAATAATTTGTCTCATGTATATTTTTTTTATTTCACATTTATTTCTCTTGTATGACAATGATGAGATTAAATCATTTTTTTCTTTTTTTTTTTTAATAAAATATTTAAGTATATTTCGTGCTGCACCACCCATCTTTATGCAGTGAATCTCGTTATGCAATCAATATTTGTCACGTGGTAAACTTTTATTTTTTTGAAAGAGAGAATAATTTTGAACTTCTTTATATGACATAATGAAAAGGGATATAGAGTACACCCATGTACTACTCTTTTCTCAAGCTCTAAAGTTTCAAGTTAAATGTGTGTGCACGTCTTGTGATTAGATAACATTTAACAATACGTAGCATAAACGTTTCGTGAGACTTTACCCTTCCACATGAGTTGCATCTTTTTCAATATTATGCTTACTTGCCAATGTATTGTACTACTCTTAACAAAACATACGTCTTTTTCAATGTATGTATTGTCATTAGCCAATAACAATACATATACATATTTATATATTGTTAAATAACCATGCTTACTTGCTTGGCAAGAGAAAGTATCAACATTATGCTTAGCTTGTTGATAACTTGTTAACAATACAGGCATATAAAAGATTTATTTATTTAGTATATTTAACTTAAAGAGACTCAATAATCTTTTTCTAAAATAAAGCATGTAATAAAAAATGTAGGCCTTCCAATCCCTTTAATTGTCAATTCGAGATTGTTCAAATGTTGATGATTTCCACTCACACACACACACAGATATATTTTATTATTATTATTTCTTTTTTTATACTTTTTACGAAAACAAAATAAATTTAAAAAATTACCAATAATCCTTGTTATTAAAAACTGAAACCAAAAACAAGTATGAAACATCTTCGTTTTTCTAAAATAGAAAATAAAAAATGGTTGTCCATCACATACACCTTTTGGGATAATTATTTGATATTTTATTTTGAAATTTAAATTTATAAACATTATTTTTATTTATCAGTGCTCAGCAAAGAAAAAGTTACTGATCAATTTCCACGATACAGATCGGGCTATAAATTCAAATTGCTTTTGTAGATCTTCTAATCACATAATCACATTGTAACTAAAAACGAATTGCCCACCTGTTGGGCTGATTTCAAGTAAAAGTAAAAATATATAAAGCAAATACCAATTTATACTTCTAAATTTTTGACATTATATCATTTAACATCTTAAATTAATAATTGTATCAATTTCAACACTAAACTTTCGTAAGTGTATTAATTTATACCCTTTTTCTAAATCTTGTTCATAAGTCAATCAATTCAAACCATTATTCATTTCAATTGCCTTTGAGTACCATCTATGCATTAATTTCTAAACACATGTAGACTTCTTCAAATGTCAATTTTACAAAATGGATGATTAGGTGCACTCATTGATCCTTTGGTCTCTGTTTCTGTTTCCATTACCATATTGTATTGTCTCATTTCAAAATCTTAATGAAGAGGCTTGTTTCTTTTTTAAAAAAAGCAAAATGGATGATTAGGGTAAATGCATAGATGATTCTCAAAGGAAATTTTGACTAAAAGCCTTAAATTGATTCAATTATATGTCTTACACTAGGTCTCCCAAAATAGAATGTGATGAAGGGTATAAATTAGTACACTTGCAAAAATTTATAGTTTAAATTCATACGACCTCTGAAATTTAAGAGTGTAAATTGACATTTTTCTTATATATATATAAAAGTTAAGACTTTAAAGTTACTTTTCTCTGATTTGCCTCCTTCCCCTCGAAATTTCAGAATTGAAATATTATATTATTTGTATGAGAAGTTAAAACTGAAGCTCTGCCCCTACAAGTAGTTAACCACCAAACCAACAAGCTACCAAGGGTCAGCTTCACTCGAGACACCAACCAACTGCATGACAGTCATCAACCTCGGAAACCCAACTTAGTCCAGAACCAGAGTAAGAGGACGAGCTTCAGTTGCTCAGTAGGGCTAAGCATGGTGCAACACCGATCAGCATAATATTATGCAGGTTGACATTGTTGTCTTAGCTTAGCACGTAACACCCATCATATTCATTTATAATATAATTCTTGTAAATTTAGTTGAAGTTATTCTACCACATCATTGAGAATGATAGTGGTGAACAACAAGCGAGATCACTCAAGGTGCACTTATTATTACAATACATGATACAACTCAGTTAAATATATTTTCTCTTGCTTCTACTCTTTGACCATGTTTATCTCTAGCAATATTGATCTATTTTGTCAAATTAGTTAACTCTTCAATCAAAATTCAACAACAAAAGAATAGTTCTTATTATAGGTTCTAAGATTGATTTTGTGTATAAATAGTTGACCATTGATGATGTGCAATCTAGTCTCGCACATAATCGTTGAAGACCAAATGCTTTGATGGTCTCCCTTTATAAATGAGGAATAGCACTTTTTCCTTCCAAAGGAAAAAGAAAAAAGAAAAAGTTTCATATTAAGTGAGATATATTTCATATAACATTTAGGGGTGTTTGGGGCAAGAAGTGGAGGTGTGACTCTATAAAATTGCAAACGCTGAGGAGTTGTGAACTCCCGAAGCGCATAGTGTAAGGAGTTAATAAAATATAAACTTGATGTTTTTCAGTCGGAACCACAAGTTCTTTATGCCAAACAAGGAGTGAAGTTTATAACTCCTTACTTTCCAAGCTCCTACTTCCCAATTCTTTAGGCCAAATGCCCTCTAAGTGATACTAGCTCAAAACTTTCGGAGAACATTACCGTACTACATAGGTTTATGTATAACGAAATTTTTTTCCAATAAATTATCTAGTTTAGAAATCCACACTGTCCAACACAAATGTATTTATATTATCTTTTCTTAGTTCTTATCGAGAGCTATTAACCTTCAATTTTTATTGATGTTTCCCTTCAGAGCCCTTCTCCTCGTTCCTATTCACAGAAAACAAGTCAAATACAGGCCTGAAAATCGCTTAATATCTCTCTGAATCATAATAATGACAAATCAGGTCTACCCTTCTTTACTTCTCTCCTATCATATTCGAGCGGCTCTCACCTAAATCTCTGTGGGTTAATAAATTTTAGTGGACACGTCCACTTCTACTCGCCACAATAGAGCCCTGGTGCAAAGGTTAAATTCTACAGTAATTCTTAACTAAAAAACCATTCGCACAAATAGACACATAACGCATAAGCATAACTTAAGTATTCTATTTTTTTGGTTCTAGCTATTGCAGTTTATGTATATATTTGTTCGGTCTAAAGCATGTTGATGGAAAACGAAAGCAATTAAGAGCTCAGCTGATAAAGAAAATGTAATTGGGTAAGATCTTTCGCTTTATATGATAATCAATCAAGCCAGGGAGCCATCAAAATAGACAATAATTGATCGCGTCCTTCGACCAATTTGGATTCCGCACGCACCTACATAATCTTGTTCCTGCTTCATAATTGATCTAAACCATAATGGAAAAGAATCAACGACCTAAATGAAGATAATGAATGTAATGCATGTCCGAATGTGGCGCTGGGAAACCAAATAATACATTCAATTTCGTGGTCCAATCCCTCGTTAATTAAGATCGACCTCCTTCAGCATCTAGGTCAACTAGTAGCAGTCGGAAAAGATCTGGCAAACTTTTCTTTTTGCTACAAACAACCGCTAATAAAAAACTTAAAGGCATTACCCATTAAGACATGTTCTCAACTAAAAAGCCAAAAAGCCAAAGGTTAAAAGAATCTAGTCGAACAAAGAAAAGAAAGAAAAAATCTTAGACTCCTTGGACTACATTTAAAAGAGACATTATCGAAATCAGAAATCTCTCTACCAATATAATAAACTCCTATTCATGTAGTCATTTCAATGTATTTATTTACATTACGTTTAATAAATAAATAGTAAACAACCGTTCTCTTTTCCAGTATGTGAAGGAAAGTTTTTTTTTCCTACCGACAATGAACTTCATGTGTATAAATAATCAAAATTGAGTTTTAACCAGAAACCAAACTTGTCATACCTTAGAGGAGGAAATAAGGCCAAGGGGAGGAGGGAACTACAGTTTGAGCAGCTTTGAAAGCTTGAGGTATGGGTGCCAGGATGGTATCAGCTCCTTCAGTAATAGAGGTTAAAAAAGTCATTCCAGCCCAGTACACTACAGTTTCAAAGGATGCCAGCTATCATTGGGGACAGTTAAGTAAATGGAATAACTAATACGATAAGAGGGAGAAAAAACAATGGTATTGTTAGAGCAGCGGGACCAAAATTGCAAGAAAGCCATGCATATACACATGGATTTTAATTCACTAGTTTCCTATGAAAATATCTATTGCGCTGCCCTGAATATCTGAATAAGGCAGCACCAGCAACTAAATGTACTTGCTCCTCATCGGATCACCAGCTGCTAACATCTCCATGCTATGCGCATCCCCCGTGTGGTATGCATGGCGCAGACTCTAGATGTTGCATATGTATGACTGCACGTATCTAGTCATAAATCATATAAGATGCAGCTTATTAATAATTAAATGAGAAAATGTGATCCATGAAATTAATTGCTACTAAGTAATAAGGATGAGCACACCACCATTGGTTAAAACACGACTAAGAAGTTTGAAGTTTTCAACTTTATGTTGAACAAATAAAAAAGAAAAAAAAAAAAAAAAAACATATCCTAATGGGTTAATGACAGGCCGTAACGTGTCCCGCGTTCTATGGTGGCGGAGGGATTGGAGAGAGGTAAGGAAAGGGAGAGTTTACCTTGGGAGTGTCAGAAAAATTTATTTGAATTCATATGCATTGTCGACTCCAATGTTCAAACATTATTGCAAACAATGCAAGAAGTAAATAAGCGAATAAATGCACCTGCAACACATCAACTAACCACATAACCTTCTACCTGCAAGTATTTACTACACTCTCTACCTCACTCGTCTTTTATATGCATCGTTTAGTCTTCTCATGCATTTCATCAACAATCAATCTTCCTCCTTTTCTCCCTTCTTAGTAAAACATACAGATATGAACATAATGGAAAGAAGAGTAGCTTCTCTCCTTCTATGGACTCTCATCGTTGGGTTGGTTTCTCAAAACATGGCCATTCCTTTGACGTCTGCAAGCAACGAAGATCAGAAAACTTATTACACTCCAGACCCACATGCAGGAAGCCCTCCTTCAGGTTTCTCTATCACCCACGACATATACACACACATTCCCTCGCATTCCACGGTTCCAAAATATTTTTTAGTGTTGAGATATTCCTGACCACTTACCCACATTGAAATTTGCAAATCTCTATATCTTTTAAGTAGATGGAAGGTTCTAAACTACGTGGTGGTGTTGAAAAGTGGCAAGGACTATTGAAATCAGTGACAAATGTTTACCTTGTTTTTTTACTCATCCAGTATTTTCCTCTTTGTAGGTTCACAAGGGAGTCCACCTTATGGAATTCCACCACCACCTCGTGGTTCGGGAGGAAGCCATGGAGGAAAACCACCCTCTCATGGACATGGTGGCAAGAAACACAAACCAAAACCAGGGAAATGCGGAAACCCACCACAAACTCCTACTCCGTCGAAACCTCCTTCTGGTGGTGGTGGATACTACAACCCTCCTACACATGATCCAACCCCATCAACTCCATCGAAGCCTCCTTCCGGTGGTGGTGGGTACTACAGCCCTCCAACTCATGATCCCACTCCAACCCCATCAACTCCTTCGAATCCTCCTTCTGGTGGTGGTGGATACTACAGCCCTCCATCTTACGATCCCACTCCAACTCCATCTACTCCATCAACTCCATCTACTCCATCAACTCCATCAACTCCATCTACTCCATCAACTCCATCAACTCCATCAACTCCTACCCCTTCAACTCCATCTACTCCTTCGGGTGGTGGATACTACAGCCCTCCATCTTACGATCCCAATCCAACTCCATCAACCCCATCTACTCCATCAACTCCAAGCCCATCGACTCCATCTACTCCTTCAGGTGGTGGATACTACAGCCCTCCAACTTATGATCCCACTCCAACCCCAACGACTCCATCGACTCCTTCGGGTGGTGGTGGATACTATAGCCCTCCAACTTATGATCCTACTCCAACCCCATCAACTCCTTCAGGTGGTGGATATTATAGCCCTCCAACTTATGATCCTACCCCATCAACTCCTCCATCAGGCGGTAGTGGATACAACAGCCCTCCAATTTTTGATCCGACGCCATCGACTCCATCAACTCCTCCTTCAGGTGGTAGTGGGTACAACCCTCCAACTTCTGGAACACCGTTCTACGGAACCCCACCAACCACATCAGCACCTCCATTTGTTCCTGATCCCAATTCTCCCTTCACTGGCACATGCAAGTAAGTAATTACAATTGCATGCAATACTTTTTGCAATGTTAGTCAAAGAAAGAGCATTCCATCACGTTTCGAATACTGATAATAACCTTCCACCATCGTGTATTTTCAGCTATTGGAGGACGCACCCAGGAATAATATGGGGGTTGTTAGGCTGGTGGGGAACAATGGGCAGTGCTTTTGGTATAACAAACGCTCCTGGCTTCGGAGCTACTCTCAGCTTACCACAAGCTCTCTCAAACACACGAACTGATGGTCTAGGAGCACTTTACCGAGAAGGAGCTGCGGCTTTCCTGAACTCCATGGTGAACATCAGGTATCCATTCACAACCAATCAAGTCCGTGACAGTTTTGTATCAGCACTAAGCTCAAACAAAGCAGCAGCAGCACAGGCCCAGGTTTTCAAGATGGCCAACGAGGGTAGATTCAAGCCTAGAACCTGAAGCAGAATAAATTTACCATATTTGTGAGTGCATTATGTCTAAGGTAGCAAGCCCCGCAGTTTCTATTGTTAAGTATATTACGTTCCCTCCGTGTCCTCCATATTATATTCCCTAGTGCTACATTGAGACGGATATCATATGTTACATTTCGATACTTTGCTTGAGTATCTAAAATCTTTTAGAAATTATTGTTCAATTTAAGCCTACTAACCAAGCATTTTAAAACCACTCCACAAACGAGATTCATGATACAAGAAAAGAAAAAGGAAAACATTTCCATCCACGTGAAGTCCCCTCTATATCAACCAACGTTCATGCACTTCACCTTTCCAGAGGAAAAACAGATTCCTTTCTGAGTTCAAGATACAGAGTTTCACAAGGACAACAAAACAACGGAAAAAGAATAATAAACTGATTGCTTAACGGCTTAATACGCAGTACTTAGATTATGATCCTCAATAGAAAAACATGTGAGGCAGGAGTTATAGTTGTGGGCGGCAACATTTCTTTCTACAATGGAAGTCCCATAAATTACCCACATCATATGCAAATTTGTAAAAAAAAAAAAATACTACGCATGCATTTATTGATTTAACAGATATACCAATCAAGACAATAATAAAGCATGAGTTAACATCTAACTACGGAACATCTTCTCTGCTCTTGATTATTATCATCATGATTTACGTTTATTTTTGGGCAGACAAGTTTTCCACCACCTTCCACTTCCACTGTGGAGTGAAATTTGGTCACATTTAGATATAATACATTCCTGAAGGCTGTAACTGGGACGTCGGTATTGCGTTGCACATCAAATACGGAATGGACAAGGACAGTCATCTCACAATCAAAACTTGAAAAGTAATTGACATTTAAGATAAACATAACACTCGAAAACATTTCTCTTTCGCTATGAAGTGGGTCACCTCAAACCCATAACAATATAACATTCTCGGTAAAACTATCCTGATCCTAACACTGAAGATAATCTGATTGACTGGTCTGGAACTTTTCAGATCCAAATGTGCTCATAATCTGTGCAGCACAATGCCTATATATACATTTTGCATAATTAGACTTATGAATTGCTAATTGAATTAATCAGAGTAAAAGATGAACTAAGATTTTGTAGAAAATACTTCTAAACTTTATTAACAGGAGTTCCTAATGAAACAATAGAAACATTAATCCGATTGACTCCATCGCGCTTGCTCTAGTTCTTCAAGTCATTTCTCTAATACCAAAACAATATATCTCATTTCTCTCCCGCGGAACTAATCCAATCGTAAGCACAAAACTAAACGACGATTGGAAACAATAGAGCAACAGAGAACACAGACTTATAGTTCTCGTATTGTTTTCCCTTTCTGTTCACATTAACTAAGAACTTCTCAAATTATAAAAGGAACAAGAAGACGTACCGGAAGAGATTCATGGAACTGGAATCACTCTCCGAGAACTCCATAGATTGTAGAGTGGCGAACTCCGTACCCGCCGATGGCAATTTTCCCGGCAACCATTCTTGTGAAAAGTTAATGGGCCTTAGTGGGCTTGTCTTTCATCCTATCTCATCATGGGCCTTACGTTAGAAGGCCTTTTTGGTTGGGTTTTGGGTTTTTGTACTAAGTGCGCAAATTAGAAAGCCCAATGAAATCTAACACAAAATCTGAAAATAAGTTTATTTGTTTTTTTCGAATAATATATAGAGTGGAGAATCAAATATTTAATCTCATAGTCGGTAGTAAATATTTTATATTAGTTGAGTTATGATCAGTTTGCTAAAGGACTCATACCATTTTTTTTAATCTATCTATACTATCTAAAAGAGATTATGAGGGAAAACTTTCGATTTCCCTATTTGACCCTTTTAGTGATGGGTTATAGGATCATATAATGTAATTATACATTAAACTTATTAAAAGAAATAGTTTATAATTCACCTAAAGTAAATTTATCTCTAATATTTTATTCTAAAATTTAGCATTAAAAGAAATTATTCACGTAAAAATTTTATCCTTTAAAGAAAATATCATTCACATAAATTTTATTGGTTTAAAATTTGGTTGTCTCCCATATTAGATTTCATTAAAAAAATAATTCATTTACCTAAAAAAATTATTGGATTTTATTGGTTAAACCAAAATCTTGTTTTACATAATAATTTTGAGATTTGATTTAAGATTAAATTAATTAAATTTTGAATCCAAATTTTCTTTATAAATAGACTAAATGAAGCTTGCAATTTTCTAAGGTATCTCTCTTCTTTTCTCTCTTTTATTTTCATTTTTCTTTTTCACTTTTTGCAGGTTCATGCCATTTTTATTATGTTTGAGGTATCTACAATAATCTCTTGCATTTATATTATGATCTCTATATCTAAACTTTGTTGAAGGTTTTCTTTTCTTTCTTTTTTTTTTTTTGTTGCCCCCATCCTTTATTTTTTTTTTTAAATTTTGTTGAA
Organism: Citrullus colocynthis; assembly: GCA_031780015.1. Classification (NCBI taxonomy): domain Eukaryota; kingdom Viridiplantae; phylum Streptophyta; class Magnoliopsida; order Cucurbitales; family Cucurbitaceae; genus Citrullus; species Citrullus colocynthis. The sequence continues at coordinate 1,623,537 of QLSR01000230.1, read as the reverse complement.
GGTTTTCTTTTCTTTTTTTTTTGGTGCAGTAATCATTATGTTTATTTTTTCTTTTTTTTGTGGTGCACCAATTCCTATGTTTATTTTTACATTTTTTTCTCGCACCTTTATACTATTTTCAGTTGTTGTTCACTAAACTTGTAACTTGTTTTTTCTTTTAATAAGTGTAGCTATAAACTTTTCTTTAACAATGTAGCAATGAACTACGTGAAGGAGAAGGAGGATCGATCATCTTCTTTATATTTATATTAATTTATTAATTTTTTATTCCTTTGCGTGAGATTGAAATTGAAATTAAAAGCTCTTTTTTTTTTTTTGTTGCCCCCATCCTTTATTTTTTTTTTTAAATTTTGTTGAAGGTTTTCTTTTCTTTTTTTTTTGGTGCAGTAATCATTATGTTTATTTTTTCTTTTTTTTGTGGTGCACCAATTCCTATGTTTATTTTTACATTTTTTTCTCGCACCTTTATACTATTTTCAGTTGTTGTTCACTAAACTTGTAACTTGTTTTTTCTTTTAATAAGTGTAGCTATAAACTTTTCTTTAACAATGTAGCAATGAACTACGTGAAGGAGAAGGAGGATCGATAATCTTCTTTATATTTATATTTATTTATTAATTTTTTATTCCTTTGCGTGAGATTGAAATTGAAATTAAAATCTCTTTTTTTTTTTTTATATTGCAATTTAGATTTAATAGCTTTTTTTAATTAAACATAGTCCTTTTATGGAAATTAAATATTAACTGTGGTTCATCTTTATTTTAAAGTTTTCTTCTAATAAATGCAAATATTATTAATTTGATTTGTTCTCTTAATATAAAAACAAATATTTAAATTAAGGAGAAAAATTCAAATTTTTGTGGGCCAATAGCCAAAGACATTATGTGATAGTTCTCTTCGAGTCTTCAAGTACTCAAATTTACTTTATTATGTTTTATATTTATGTAAGACTCTTATTTCAACTTATACATATACATTTGATTTCAACCTTATGAAACATGTGTCATGTTTTTTTTTTTTTTTTTGTGAGGATATGTTTTAATCGATTAAGCTATGCTAAGTTGACAATGACTACGTGATAATAATCTTGATTCTCAATCAATGTCCATGTAATATATTAAAATAAAATAGTGAAAACGAACCAATTACCATTTTCAAGTCAAACTAGGAATCAATAGAACTTTAGGAAAATCAATTTATACCCCAAGCATTTAGGTTGTATTAAACTACTAAATTTTCATAATTGCATCAAATTAGACTCTTTTTTAGAGTTCCATTTTGAAAACGGTTAATGTATAATGAAATATTAGGGAGAGACTAAAATCAAATTGCCAAAGAAATATCATCTTAAGAAGATATGTTGACAATTTTCCATTAGAAAGATGAAAAAGTCTCATAAATCTTTTTGATATGAAACCTCATTTTATCTAAGAATAGCAACGAGTTTAAAAAAAAAAATTAGGATGGAATAGAAACGTAGACATTAACAAAAATATAAAAAATGTGACCTATTTTATCCGAAAATACCCTATATATCGTACTAATCCCAATCAATTTATCTAAGTTATATGATTCAATTTTGAGTAATGAAAAATTTACGATTGAAATTTCTTTTATTTAACCAAGGCTAAAAAAATGCAATTCATGCTCTTATATATTATAGTCAATTAAAGATATAATGAACAATGAACATATGGAAAATTACAACTTGAAATGGAAGTATTACATATAGTCACGTGTGATATGATGTTGAGACCAAAAGTATAATTTATCCTCATGCAGAGCTGCAAAAAAAATTGCAAACTGAAACCTTCTTCCTTTTTCTCCATCGGAATACAAACTTTCTCCAAGCGAGTTAGTGGATGTTTGAGTTTAGTCCTCTTAGCTCTTTGTACCTGCTTTACCCCATCGAAGCATATATAATCAACCGTTTGCCAAGCAGAGTCTCTTGAAATCTTCGCTCTTTGCCTTCAATTATTTCGAAAAACTATTGGTAAAAGGAAATTGCCTTAGCCCGGAATAGGGAAACCAATGTTCAGTCTTAGAAAGTCTCGAGGGGTTAGAAGATTGGTACCAACCCCTCACATGCAAAATTATAGAAGATCTCCTTTAAGATCATTATAGAAGATCTCCTTTAAGATCAAACAATTTCATCAAATTGAGTATGATTGTCCCAAAGAGCCCCTTCTTTACCACTTTAGCGGTTGGGGGTAAAGGGGGTAGCCCACCAAGACAGGTTAGATCAATTGAAAATCTCAACCAAAGTCAATTCGATGTTTTTCCGAGGTGGTCTAAAGGGTTTATAACTACTCCTACTACAGAATGCTTAGATCTAGCCAACATTTAGATCCGGCTCTACCCAAACTTTTCTACCCAACATTTCCCACTTGTCCGACTATTACTAAGTAATTTTTGGATATCAAACGAACCTCCCCAAGAGGTAATTTTAATGTGGCCGATTTCCCCTCTTTTGCAATCAGTTTTCCTGCAGCACCCATTGTTCTAGCTAATTGTCCCCCCTTCCCAAGTGTCATTTCTATGTTATGTATGGTCGTGTCTAAAGACATATCAATTGAAGTAGATTCTTCTTTTTGATCAATCAAATAAAATAGAATCGAATTATTCGTTTATTTATATAATAAAAAGAATCTAAAACGAGAGTGACAATTAATTTTAAAACTAATTTATGATTTATTATTAATAAATAATAATAATTATATTAACTATAAGCATCAATAATTCAGATAATTCAAAATATGGAAAAAAATTTCGTCGAATAGGATTTGAACCTATACCAAAAGCTTAAAGGACCTCTGTCCTTACCATTAGACAATGGTTTTTCATTCCAATTCTTTTTCTGTATTTTCACCTCTCATGTTCGAATTCCGGAAAGTTAAATAAATACGAGGTCATGGCCACAAGTGAAGTACAAAAGATGATGAAACAAAGCAAATAGTCCGGGAAGATTGACAAAAATGAGTAAGTATTGATAGACTTATAATGTGGCAAAATTAGCTCTCTAATTCACTCCTTATCCAATCCCGTGAACATACTAATGCTTCAATTGTAGCTGGTTTCAGCGAGCTCCAATCTCGATCAAGCACTTTTCTTCCAGTTTTGAATGCAGAATCTGATGCAACTTTTGACATGGGTATTCCCAACACGTTACGAGCCATCATGGACAAAATTGGATATCTAGGAGTATGAACTTTCCACCAGTTCAACACATTGAAATCAACATTACGAGGAAACAAAGGTTCCTCAAGGTACTTGTCCAAATCTGATTTACTGCCTTCACTCTGGGAAGATTCATGAAGAAATTTGTCAAAACCCATTAACCTGTCCCTTCCATCCTTCCCAGAACCAGGCAAAGAGCCAGAACTACTACCAACTTGCCATGCAAGACCTTGATCAATTGAAGCTAATGGCGAGCAGATCGAATGTTCGTTGTAAAGTGCCTTTACACAGTTCAGAACATCATCAATCCTCTGTGGAGCAACAACCCCATATATTTGTGGATAATAATATTCTACTAGTTTCATTTTGAACCGAGGATCTAACATGGCAGAAACTGCTAGAGTCAATCCAGATTTATCCCAATATTCTTCAAACTTGGTTCGCATCTTGAATGCCAAGGCCTTGATATAGTCATCTGAATTCTTGGACCATTCCATCAACTGCAAGTGTACATCACAGAGCTCAGGGAAAAAAATATTTGCAGTTGGAAAGTTGGTCTTCGTTAAAACATTAGTCACTTCAAAAAGAGACTTCAGATAGCCAGTAATGGCACAAGTTCTACCCCAATCTTCTTCAGTTGGGCATGCTGTGTAGCCAAGGTCACTTTCCCGCAAAAGGGAAAATGCTTCTCGATATTCTATAGCTGCTCCAAGCATCACATAAGTTGAATTCCACTGAGATGGATTGTCCACAGACAGACCTTTTTGGCTCTGAACTTTAACTTGTTCAGCCATCTCATTAAACTTAGCTTGTACTTCTCGAGACTGTTTAATATATTGAATACTGTCACGAATTTTAGGGAGAATGCTGCATAATGCTTCCAAAGCATCTTGAGCCATCAAATTGAGAAGATCTATTGCACAGCTGACATCAAATAATTGACCATTACAATAAAGAAACCTATTCTCTGATAGTCTGTCTCTAATTTGTAATGAGATATAGTCACTGGTAGAGGAACAATCAAATGTCATTGAAAATAACTTCCTATCAATATCCCAATCCATTAGACAAGTCATGATAGTTTCTGCATGCAAATCTTCAGTGTGAGAAGGATCAATAAACATGAAATTCAAAACCTTCTTATTTAACTGCCAGGACTCGTCAATGTAGTGGGCTGTGAGACACAGGTATGATGATTCCAAATGATCCGTGGCACTCCACATATCAGCACAGAGGCTGATTTTGCCAGGCAATTTATCCAATAACTCGTTCACTTTTTGTTTCTCTTTGACATATATCTCCAAACAATCAGTCTCAACTCTATTGCATGTTACAAGTTCGAACAAGGGATGCAGATTTTTAACAAATACTCTGAACCCAACATGCTCAACCATGGCCAAGGGATAACCATGCAAGATGATCATACGTGCAAGATCAAATCGACTTCGTCGCTGATCAAAATTGTAACTCAAGGTATTATTTGTTTCATCTTTTACTTGCTCTGGATCAAATCTAATATTAACAAGATTCAGAGCATCATCCTTTTTCTGCCCCTGATCAACATAATTAGTGATAGCCAGTGTTGCTTCCTTTTTCTTTTCTCTAGCTGTAATAAATTGAGATATACCATGATTAGATCTTCTCTGACACCTAATTAAGTGATTCCTCAAATGAGAAGTCCCACTGGTACTTGATCCACTGAGTTTCTTCTTACAATGCCTACATACAGCAACAAAGGTATCACCCTTTTTTATTCTATCAAAATCGTTCCACACAACGGATTTCAATCTGCTAGATTTTACTATAACTGCCTCCGACATATCCATTTCATCCGCCTGACTTTCCACCAAAAGCTGCATGTTAAACACATATAATTAGCAGGGATTCTCGATTTAAAAGATTATAAAAGAAAGATCAAGACTATATATGATATAATTTGTTTCAATCTTTATATATATATCCGTGAATGTCCGGCCTTTTTATGCACATCTCTTCCAATCTTATGGACATCCACTTGATCCTACAATATTTGGGTGACAAGGAAACTCATAGAATACTAGGATTTGTAGGTGGCCACCATAGATTGAACCCAATTTATTTCATTCTTGACTAATTGGAAGTAAAACATGTTCATGCTGAAAGCGAAACAACAAAAGTAGACCTTATATCCAATCCCAGAATAGCTCAAACACCATAAAACCTAGAAGTTAGGATGACAATTTTAAACATCTACAGCCTCTCAACTGTAGAGTACAAAACCAAAAGAGATTACAGAAAAGAGAAGCAATCATCATAACAGTTCTATAACGTTCTTCACCAAAGTTATCTTCTTCAAACCGATACACAGGACCTTGAACAATAATAATGAAATCCCACTAGTCATCATCTTTAAGAAGAGAAAACTGCATGACATTCACAGAGATAACAGTTACCAACAAACTATTCCATCGGGAATTCCCAGACCATAATCAAACTCAACATGCAAAAACACCCATGAATTATTATAAGTTTCACGAGGATAAATTGATATCTTCACATTAACAAAAAAGCGAATGCAATATGGAACTCTATGGTCCTTCGTCGGGTATGAAACAAGACCCAGAAGTGATAAATATACCCCAGGATTAGCGGGTCGGTCCTTCATTGGAGTCAATTTTACGAGGAAAAACGAAATACAGGCTCACCGGATCTTTATTGTGGAATTCCCGCCGGGACCCGCAACCAATCCGACCCGAATATATCAAAAACTGACCGGGTCGACAGACCGATTCAAAACCTACGGATCTCGGATAGATATACAAATAATGGACAACACTCCGAGTCGGACCCGGAGCAAGAGTTAGGGTTCCGCTCCATCAAATTATAAAAAACTAATTTTTAAAGAATAATCAATTTGAAGGAGAAGAAACGGAGCGAGAGAAAATTGAGAAGAAAGTTTCGGAGCATACAGTGAATGGATAGCCTCGACTGGACTGGGCAAAGCTTTTCCGGCGACGGAGGAGGAACGGCGGTCAATATGATTTGCCAGCGAGAAAATGGGAGAGTGAGGAGGAAGAGAGGGAAAAGTGGCGGTGTGTACCGTCCAACATCGACAAGGGAAGCAATTGATTGTGAAGCGAAGAGAGAACGCGCGCAAAGGAGGACAGAGTAACGAAGCAATATTACCAAAGGTACAATTATACCCTTGCCGTTTGAGCCAATTGAGAAAATATCAATTTATACCTTAAATTGTAGGTTGTGATCAAAGTTGATAAGAGATAGTTGCAAATATCATAATACAAAATAACAAAATTTGGATTCAATTTTTTGAGATATCATTTATAGAGGTTTATCAAGTTGGTAGTATTCTGAATAAATTTTGTTATATTTGTAATTTTCTTAAATGTTGTTATATTTTAATTATTATTCTTAAAAGTGTTATCTGATGCGAGTACTTTTAATTTAAAATTAATTTTGTATTTAATATTTTACTTTTAAATGTAACTTTTTTTTTCATCAAAATTAGGGTTGATGATTAAAATTATAGTTTACAATGACTCTAACTTTTTCAAAATCATTCCTAAACTTACTCTTAAACCATGAACTTATAAGTGTATAAATTTACACCCCTTTATATACAGTTCACAAATATTGTGTGTGGCTTATAATTATTTCAAATAAATTCATAAACGGTCGCAAGTGAATCAATTTAGACCCTTTTATTAAGATTATCTTTGAAAATCGTTGATACGTAAATTTTACACGTATGTAAACTTTCCGAATGCCGGGTTCACAAAATAGATGATTCTAATTGATACATTGACGATCTCCAAAGAGAATTCTAACTTATAGTATAATTTAATTTTCTTGCAAAAACTTAGAAATTGAACTTTTGCCAAATAATCTATTTATCTCAATGTAGCATGATGAGACATTTGAAAAAAAATAATAATAATTTTAAGTTGATACAATTATTACATATGAATTTTAATCTATACAATCCCAAAAGTTTAGAAGAATAAATTGCTTTTTTATATATATAAAAAAATGATTAAACCATGAAGTTTGGACAACACATATCTATTTAATTCTTATATTTCAATTTCTTACCATTAAATCTCTAACATCTAGGTGATATCATTCAATCTAGCCCTTATAAGCTTTAAGTTATGAATTTCACCCAATTATAACATATACTTGTAAATTTAACCACTATCATCTCTCAAATTTTCACTAATTTTTTTAAACTTTTTTTTTTAATGAAAACAAACTTTGTATAAAATTAGCTTGAATAATTTTTAAAAAAAACATTAAATAACTTCGTCAAAACTCGCAAATTTTAACTAAAAATATAGGTTTATTATGTCATAATGTCATATATATTTTGTTGAAATTCTGCAAATTCTGACAAAATGTTTTATAATTGATTGAAGACGCTTGATTCACTAGCTTGTAATAACAATCAAATGAAATTTTTTTAAATAAATAAATAAAAAGGTAAAATTGCAAAACTTTTTTTTTTCCAAATTTAAGGCAAAAATGATATTGCACCACATCTATCTAAGTTTAAGATGTAATTTGACAATTGAAAAGTTCATAATTAAAATTGATATCCCTTACCAACTTTTGTTCTTCTTCTTTCATTTAACTTTCTAATCTGTTTACTTGACAAGTGAGGGGAAACAAATACTTCAAAAAGATATATGTGGAAAATAATAACCAATTCATAGGCACAACTTACCAAACATCAAATACCTTTCCTTTGAAGAAGGAGAAGGTTTGAGAATCCATATGTTTGGTTGACCTTTTAATTTAATGAGGTCAAGGGATGAAATACTTATCAAATTTATTAGTGAAATAAATAAGACTTAATAAGCAAAATGATTTGAATTTGAGATAAATAATTTTGGTTAAATTACAAAATTGGACCGATAGTTGGAAAAAGTTAGAAGTTTAGTATTTATGATTTCAGCATTCTATTGAAGTATAGAGACAAAAGTTTGTAATTCAACCATCAAATTTTAAATACTTATTGAACATTTTGTTATAAAAAATTCTAAAGTGTAAAAAATCAATTCATGTAGCATCAAGGATGTTTGGAACAACTTCAAAAGAATATATTCCTTTCTAGTTAAATCAAATTTTCCATATGCACCTTTGAAAAATTGGGTTTATCATAGCTTCTGGAATAATTTTAGATACTTTAACAAATCTTAATAAATAGAAAGATTTAAAAAAA
>QLSR01000230.1:1602923-1614733 GCA_031780015.1 Citrullus colocynthis | reverse complement strand
AAAAAAAAAAAAAAAAAAAAAAAAAACTCAATTAATTTAAATGCTATTTTTGAAGAAGATCTTTGAAATATGACGTAGTAAGAAAAATTACTTTTTTAAGTATGAGCTAAAAATTTTTAAAATACGACGTAGCGAGGGAAAGAGAACATATTTCTAATGAATATAATCATTTTTTCTAATAAAGTACAACCAAAATAATTTATTATTTAAAGTAATTTTGAAAAGGAGAATATGATATGTTTTTTTTTCTTAAGGAAAAATAGTTAATAAAACTAACAAGTCTTCCAATTAAATCTAAACTTTAATTTAGTTTGGTTCGTAAAAAAAATTTTTTTACACTTGCATCAATGTTGACATTAGACTAATCTTTTTAATACTCAAATTCGGAAGAATATGTGTTTGGTCATAGAATTTTTAAAAGGATAATTACATTAGATAGTACTTTTAGGGATAATAATTAAGTGTATAACAACATTTTTAAAAAATTGCAAATATAACAAAATCTATCGATGATAGACTCTATCACGGATAGACTTCTATCAGTAATAGACTTTAAAATAAAAATCTAAATTTTGCTATATTTACAATTTTTTTACATTGTGCTATATTCGCAAATACTTTGAACTGGGGCAGTCACAAATATAACAATTAGGCCCAAAATATTTGCATATATAGTAAAATGCAAAATTTAGGTTCTGCCTTTGAAGTCTATCATTGATAGACCATATCACTAATAGGAGTCTATCAATAATAGAGATATCACTAGTAGGGATCTATCAGTGGTAGACCATATTGCTAGTAGAGTCTATCCGTGATAGATCCTATCACTAGTAGGAGTCTATCATGGATAGATTTTGATATATCTGCAATTTTTTAAAAATGTTACTATTCTCCAAAAATGCTACCCAGCGCAATTACCCTTATTTTAATGAAATTTTAAAATAGAAACATTACTTATGTTCTCTAAATGCATATGCAAACCATGGAAGTAAAATGGGTTTAGATAAGGCTAAATTATATAAAATATCCCTAAACTTTGTACTTTGTATCAAAAATACTCTTGAACTTTCGAAAGTTTCAAAAATATCCTTAAACTTTCAAAATGAGTTCAAAAATATCATTGCTGTTAGTTTTGGATGGAAATCGTTAATGTTTTATGTCATAAATACCCTTGAGCTTTCAAAAGTTTCAAAAATACCATTAAACTTTAAAAAAAAAGGTTAAAAAATACTCTTACAATAATATGAATAGAGACTGTTTGAAAATATATATGATTTGCAACTAATATTGTCTAATCTAAATTTGTTTATAAAAAAAAATTCTTTAATTATTATAAGAAATCGAACCAATTAAAATTTAGAATAAATTGGAGAAAATAAACTAATGGAATGAAAATTTTGAGATGGTCGGTAAGGGCGAAGATACCAAATTTTTAGGAAAGCTAAAATCTAAAATCTCCATCCAATAGCTTTAGCAAGTTAGAATAAATTTAAAAGTGATTTTATGTAGGTTAATATATAAGTGTTTTTACAAACAACCAAAGTGGTTAATTAAGAGTCTCATATAATCACTTTTTACGTTTGCAAAAGCAAAATCCCAAACAAGGACCTTACCTTTAGATAATATATATTGAACAATGATTAGTTACCGTCTAAGCACTACGTAAAAAATAAACAAAATAATTCAATTTAAGGAAAAAAAAACTACCAAATGGCAGAACTTTTTCCATATATATAAAAATATATATATTTCCTCCTTTTTATTGTGTTTGAAGATTGAATAAACCTGTGGTTGTACGTAAGAAATGGGGTTGGGATTTGGATCATATTCTCCAACCTTTTCTTTGCCATTATTTTCATTGTCTTCGTTTTACATTTCTTGTTGAAAGAGAGAATTAAGAAGAAAAATAGGAGCTAACTTTTGTAAGGGACAAAAACAAATTTTACAGATATTCTTTGCTTGGAATCCATTTTTTCCAATTTTCCTTCCTTACATTTCGCCCCATAAATTACACCTTTGTTCTATACTTTCCTTCTATCATTTCATCATTATAAGTTGGAAATATAATAATATTTTGCTTTTTAGCTCCTAAAAGCTTCGTTTTCAAAATGGGGTTTTTGGAAAGAGCCACCGTTCACTTTTTGCATGCAGCAATCGGGTACGTACCCACTTTCTGTATCTTTCATCATCCAATAATAATAATAATAATAATAATAATAATCTTATCATTTTTTTATTTTTTTTTTCTGAAAGTTATACATATAAGTTTTAAATGATTATTAACGATATTTGCTTATTAATTTTTCTTTTGTTTTACTTCACCTGCAGATCGGCTATTGTGCTTCTCTATCCACTGTATAACATTCTCTCTCTTTTTCTCTCTCTCTCTCTCTCCAAAAGGGGTGGAGCCAAAATTTTATTAGTTTTTTTTTTAAAAAAAAAAAAATTAACCTCTAATTAGTGGTAAATAAAAGAAAAGTTCAAAAAAATAATATGACATAACGAATTTAGTTAGTTTTCTATTTTGAAATTTTTAAGTTGTTTTTTTCCTATCGCTTTCACCAAACTAATAATAAAAATAAAATAAAATGAAAGTTTTTGAAAGCTTATTCTTAGTTTCTTGTTTTAAGCATTTTTTTTAATACTTACATTGGAAGAAACAGGTACGAATCGAAGATGGCAATGGAGAAACCTTCATCTCGAGAACATCAGCAATGGCTGACATATTGGGTTTTGCTTTCATTTCTCACCCTATTCGAGCTTTATTTCTCTACCATCATTTCATGGTATGTAACTTCAAATATATAATAATTGTGACATCTCTTCCTCTTTCCAATACGAGATTTTCTGTTTCTAAAATCAAATATAAAAATCAAATATGCATTTATATTTTATACTATATATTGGATAAAATATAATGTTTCATTTCCAAACTAATTAACCGTAGGAGAACTAACCCAATATGATCATCAACTTGTCTCCTCAAGATGATGTCTTCCTTTTTTTCTATGGGGTTCTCTCCCAAAACTCATTGGCTCGAAAAAACAAGAGAAGTAACTCATATATCTTATAAAAATTGTACAAATTAGTCTCTTATTATTAGATGATATATATAATATTGAATTTGCGTTCACTCATTAACTTAAGTTTTTTAGTCAATCGGTCCCTTATCTATTAAATATGAGATCTTCAACGTATTTAGTTTGTCATACCGGTTTATGATCTTTACTCTCATATTAAAAAGCTCCAACACTATTCAATGACTGAAAAATTGAATAAAATTGTTGTAGGATTCCACTTTGGCCTTATATAAAGTTGGTGTTTTGCTTGTGGTTGGTGCTACCAAGCTTCAAGGGTGCAGCTTATGTTTTTGAGAATATTGCAACGAAGTACATCACGATTGTTGAAGAAAAACCCGAATATGATGTCGTGGAGGAGAAGAAAGGAAAGGAAGAGGACGTAAAGAAAGAGGAGGACGAAGACAAAGATGACGAGGAGGACGAGGACGAAGACGAGGACGAGAACGAGAACGCAGGCGAAGAAAAGAAAGTCTTCCGTGCTTGGAAATTGGTGGATGATTACATTGAAAAAAATGGAGCTGATTCTTTAGAAAAGATTGTCAAAGCTGGTTTACAAAGTAACATGAAACATAAAACATAGTCCATATAATCTCTTTAGTTTCTTGATCTTTCTCTCTTTTGGACTCAACAAATGATTATTGAACAAATTTTGCAGGCAACTGAGGCAACTTCACAAGCAGAAGGCAACATGAGAGGAGGAGCAAAAATAATTAGAACATTTGCAATAACGTATATATATGCAAGATGATACGCATACAAAAGAATTAATGTATGAAATATTGATTTTATAACCCTCTTAATATATACTTTGTCAAATTAGCTTAAATTTCGATCCTTTTCCCTTATGTATATGTATGCATTGAAACTTTGATTATCCTTGGTAGTAAAGTATTTATACTATGATATCAATTTGTACATATGTATACACCTATCTAGAGAGGTCAGGGAAACATGTCACTGTAGATGAAAAGTCATTGAATAATAATAATTTAAATATTAGCCCTAATTTAGTAAGTACCTACATATACAAATTAAGAGGACTACAAAAGAAACAACTTATAATCGCTATTTTCACCTATTTGGTTTCTTTGTTTCTGTTATCTACATTTTACAAATGTTTTAAACATCAAGCCAAAATTTAAAAACTAAAACATTATATCTAAGTAATGATTATCTTTTACTTTAGAACGTTCACTTTATGTGATCTAGGTTGAGACACCAGTGGATATTCAAACACCATATCTAACACAGTTGGAGAATATCATGGTAATTACATATAATGTTAGCTACATTAACTTAACTTAGCCCTCAAGGAAATAAATATAACTATGTTCTCAGGTATTCATTAGAGGAACTAGTGGAACAGTTATATAAAACAAGACGTTTTTAAACGGTGAATCTTAACACTTGTCTAATTTTGTCGCCTACGAAAGATCTTGTGGTGGAGATTTCATCTAAAATTTACAATAAGAAACAAGACCAAAACTTGTAGCAGCGCGATCTATATCCCAGTAGTGTGATTAGTTTCTGTTCAAGGCAACATACCTCCGCGTACCGAAGAACTCGCTTGGTGAGTGATATGTCATCTTGAACTCATGTCAGTAGTTACAAAGATGAGAAGATTGCATCATAGAATAGAGCAATTTTTCCTTCCTGTTATGCAGATAAGATCATTTGGTTAATTATATCAGCATAATATGATCAGTAGATTAGAATTAGATTTAGGAAATAAATACTGGGACATGAAGAAGTACCGTACTTACTTTTAAAAACTGTATACTTTAGTTGACTTCTTCTGAGATCCTCCCAGGTTAACACTATGAACTAATCCAGCAGTGGGAATTGTTGAATAAGTAGGCTTAGTATTATCTAGATCCATACTCTGACTTGGTTTCAGGATGTGTTTTGCTCCTGCTGTTAACTTGATGGGGCCTGATCTTGCCATACATTCAACCTTAGGAGCTTCATTATTGTTGGTAGAAATCACTATTTCATCAGTAGTTGGAGTCATATTTGGGATATTGCCTACTGAATTAACAGTTGTGTCCCAGTTAGCATGGATTTTCGCCGTCCCCGAGTAAGATTGCAGGTGATCATCACTGAATTTTCCTCTTGTCCACTCTGGCACAAGACCAGAATTGTTCATCTCTAAACTCGATACCCTTTGACGCTTCCTCGAATCAACCAGCTCTCCAGCCAGTTGTGTTTTACTTGAAAAATCAGAGTTCTTGACACTCAAAGTGTTGAACTTCAATCTGTCCTCAGAGCTTATTCTAATTTCACGGCCTGCGTTTGCAATTGGCGATTGAAGTACTAGTGGAGCAACAGGAATTGGTTGAAAAGAAGACGTCGAGCCAGGTATTTGATTCTTCATCTGTAAGTGAGAATATGGCATCGTACTGCAAGGATAAGCAGATTCAAGCCGGTGATGCATGGAAGAAGGGCTAATGAGAACATCTGAGCCAGAAGGAATACATGGACAATAGTATCCATTTATGTCAGCGAGTTTAGAATTTGCGATTGGCGCTTCTTCCCGTTGGTGATCGTGTAACATCCATGGTGGAAAGCTCTTAGAAGTATGAGACCAAGGGAGGTGGACATGATTTTCATCATCTGGCCGCAAGAAAGGGAAGTTGAAGGTTCCTAATTTTGGTGGATGTAGATTCTGGTTGAAGCCAAGTTCAAAAGAATTTTCATATCTATTTGGACAGGTGTGGTGAGAAGTAGAAAATGCTGAGAGATGTGAACCAAACCTTTGTGTTTCCAGACCAGAAATAAAGGGTGCTTGAAAGTTTCGTGCCATATTAAAGGTGTCGGTCGACAAGGGAGAAAAAGAATGGATGTTATTGTTGAACCTTTCATTTAAGTTGATGACAGAGTCAGGTCTTTGATACATTATACTGCTTTTTCGATTGAGGCGCGGATGAGGGTACCTAACTTGAGAAGCATTTCCCAATAAATTGCTTTGTGCCATTTGATTGCCATGAAAGGCTGCAGGATGATAAAACAAGGTTTCTCCTTGTGATGGATGATGAAACTCCCTATCTTGCAGAAAGTTTCTTTTTCTCATGTGAGTCTCTTGGATAGGATTGGTCAGGCAGTTCCCAATTAAGGTTGAGTTCTTCCAAAAGTTTATAACTTCAGGTTCTTGAACTTCTTGCCCATTTCCACCAACAGCTACATCTTTGCCCATCAACCGCATCGTTTGTCGACTGGGATTCGCACACATGCTACTTGAATTTTCAGGATAAAACTGTGTACTTACATTTTTGTTCTGCAACTTCCCATAGTACCTACATCTATTAAACGGAGAATCCATCAAGTTTGTGTGAAAACACCTTCCAGATTCAATTTCCCTTTCTGAATTCATCAGTCTAATATCAGCTGTTTCCGAAGTTCCAGGCTCGGGGACGTCGAAACCAGCTGGCAAAAATCGATTTTGATTTTCTTGCATATGACTATGCAGTGGAAATAGAGTCAATTGGTTTCCTGTAAGTTCTGTGTCAACAAGGAGCTTTTCATTGTCTACAAAATAATCCCTGCTCCTTGGCAGGACGAGACCTGAATTTAGCTGTATCAGTTCACCCTTTGAGTTCAATGGCAGGCAGAAAAATCCATCATTTACGCCCTTCTCTTTGTAGGCAACCGCACTTTGCTCCCCGTTCAGAAATGGAAATCTAGTGTCTTTAGCAGAAGATTCAGCCAGATTAAGAAATCTAGTAACAGGATTTTCACTTAAAGACGAAGAAGGCACTCTGCTAGTAATTGAGCCTAAGGCAGCTACTCCATTGAAAGAATTCATCAAATAATCAACTGATTTTCCATAGAGAGAATGAGCTCGTGGGATGGAATTTAAACCACATTGAGTTCTTACATGGCCATATTGCCTTTCTTCTTGTGCCGCTAATAGAGCAGGAATAGCAGAATGTACTGGTGGCAGTTTCTGAGGTGCATCTACATAGACATGGTCAAACATATGCAAATCATTTTGATCATGAGGAATATCCCGATTTGCTGATATCAACTTCTCAGTCGGGTGTTTCGCATTGTCCCAACTTTGAGCATTGACCTGATTATGAAAATTAGGCAACTGAATCTTTCCTTTCACATGTTGACTATCGACTTCGTGTCGGGTGCTAAAGCAAACAACACCATCATTTACATTCGCCTCCATTGAAGCAACTCCTTTATTTCTTTCACCTGAATTAGTGCTTACTTCTGTGGCTTGAAATGGATTGCCAACATTTTGTTCAAAGGTATCAGAAAAGTCTCTATTGCTTGGACCAAGAACATCATCCTTATCCAAGAAGCTAACACGCCTATCGGGCTTTTGACCACCATTGTTGATCACTTGATTATTGCTGCCTCTTAAATTGATGGATGAAGAGTTTGTCTCAGAAATTGCTTTTACACTATGCTTCAAAATGCTCTTAAGTGGAGGCATTGGCCTCTGTTGCTTGGCAACTACATTGGATTTTTTAACTAGTTTTTGCTTTTTTTGTCTAGACAAGCGTTTAAAACATGGTTTCTTACAAAGAGTAGAAACATCCTTGTGATTTCTGATCTCTCCCTTCTTGCAAAGTTGCCCATGACCAAAATCCTATAACCAATAGAAAATTTTTCAGAAACTAATTATAATTAAAATCTTAGAAGTAAATACAAAGAGTACAAGCTTTCCTTTCATATTCCATCAGAGGACTTATTTGAATTGACGTCTTAAGTGCTTTAGAAATTATGTTTAAGCACTTTAAACGTCAATCCAAACAAACCCCAACTTAACATTTTGATGGATGTTAAAAGTGAACCATCATAACATATAAATGTGTGTTTCTCACATAAATAAATAAAGGTTGAAACTAGTTTATAAAGCATCATTATAAAGAAAGCAAAGGAACTCATCAAATCAGTGGACATGGAAGCTATTGGCTTTAATACTAAACTTGAAAATGATTTTGTTATATTTCTAGATCTATTTCATGAAATGTAAGAAGAAACAAGAAGCTGATCAACTTTAATCTCTAAGAATAAGAATATAATCATACATTAGGATAATAGGAAAATTTTTTGCTCAAGTTATGTGCTCCAATGGCAAAGAACATTCATTTTCATTTTTCAAAACTAGCTATATATGCACTAAAGCCTGTGATGTATTTCTCATTTTCACAATCATTTCTGTGGTAAATAATAACCTGTAGTAGCTTTTACACAATCTAATAATTCCTAGCTAGAAGAAGAAGAAAAACATAGGTATTATTGCTTAAAAGAGACTTTCCAGAACCTAACCAAACTAAATGTAAATATGCAAATATTTCAGTTCAGTGATTAAGTTCATCTTCTATTGAACTAACCTATATTACATAATGCATCATTTTGAGCGAGAAAATTATAACTACAAAGCTGGTTAACTAAGGAGGCTATGTGTTCTTACTGGATTTTATAAGGTTATCAAATTTATTTGAGAGGGGGAAAAAATATAAAGAAGAAGAAATTATAGTGGGCTATTGCAGCCTCAACCCTCTATCTTGAACACAAAAAATTTCAAATCCTATCATAAATTATGGTCTATTAGCTATATAGTAGGAGAAAATATTGTCACTAATTTGGTTGTTAATACATAATAGTGATATCAGTTAATCTATCTAGCAATCTTCACCCACAAAACCTCATTATATATTCTTCCATTCTCAATGGTCAAACACTTTCATCTTTTAAAACAATAAGACAAAAAGCATAATTAACAAATAAGACAATTTGTTAAAGGACAAAGACAAAGACTGATCATAAATAAGGGAGGGCCCTTAAATTAATTAACAACAAAATAATGAAATGCACTATCCTAAAAGAGATTACCCTTTCAACTCTCTCTTTCATCCACAACATTCCATTGTCTTCATGCCCTCTACTAATTAATCAGCAGAAAAGCATCATAAAATAGCTCAAAAACTGTTGACATTCATGTTCTATTCTTCAAAAAAAAAAATGACATGAACTCTCATTTCATAAAGATTGTTGGAGAAAAAGAATTAGATTCAACTTTTGGAGTTCAGTACTTGATCATTGAAGCAAAACTCAAGCATAACTTATAAAATATCCCCCATATGATAATGAGTTACAAAATGTTTGTGGGTAGCAAAATTGGTCAAAAAGTTGTCAAAATCCCAAGTACCTCAAAATGGAGATGATAATCAAACAAAACCCACTTCAACAAACTCAAGTATTTTATTCAAACCCTAGACCCTAAACCCTAAACTTGTTAGATGGAAAACAATCATCTCTACTGCCACTACAATCCACCAAGATCATGTTTCAAGTGAGAAATTATAATTATATCAATACGAAGCGAGTTAAAAACAGCATCATTAACCTAGGATAAATTTGTTAAACAAAGGACAAAAACTCTTCCACCAAATAAAGTCACTCACTGGCAAGACCGTACTCTTGCAGCTGGAGCACTATGAATGAATACACACATCCATACATATATAATCACCTCAAATGAAGCCTTCACAAAAACGATATAGACACGTCTTGTAGTGTTTTTTATTTTTTGCCAATTGTGAATCAGCCTATTACCGCGCCCTTAATTACACAAAAACAAGTACTATTCTCTCTTTTTCTCTCTCTTTCACTGCCTCTCTTTTTCTCTCCAACGTAATGCAGTCTTTTCACCAGCTTTTTCCAGCAGTAATTATGAGCAGAAAGAGAAAGGAGCTACCAAGAACAAAAACCCCCCAATTTGAGAGAGAATATTTGCAGTCTATTAAAATCTACCTCTAAAAAAAATGAATTAAAATTAAAAAAAAAAAAAAGAAAAAAAACTGCATATATACATACCTTATTCTTTTTCTTCTTCTTCTTCTTCTTCTTTTTCTTGAGAAGAATTGAGGGTTGTTCCATTGTTGTAGTGATTCTAGTGTTGATTGTCTGGATTGTGGGGACAAGACTCGTAGCCAACGACGTCGTTTTGTGGTTGTAGTTGTTGTGAATAATTTGTTTCTCAACGGCTTTTTCTTCTTCTCCTTCACAATCATTAACAATAATCATTGTTTTTACTGGCGGAGCCACTGCAAAGATTTCGGCAATTGATCTCTTTTTTGGCGTTCTTGATTTTCCCTTCAAATTAAAATTTCCTCCTCCTCCTCCTCCTCCTTTGTTCTTTCTCCTCATTTCTTTACTTGTTTGAGCGTTTAAACAACTATCAATATGTGCATTCACCGCGTTCACCGTAGCTGCAACAAAAACCCCACAAACCGGACAAATCTTCTGCATTTTAATTTTCTCTATAATTACTTCTTTTTCTTCTTCTTCTTCTTCTTCTTCACTAACTCTTTCCTCTTTAAACCACGACCACCAACGAAATTTCTTCACATCCATTGGTGGAAGCAAAGCTTCTGCCATTTCTTTCTTCACTTTCTCACTAAATGGCCAGCTAATTCTCGTTAAATCCGTGCTTCTCTTATTCAAAGCATACTCTCTACCCAAAAGAAGGAAAAAAAAAAAAAAACAAAGCATAATGAACTTTAATTTCTTTTTTTTAAAAAAAAAAAAAAAAACATGGCTCAATAAATAAGACATCGTATACTTACCGGATGCAGAAAGCGGAGGTGGGAACGGCCATGAGAGACGACCCAAGTGGAAAAAATTGAATTTTGGGAAATGGGTTGTGGTTGAAATTGGGAAATGGTGTGAAATTGAGAGGAGAAGAGACAGGGAGACAGAGAAGCAGAGGAAGAAGATGATGAAGTATGGTGTGAAGTGTGAAGAGATTTCTGTGTGGCGGTGAGAGAGAGAGAAATGAAAGCGAGAGAGAGAAGTAGTAATGGTGAAAGGGAGAGAAATGAGAGAATTAAGTGGGCTTTTTTTCTCTTTTCTTTTTCGGGGTTACTTTTATACATTAATAATAAATTAATAAAATAATGTTTTTCCCGCTCGAACAGAAAGAGAAAGAGAGAGATATATTTGTGCTTTTCCCTTAAAACTTTATGACTGACAGCGACGTATGAGAGCGCAAGCCTACGCCTACAAAACAGTGTTACCATCAAAACCATTTCCCTCCTTTCCCTTTCTTTTTTTCCTTATATAAAATATTTTTATTGAGTGATAGCATATTTATATGTCATATACTCAACCATAATTTATATTCTTAAATTTAATAGTGTATTTATACTTAAAATATGGATATCTAACATAAATATCCCAACCTCCATTTTATGGATATTTAAATGGAAATATGGTGCTTATTTTTCTCATATTTCATGAAATTTCTTACCACATAACCAAAATATTCACGAACACATGAAGATGTTGACATGCCAATAAAAATTTTAATCAATATAAACTACGAACACATGAAGATGTTGACATGCCAATAAAAATTTTAATCAATATAAACTACCTTGAAGTGATTTATGAATATTTTTACTTATTCTATGATAAATGAAGCCTGTAGTAAAAGTAATTATGACATAATTTTTTCTAAATAAGTGAGAATATGCATGCAATGGTAAAAAATAACTACTTATATTAATAAAAACTCCTAATGATTCCTAAAATTTTTTTTTAGTAATCTCTATATTTCAAAGAAAGAATTATACACAGTGTGTGAAAATTATGTGTCTATAATGTTGGGTTTAAATAATTTAAGGTTTTAATAGATAAAATGGTGTTAATTTAAATTAAGAGAAGCTGTAGGTATAAAGGTTTCTCGCTTTTTTTTTTTTTTTTTTTTTT
>QLSR01000230.1:1591202-1602641 GCA_031780015.1 Citrullus colocynthis | reverse complement strand
TTTTTTTTTTTTTTTTTTTTTTGGTTAAGAGAAGAAAAATTTATACGAAAAAAGAGAAAAGAGAGAGAAGAAAAATCCTGAAATTTATTATGAAAGAAATAATTTATCCACAAAATTATAATAATAATATTAACGTAATCACTCACCTCAAAGGATTCTCCCACCCTAAAGTTTATTCTTCTCCATTATCCATATCCCTAGTTGCCTTTTTGGAACAAAGATGATGCTATGTATTGTATCCCTAACTGTCCCCCTCACGCGCCTGTTTATCTTACCCACTCCACGCGCCGCCATCTCCGGCCACCCTTTGGCCGCACTAAGTTTTCTTTTATTCGTTAGAGAGAGAGAAAAAAAACTTATAGTATCAACTTTGTTGATTCTCACTATCTGAATTTTTTTTTAATACAAATCCCAATTTTAACTTTAAGCTCTAGAAATGTCGTAGTTTTAGGTTAAAAATCACTTCTAATTTTTAAATCTTTATAAAAAAAAAAAAGAAAAAAACGATTTAATTCCTAACTTTGATTTGATACGATCTAGTTCTTATACTTTCAATTTAATAACAGTTCAACTACTAAACTTTATTATATAACAACTTAGTTCTTATACTTTAAAGTTTGTAATAATTTAGTTCTTATTGTACAAATTAGTGTTGAAATTTAATAAATTTTCTTACATAAATAAATCGATAAAATAATTAGATACTCGATACTTTTACAAATACATAGTCTACATCATAAAATAATAAAACTTAACATCTAATTTTGATAATTTTTTCTAACTTAGGGACTAAATTGTTACAAATTTAAAAATACAAGAACCAAAATTGTTACGTATTAAAATTAAGAGACTAAATTATTACAAAATTAAAAGTTTACAAACTAAAGTTTAGAGACCAAATTGTTACTTCCATTAAAGTACAAGGACAAGAAGTATTTTTTAACCTAATTTTTATCATTTAACATTTTTGTTGAAAAGTATATTTTTTTCATGTGCTTTTAATAAATTATCAAACGCACACATGTACACGAACATATACCCATTACAAATAGGATAAGATCTCAAAGAAAAATTAAATTAAAGTTAAGTTTGATTAAAATATGAGTTTTAGCAATGTTATTCAGAAGCTATTTGTGTATTAATTATTAACTTAAATTTGTGAACTAAATAATATTAATGAAATTAATGAGTTTATGGACGATTTTTATATTGCTTTTTTATTTTAAAAAAAAATGGTGATTGGAAATTAGTAGAAATTGAATAAAAAATATAAGATGCAAAATTTAACTAGTCTGAGACCAAAATTTGATGAAGTTGAAAATTCGTGATAAAAATTGTTATCACAATGTATTAATGCATTAAGTTTAGAGGTAAAAATGCTTTTTTCCTTTCTATATTTATTATAAGACGAAAGTTCCAACTTTCAAAATATAAGAAAAATTACTAATATTTTAATTAAAGTCGTTGGTTTCATCTGGATTTAATTTTAAGTTGAATGATTTAGTTAAATTTTAAATTATTTATTTATAAAATCTACGATACTCGAAAT
Organism: Citrullus colocynthis; assembly: GCA_031780015.1. Taxonomy (NCBI): domain Eukaryota; kingdom Viridiplantae; phylum Streptophyta; class Magnoliopsida; order Cucurbitales; family Cucurbitaceae; genus Citrullus; species Citrullus colocynthis. The sequence continues at coordinate 1,601,092 of QLSR01000230.1, read as the reverse complement.
TTCAAACTTAGTGGAGAGTTATATGATTAAGATAGTTGAATTATTCTCAGTTTCACACAATTAAACTCATGTTAGAAACAAAAGATAGCATACAATTACAAATTATTTTATGTTAATTTGATTGCTTTTTGAATCCAAATTTACATAGTCCGTTTGAATTAACTTTGAAAAAAACGTTTTTTCAAAAATTCATTTTTATTTAAATTCTTTTAATAAAAGTGGTTTAAAATAAACTTCAAAAATTATTTACACTCTAATTTATTTTAAAATGACGACTTATTATTTAAATTAACCACTTAAAAATGTATTTTAAACACACCATTAATTAATTCGTAACAAGAATTTATTATCAAATTCTTTCACACAACCCTACAAAAGGTTTCCAAAAGAATAAGAAACATCATTGCTTAAACATTAAACTTACCAACCCCTACTGCTCCATTATTTGCATGTACATTTTTTTTACTGCACACCCAAGTAAAAACTCAAACCCCTTCAAAATGGGGTTTGATGTAATTATAATGTAAGAAGAGAAGATGGGATGGAAATGGAAGGAGATGGTCCCATATATGAAAGTGAAGTTTTATTTATTTATTATTTTAATGGGGTAAGCTAAGAATGAGCTTTCAAATAGTGTAGTTTTGGCCATGCAACAGTAAATTCTATTATTTCTTATATTGTAATTTCTGGTAGGCAAAGAATAACAACAATGACACAAAACCATCATGATTATGACATCTTACCCACTCCCCTTTTTTCTTCTTACTTCTCTTTCTTCTCATTTTAGGGAAGAAAGAAGAAGAAGAAGAAGAAGATGATGATAGCCATTGAATTTTAATTATTTTGCTTTTCTTTTATTTACCATTTTCCACTCTTTTTACTTTTCTAAACAGAGTAATAATTAAGTTTTAATAATTTTTCATCACAATTATCTCTTTCTCTATAATGTTAATGTTTTTATCTCAATGACTTTTCTGCAAACCCATAAAACCCTCATCTTCATCCCCAAACATTATTGATCAATATTAGAGCTTATATTGTATTGTTTAATTAAAATAGTAGTTTTTGTAATAATCATAATTAATGTGTTGATTCACATCTGTTTCATTATTTAAAAGAAAAAACTTTAAAATGGCATGCACATCATTATCCCAACAAGTAGATAAGTTTAATATTGTCACTTGCATGGTCATTTCATTGAAAAATCAAAAGCATAAGCTTTTACACACTTCATAAAAAAAATAAAAAAGAAATTAAAAAAATTGAAAAATAAAAACTTTGTTAGGTTAAAACTGCATTTTAATCTTGTGCTTTTGAATCCTTTATGTCAATTTGTTTTCAGCTCTATTATTCTATTAAATAGATTTTGTTATAATTGTTGTTCCTATGTATTTTTTTTAGTTGGATTAAAATTTGAATGTTTTGATGACATTTGGAAGGATTGGTGTGTTGTGTTGATTTGAAAAAATAAATTTAAGTTTTTTTTTTTTTATATAACAAAATACTAGAGGATGAGATCCGTATAGGCACCGGGATATCTCAACACATCCTTAACACCATTATTATACCCTCGACCAAAAATGAATATACTAATCGCAAAGAATAAACTAGCGAGCTTAAGACAAGCTCAGAAAAAATAAATTTAGTTTTTTGAAGACTTTCTTTTGATGAAAGGGCAAACCATTTATATTCAATGTTGATCTCATTTTGAATTGCATTTTTTTAAAGTACAATAATTGCAAGGATGAGGGATCAAATCTCCTACTTCTAGGAAAGGTCATACTAATTAATTACCATTGAGTTAAGTTAATTTTGACTTTGAAATATCCAACTAATAATTAATGATTGAAATTTCGTACTATTTTTAAAACAATGAACAAATAACTCATGAACGATTGGCTGAATATTGTTAATAACTAGTCACAAATGTTGTGGTTGATAATAAAAACTTTAGAAAATACGAAATCAAAAAATAAAATGACTAGAAAATAAGGGAGGATGAAAATTGGGGTGGGTGGGGGTCCTTGAAATAGTTCCATTTTCCATTTTTAAGTAACTCTTAAATGCTTTGGGTATACCCAAAAGGGACATTAGCCCTTTGATATATGTAGGGCAAGGTCATGTGCCCACTGAGCATATACATAAATGTTTTTGAAGGGGATGTGAGAATTTTGAACCCAGCATTTTGTTGCTTTCCCTAGCTTGGAATATTCAACCACCACCATATCTTTAAACCACATATTCAAAAGAAAAAAGGAAGGAAAAAAAAAAATGATAACATCTCAGTACATCTGTAAAATATTATTGTTATAGTACTCTCTTCAATTGTCTTAATAAATGTACTTTTTAACCTTAACTACAACTAGAATTCTCAATCGAAATTTGTTTACAATGACCCATTTTGATGTGTATTTAAAACTTTTTTAAAAAATTCTAAAAAATATTTTTTTTATTATTTAAAATTTTAGTTTGGTTTTTTAAAGTACTAGTAGAGCGTAGATAATAAAATAAGAAATTTAGAGAAGGTAGATGAGAGTATTTATAGGTTTAATTTTCAAAAACTAAAAATCAAAAGATAAATAACTTTCAAATAGAGCCTCCAACTTTAGCAGTATGTAACTAAACTAGCCAAAGACATATGCTATAAAACCAAAAAGTTAAAAGTTCCAACAAAATTTCCACCTTCTTTATTGTTATATACATATATATCACTTTCATACTTACGAGGAGACTATATTGAGACAAATATAAAAATTTAAAAATGAAAGTACAGGGTAAACAAAATTGAAATATTTAAGGGTTGTGAGAGATCATCTTCAAAATATTACTTAGAATTACAATATTCATGCTATGTCATTATATTATTATTTATTCTCTAATTATTTTCTTTTATCTTACTGATTGGATCTAATGATCTGTGCCTACAAAAATAATTATAGTTTTTAATTTTGTTCTCTATTAAATTATCACAGAATTTTAGACAGTGATTTTAATTGTTTGTGAACTACTAACCTATTTTAACGTAGATGAATTTCTAACTTTAGCTTCTTTTTTTTTTTTTATGATTTGATAGTATACTTTAGTTGTTAACATTAAATTAATTAGTGTATTAGTAATGTTGAGATTCTATTATAAGGCAAGGAATAATCACTTGTAGAACGGTAATACAAAAAGCTTTTGAATTATGAATAAATTAAATAATAGATTTAAATAAAGAATTCTATCAAATAATTATGTTGAGATTTTTTAATACACAAAGGATAAGATGATTTTATATATATATATATATATATATATATGAAAAGTTAGAATCATCTGATATATTTAGCTTAAAATAATATATTTGTACACACATATAAATGTACTAAACCCATTTTACAATTATCTTAATTTGTAATAATACAACGTTGTTTGACATATATTATTATTTTTATTCTTATTGTTATTATTATTTATATGTTAACAACTTTATTTTAATCTGGTCTTTAATTGGTCAATTGAAAATATCAATCTTAAGATTTGAAAGATTGATAGTCTGAATTTTTTTTGGTTTAATTAAAAGGGGAAAATGACTTCAATTTGTCAAATGTCCAAAATCTCCAAAAGGAAGATTTGGACATTTTTTACTTTTTTAAGAATGATTCGACGTTATCGAGATTTGAGAATCCATTGATGGCCATAAAATATTTTATTATTATCATTCAAAAGAAACTATTTACATTACAACGTTAATTAATCACACCATGTGTTTGTTTCTCATCTTCATCATCACCACCATGCATAAGCCACCTATTATATTATATTATATTATATGTATTATAATTGTCCACGTGTGAAAATCCATGCATGTACATATGATGGTGGACACATGCATGTCCATGTCATGATGATAATTTAATGATGGGGAGCATTTTGGCCTTAGGGCATGGGAAAAATTCAATCATGGCCCCAATTGCCAAAGAAAAATATTCTCAGTACATTATAAAGATTTATCTAATTATCCAACCAAAATTTATTTATATATATATATATATAAATTTGTTAATATATATATATGTATGATTCTGACCACCTATGTATCATAATATTACAATGAAACTTTTGTCTCCCAACAGAATCTAATATTATATATATATTCTTATGGTTTTAAAATGTTTATTTTGATTCTGTACGTCCGATATGCTTTAGACTTACTGGATTCATATTGATTTGAGTTTTAATTTTAATATAAACTTTGTTTCCTACTATTAGTAGGAAGAAAGAAAAATTTCATGTTGATGTTTCTATTTAGTCAATTACATTAGTGGATGGTATCATAGTTTAAAGTTTGAATTAAAAAATGAAGAGAATTTTTTTCTAGATAGAGTAAATCAAATATAATGACTTTTAATTTCTAAGAAAACAAAAATAAACAAATAAGGACAATTTGTAAGGTTCTGCCAAATTTGAGAGACAAAATTAAAGTAAGGTAGTTAGAAACTAAATTAAAATTTTATTTGTCAAAATTGTCGGAGGCCAAATTCATAAAGTATCACACGGAAACAAAGTATTGTCACCAAATTAATTAATTAAGAGTTAAATACGAAACTAATTTTCAGATTTATTCCAAGCTAATAGATACTAAATTTATAATTAAAATTAAAAAATATTGTTAAGCATAAAGAAAGTAGATTAGCACTTTAAAAGCAATGAGTGGGATTTGACCCTTGGATTTGGAGAGAGTTGGGAAATACATATTTAAGAGTTATTGAGCAATTAATTTGGATTATTATTATTGGGCAGAACTTTTTTATGGTAATTATGATGACTTAAAAAGGAGTGCAGATGATTTTCTGTTTCACATTAATTAATGAAACTAATTTAGAATAATAATCATAATAAAGAGAGATTATTAAATGCTCTCGTAACATTCAAAACATTTCTTTGCGTTTGGTATCTGCTTTGGAAACAAACGGGTTTGACGAGTTTCAATGAACAAGAAAATAGTAAAGAGTTGGGTTTATTTGAAGAAACCGCCATAATATTTTCATTATTTTATTTTTAACTTTTCATTTTTAAAATTAAACTTATTATAATTAGTTAAAATATTTTCGAATATAAAACATTTTTGTCTTACTATTATTTGTAAATATTTTCTAACAATTTTGTCATTTAAAATAATTTCTTTAATTGTTATTGAATGATCGTTTTAAATGATAAAATTTATATAAATATGGCAAAATATTCGTCTATCATCTATAATAGACAATAATAAACATTTATCTCATGATAAACACTGATGAGATGTCTATCATCGTCTATAATGATGAACATTTTGTTATATTTATAAATATTTTAATGCATTAATATGTTATATTTGAAAACAACTTTAATTTTTTTAAAAAAGAAAAAGTTAAAAATTAAAAATATAATTGTTATTAAATAGAGTGTAGCTATCAATCTTACATGCAACTATTAGATGTGTGAATGATGAATCAGAAGAATAATACTTTTGCATCTAATGGTTATTAAAATAATACGTTCGATCTACGTTATGATAGGCGTTATCAAGAGACAACCACATTGTACCAATTATTATCACGACTCTCTCAAATAATTTATTATGTACCGGGTATGTGTTCCCTTTGGAAATATTGACACTCTATTTGAATGAGTTATTCAATAATTCATCTAAATTTAATTACCCACAATAGTTGAATGGGTTATATATAAGATGAATTGGGATTGGACTTGTTTTGTGTATAGAACAATTCTTTTAGAGCGTTATTTATACAGTCGTGTAGAAGTTATCACTATATTTCTATAAAATATGTTTTAATATATATTTTTTATTTCTTGAGAAGATGTGTTGATAATTATTAGTTGAAAGTTATTTTATATTGTGACTAATATGACTCCAAATGTAACATAAAACATACGCTTTTTGGAAAAATAACAAAGTAAAATAACATAAAACATGATACATTAAATTAATTAAAGTTTTGCTTTCCTATAGTCTACACAAAATCTCAATATAATTGCTCTAGTTTTAAATGTTTTGGTTTAGTATCTATTATTTACATTGCTTTTTATTATTCTTACTATTATATCAAAAAGATGGACAATCGTTTTATTTTCATTTAGGTTATAATGCCCTCTAAATTAGTTTTAATTTAGTATAACTACTAATCTTATGGGCTATTTTAGACTAAAGAGCACACAACGACATTTAGAGGTAAAATAAGATGAAATCAACGAGATTTTGGCCAAAAAAAGGTAAGTCTCTTGCAAGATTCCGTCCAAGAGGAAAAGATGGCATTGGTTCGACCTTGGCCCAAACCGAAGTCGACTCCAAGAAAACCTAGAGGAAGTTGTGTCCCATGAGTGGGCTAGCCCGGTGGAGAATTTTAGAGAATCTAAACTAATGTAACTTAAAAACCCTAGATGAAGAAGACCAAGGTCAACAACGTAACCATTATAAACATGCAGTAAAAACTTTAAATGAGATAAGTCAACCTCAATACTGAAACTCTCTACTTGTTACAAAGATTTTCTTACTAACTTAGTACTATACCTGTATCTAAGTTTTTTTCTCTTTTCTTATAATTCAAATGATTCTTGAATAATAAATTCACATTTAAATTTTGACGTCTAACCTCTAATTTAAGGTTTAAATTTGATTTCTTTTAAGTGAGTAAAATATATTATTTGAAAACGTTCGTGTAACTTTTAATTAAGAGTCATGAAAATTAATTTGAACTGGACTAAATTGTGAGATTAATTTTAAAATACAAGACTTTTTAAATAGAAAGAAAAAAGGAAAAAAGATACTGCGAATTATATTTAAAGTAGAAGAGAGAAGGTAATACTAATAGGTATACGTGGGGAAGCAGAAAGCAGAAGTTAAAAGAAATAATAGATTAGTTAATTATAGTTAAAAAAAAAAAAAAAAAAAAAAAAAAAAAAAGGGAAATGTGAAGTTTGACTGTAATTAAGTTAATAAGTAATAAGCTATACGTGCGGCACGGCATGAAGATTGGAGATAACACAAAAGTTTTAATCTTTTTAAAGCAACTCCACATCACCATCATCAAAACCTGCTCTCACGTGCACTATGACAAAACCCCAGACCACATCCAAGGATAGAAGATATATATACCTTCAAACTCCTCAAACTTTAACTATTGTGTCTCGTGTCTCGTCGAGTGAACTTAGTCCAACGAATACTTGATCTTACTTTTTAAAAGTTGAAAGTTTGATCTCTTATTTTTGCAACGGTTGTACTATGAAAGAAAAAAAGAAAAGAACTGTTTTCCCCCAATATTAGTTAGTTCAGGTGGAATATGCAATGGTATATATGATAGTGTCATAAACCTATAACAATATGATTATTCGAATTTTACATTTTAGATCATCACGATACCCTTCTAAATCCTAATTGTGTAAGAAATTCTAAAGAATTTAAACTCAGCGTCAAAAGTAATGTTTTTTCTGAAAAAGGTAATATGGGTATTTTTGCAGTAAATAACAAAATTTATGGATATTTCTTTAGAAATAACCAAATTTTTACCATAGAGAAATCATGATCATGATGTTCTTTCTTAGAAAAAGAATATTTTGTGGATAAGTAGAGTTACATGAAAGTAACAAAATAAAGAGCAAAATAAAGAAGAGTTGTTTGGTAGGCTAATGGTAGTGGGTTCTTCCCAAATATGTAAATTGTTACAGTGAAAGTGTGGTTGTTTCTTTTCCTACTAAAGGATCCAAATGATTGCTATGGATCAGGAGTTGAGTTGTACGATTGACCTTTGATAATTCAGATTTGTGGAGCATAGGATTTCACAATGAGATGAATTAAATTTGGCATATGATAATATTGTGATATCACAAATTTTATTTTTCCCAAAATATCTCAGTACTTGTAAAGATATTTCCCCCGACTTATATAACCAAAATTGTTATGAGAGCAATCAACTCATCTCCTCCATCCCTACAAAACTGATTCACTTTCATCTTAATTTTGTTTTCGATTTTATCCAACAGGCATTGAATCCAAGAGAGATATATGCCATCTCTCACTTGTATTTGTATATGTATAGCTTCCTTTATTTTTTTTTTTCAAAACTAATGTAAGACCTTGATCACATCACGAACTTAACCAATATATGTGGAATTTTAGTTGTGTTGGAATGTTTTGAATCGTTCAAACGATCTAGAGTACTAAGTTAAATTCATATTTGACATTATTTAATTATTTATATTTATTTATAATTATAACTAGGGGTTTAAAGAAGTAAACTATATAAACTCTCTAAATCTTGAACCATCATTTTTGTTACGTAGTTTGTAACAATTATCTTTTATAAGATTGTTCTCCCTTTTACCTGTAGACGTGACTAACACATTGTTAATAAACTACGTCAATTTTCTAATCCATTTAAATTTTCTGTATTTCTTAATTGTCGATTCAATAACAAATTATTTGCGAGTGTGTGCATATTATATTGAATTGCATTATCGATGTTGTAATGGGCGGTGTAAAAAAGCATTGAGGTAGGGCGCAGGGGGACAACCGTTGTACACGGTGGGTACAGCTCCAGACACACACACCATTACTACACTCTCACACACAGCACAAACTATATCCCTTCAAAATTTTATCATAAACCCTCTTTTAATTTCCTTTTCTCCTCTTGAGTTTGTTTTTCCATTTTTTCTTTTATTCAATCATAAGTGCGTTCTGCCTAAAACAAACAATATCACACTATTGTGTGGAAATTAGATGGAGATTCTTTGTCCTCGTCATCATACACACACTGCACTATTATTTTGAACAATTGTGTTGAGTAGCATTTTTAGAGATAATAATTAAGTGTATAACAAGAATTTTAAAAAATTACAAATATAGCAATATGATCTATCATGAATAGACTCTACTAGCGAAGACAAACCCCTACTAGTGATATGGTCAATCATTGATAGATTGGTCTATCGCCCATAGACTTTAAAGACATAATTTAAATTTTGTTATATATGCAAATATTTTTGCATTGTGTTATATCTACAAATATTTTGGGCCTGATTATTATATTTGCAACCGTCTCTATTATTTTTAACTCTAACCATATTTGAGATCGAGAAAAGAGAGAGACAAATTTTCCATGTGAAAAAATATGATAGGACAATTTATTAGTAAAATGCATAAAACATAGGTGTTGCTCAGAATGCACCTAAGTATTTTTCCTTTTTTTAGACTAAAGATGGGATGAGATTTCTTTTGGTTTTATTTAAAAAGTTCATAAAAATTACATTTCTGTTGTTTGCTTTAGACCCGTACAATAAAAAATCAAAGTAAAGTTATTTAAGGCATTATTTGAGAGTAATTTTGAAAAGACATGAATGACTTTTGTCATTTTTAAAATCAATATAAACATACCTTTATAATCAATCCTAACTAATTTTGATAATATAGTAAAAGTATAAAATTAAATATTAAATTAATTTTTAAAATTAAAAATATATTTCTTTTAATAATTTTGAATATAACAAATGGGATAATTGTAAGAGCTTTAAATTCACTCTCGACTTAAACTTTATTTTGCATGTAAGGTGCAGACTTATAATATGAATGATGTGCATTGTAGACGATGAATGAGACAAATTAGCTTTGTGCTTCACAAATTAGATAATGAATTATTAGGAGCGTTTTGGATTTCAAAATTTATGATCTCAAAGTTAAAATTGAAGAGACTTCCCTACACGTTGGGTTTGGTTGTGCATGTGCTTATGTCTCTCTCAAACTCCCACAGTTCCATTGTCATACCAATTCTTTTATAAAACAAAACGCTATATGACATCCAAAACTATTTTGCAATTTATTCTTGTTCTTTTTTTTTTTTTTTTTTTTCTTT
>QLSR01000230.1:1579442-1591121 GCA_031780015.1 Citrullus colocynthis | reverse complement strand
TTTTTTTTTTTTTTTTTTTTTCTCTTCTTTATCCCTTTATTATTATTATAAAAAAATATCTTAAAATGATAAAACTACTGAAAATATTTACGATCAATAGAGAAACACAACTATTATATGTGCCACGATAGAAAATAATAGTTTATCGCAGATAGACAATAAAATTGCTGTATTTGTAAGTATTTTGGTTCATTTTGTTATATTTGAAAAGAGCCCTTATTATTATGATGTTAACATACTATTTTTTTAGAAAGATACAAAGATTAGATTAGGAGATGTATTAGAATATTCCGACTAAGTTAAAATACTATTTTGGTATCTATACTTTGAAATTTATTTAATTTTGGTCCTTGTACTTTCAATTGTATAATTTTAGTCTTTGTACTTTTACTAAATCCTAAATTTAGTTTCAACTACTTGTTTATTTATTGTTGTTGTTTTTTTTTTCTTTAAAGAAAAGTTCTTTTGTTATCCATTAGCAATTTTACTATAAATTTTGAAAACGTAGGGTTGTTTTCAAATCTAGCAAAATGAGTTAATTTATTTACAAATATAACAAAATGGATAGACAATGACATTTTGCTATTTAAAACAATTACACATCAAAGTATTTGCATAATATATTTTTTTTGACATGAAAACTATTATTATTTTTTAACTAATTTTAATAAAAATTAATTTCGAGAGAATAAGTTAAGATTTATTAAAAATAAAATTGACCAAAATTAGATATTTAAAAATGCATAGATATAATGTTTTCAATTTTATTATCATTACTATTATTATGATTTACCCACTTTTAGAGAGTGGGAAGTGTCTCAAAGCCTTCAACACATTTCTGTACACTGCCCCTTCTGTCTGAAACGACAAAACATGCACGAGAATATATATACATATCAAAATCTCGAGATAGTCTCCTTTTTTTTTTCCTCGGGTAAAATTATGTTTTTTTATTGCTTTATTTTTACCCTACTTCTCAAACGACAAATTCTTTGAATTTTGAATCCCATGTGTTAGTTAAAATTTTGGATTGGATAAACTTTAAATTAAGTGTTAAAATAATTTGAGAAATCTCCTGTTTAAATTTAACTTGAAAAAAAAATTGTTTCGTAAAGATTTATTTTTATTTAAACTCTTTTGACATAAATTAATTAAGATACACTTTGTTCAAAATCCATTTTTAGTGGTTTTCAGACATACTAATTTTTTTTTAAAAAATGACTTATTTTTTTAAATTAAATATTTGAAAATATATTTCAAACACATTCTTAATCTCGCAAAGTAACTTATAAAGAGTTAAACATAAAAATTTTTTAACACGAAAAAAGAATACAATATATAGCAAAACGAAAACACACCATTATTTAAGAGAAGAGTACAATATACAACGAAACCACGAACAATAATATATATCAAAACAGTATAATTTTTTTTTCCTCTAATTAATTTCCATAGGCAAAGCAACCAAGTTAGTGGATAATACAAAGTAATATATATATAAATAAAGGGTGAAAAAAGAGAAATCAATACTGAAAATATACAAATTCCTCCAATACTCGGAATTATGTATAGTTGTACTTCGTGGTAAAAAAAAAAATTTATACTTCTTTTGTGTAATTAACCATTCTCTTTTCTTTTAAGAAGAAATGAAAATAATTATGTACAAATAAGTAAATATAGTCTCTCCATCGTTAAGTACAACTTTTTCCCTTTGCTTTCCAAAAATGGAAATACAAAATGGTAAACAAACGATCACAAAAAAAAAAAAAAAAACAAAAATACTCACGAGTGACGACTATTGTAATAAATGTTAAGTACTCTTACTTCTTCCATAATTATTGTACTAAAAAATAATAAAATAGAATGAATAAAATACAATCGTAACTATAAAATATATAGCACATCAAACTGACATATGAGTTGTGTTACAGTTTATGAGATAACTCAAATTTATTTTACTCGACATATGATTAGTTATGTATATTACTATACATATATTTCTTTTTGTCTCCGATTTGTTTGATATTTATTTAGATTATTTACTGTGAAACTATTATTAAAATTCTAGTTAATTAGTTCAAGTTTTTTGGTGTATTATTTTCATTTTAAAAAAGATGACTAAGTATGAATATAATCTAATAAATAATTTTTAAAGTAAATTTAACTTGACAATAATTGACATATACTTTTTTTTTTAAAGGTTGGAGGCTTGATCTCCATTTTTAAATTTTTTCTACTTTTTTAATTTTATATAAAAATTTAATATAAACAACTCAAGAAGATGAGTGTCGAGGGAACGTCTCAAATTAATCTCAAAATCTAAGCAACAACCCAAGGAAGAAAACAAAAATATAATGAATCGAGCAAGCCAAACACGAAAAATAAACCAATAGTCTAAGCAGAGCAACAAATCAGAAAAACTAAAAATCAAAACAGAAAGAAAAAGAAAAGCAACGCAATGATTATCATGGTTCAACACTATGACCTACACCAATCTTATAAGAGATCAATTTTATTGGTCTTCCCAAAGGAATACAAGGAAACACTCTTACAAAAGTCTCTTTATTTTTCACATCATTCGTTTTTCACCGTCATGGGATATGCCAGACAAAGATTCAAAATACACAATAATTATATATTTTTCCTATAGTTTCAAACAATTAAGAATAACGACTTCTTCAGTAGATAATTAGATATATGAATATAACATAACAAATGTGAAAAAGAATCTAAATTTTATCAATTTGAACATAGCTAGTTTAAATTATTTTATCGATGTAGAGGTTAAATGTTCGAGTTCCACCACATATTGTTAAACTAAAATAAGTAACTTCGGACCCACGTATTAAAAAGAAAACGTTTAAAATGTCTAGAGTTATTAGATTTATTGGGATGATAGCATTTGTAGCAAGATAAGGCTCATCTACATGATAGTTAGTCAAGCCCAATGCGGTAAAGATATATTAGACTGGGCTGTGTGTTTGACTATTAAATTTGTCTTTGAGACTGGACTCCAAACTGGGCTGCATATCTATTGGGCTCCTTAAGCCCAATGGGCCGATAACAAAGCCCATGTTGGTCCTTACATGTCTGAAACTCTCCGTGACCGTCTATCAGACCACATGCCGAGATATGGTCTCTTTTTCCGTCACTACATTATATTTATATTTTTTTATTAAGTTCTGTCCCCACTTTATAACTAAAAAATAAAAAAAACAATGCTGACCCAAGCACAATTAAGTTGATTAATTTATTTTATACCTGAGGCCATATATTTGAATAGAATAATTATTTTAGATAAGCTGAAAATATTTTTAAATATAGTAAAATGTTATTGTCTATTTGTTATTGATAATGATAAACATTGATATATATCACATAAATATTAATAGGTGTCTATTAATATATTTTATTATATTTACAAATATTTTGATTTATTTTACCTAAAAGTAACTCATTTGAATACCTATTTACATATACTATTTGTAATTCGACTTGTAAAAAGAAAAGAAAAGAAAATTTTAAACTGGACTAGTTTTGTAAATATATATATATATATATATTATAAATATGGTTTACCCGTTTAAAAACAAGCCACATACACGCTTGTATATATATATATATATATATTTTTTTTTTTTTAATTTAGAAAATTACTTTTTCCTAAATGCATTTTGTTTTAATTTTTGAAATGATATATATATATTTTTTTACTCACTAAACTTTTAAGTATTTGAAACACCGAGTGAAGTTGTGATCTCATGAGAATTAAGGAGATACCTTTAAAGAATAGATGTATCTAATCCCGTTTGGTAACCATTTCATCTTTTTGTTTTTGTTTCTGAAGTTTATTTCCTCTCATGTCTTACATTAATTTGTATCTCTACTAAGTACAATAGTTGAATTATTTGTCAAATTCAAAAAAAAAAAATTAAACTTTTAAAAGCTATTTTTTTAATTTTAAATTTTGGCTTGATTTTTTAAACAATTGGTAGAAAGTAGATAACAAATGAATAAATTTAGAAGGAGAAGTAGTGTTTGTATGCTTAATTTTAGAAAACAAAAACAAAAAACAAAGTGAATACAAGACGAAACCTAAATTTCCATAATATACCTTTTTAATTTTTAAGAATAGTTTAAAAACTTAAGATCTAAACCCATATTCTACTCAATTTGGAGACTGAAATGGTTTTTTGTTTTGTTTTTAAAATTTAATTTCAAGAAACTAATATATCATATGAGTGTAGGTTTCTAGATTTTTCCACACAACTTGGGGTTGGTTTGTTGGTTGTTTTTGTTGCGAAGGATGCCCAACACATATCTTCTAGTTCTCTCAAGTGCGCCTCATTTCAACATGAATTATTCAAAAGAAATCTTTTTATTATAAAATCATCGCCGCTATCAAATTAGGGCAGTCTCAAGCTCAGGCTCCTTCTTCTTCTTCACTTCACTTCACTCTACTCCCTAAATCGCACACTCTCTCTTCCTTGTGGCTGGATCGAGCATTTCTTCTCAGGTATTCCACTCTTTCGATATCCATTTCATGTATGTTTGATTCCCGGGAAACCGAATAAAGTTTGTTGATAGCCAATCAATCCATAGTCTAGCTACTCCCTACGTTGCATATTAGTTGGCGGGGCATCTGATTAAGAATCTCGGATTCATTTTCTGTGGTACAACCAATAGTCTGTCATGTTTTTAATTTATTACTGGTTGAACCCAAAGCGCTTTCTGGTTTGTGGGGCTTGCGATGCCCTTACGCGCTGTCTCTTTTTAGTTTAATGGATTCTCCTATCATGGAAGGTTCCTTCGTGGGGATAGGATTATTTACCATGGATTACACCAAGTGCTAGTTTTCTAAATGTACCAATAGTAATCGGATTCTTTTCCTTTTTTTTACGTGATCGCTGGTTGAGCAATTTTCTTTGACTTGACATTTCCCGACATTCTTTTTTCTTGAAAAACCAATTATGTGATATCGTTGCTGATAAGTCTTTTGATTTTTCCCAGCTTTATCTTTTTTGTCGGGTGTCAGAAGGGTCTGAACTCGCAATATATCTTGAACGCCAGACTCACTTTCTAGTTTTACGTATTTTGGCTTTCTTTAGAATAGATAAACCAATTATGTGATATCGTTGCTCATGTTTGTTTTTTTTTTCCCCTTCCCAGAGATAACTTCATTCTGTTGCCTGGTGCCTTTCTTTCTTTCTTATAAGCATTTGCTTTATTTGCTTTAATTTACGCTTTTGGTGTTTTATGGAGCAGATGGACCACGTTGACGGAGATAAGTGAGAGGGATGGTAAAATTTACTCTTAGCCAGCAATCATAGTGCCTTTCTCTAGTTTATAAAGGTTATGCCGGTCATGGAAGCTGATAAAACTGACCCCATTCGTGCTGAAGAACTCAAATCCCAAGCAAATGAAGCATTTAAAGGTAACCGTTTGTACCTGTTAGGTGTTTCTTGTCATTGGTTCTTCAAGATGAATATAAAAGCTGAAAAAGTGGGGAGGTAGTGGAACTTAAATAATTCTTGTTGTTTGGTCTCTTGTGAATACGTCAAGATTCCTGCAGTAAGAATGCACGAAATGCTGCAGGCAATGTAGTTCATTTAGTTTTCTCTGACCGAGAGGATGTTTCTTTGGAAATATTTTATGTAGTGCTTTTATGTTAAAGAAAATCCTAAACAACAATCACGCAGTTGGTTGTTATGTACTAAACTACTTTCTCTCGGTTTCAGCCCACAGGTATGCTCAAGCAATTGATCTTTATACACAAGCAATCGAGCTAAATGGTCAGAATGCTGTATACTGGGCAAACCGCGCATTTGCACATACTAAATTGGAGGCATATGGTAGCGCAATCCATGATGCATCAAAGGCTATAGAAATAGACCCTAAATATTCAAAAGTAAGATCAACATTTAACCAGTATGATACTCTTTTATAGAATTTTGCGATCCTTTTTGACCACTTTCTGGAAATTATCCTGTATGACAGGGTTATTACCGGAGAGGTGCTGCTTTCCTTGCTATGGGGAAACTCAGAGAGGCACTTAAAGATTTTCAACAGGTATGTCTGGCTTTTATTGTGAAGTGTTGATTTTTGTCGTTACTGGAAGCTATGACGAACCCTCGTTGGCTTTTAACAGCTGAATATATCTATACTGCACTGCTGTACTCATTTGTCTGTCTATACCCTTCTACCAGAAGAAATTTCAGTTGAGAGTTTGTACTGTTGTCTGACCTTTAAGTCATTCTTTGGATAAGTTATTTGTTGATTTCTCTTTCTCAATATGGTACTACTACTAATGGCTGTTTGGATAATCAAGGAGGAGAGGGTTAAATTGTTTCTGTTGCTTTTACTCTGACTTCCCTAAGTTGATCTCAACTTATTTGATCTTTGATATACACAACCGTACAATAAGTTCATTTTGTTGTAATCTAGCTCAAAAGGATCTGTCCCAATGATCCTGATGCTGCTAAGAAATTGAAGGAATGTGAAAAGGCAGTCATGAAGCTTAAGTTTGAAGAAGCAATTTCTGTACCTGAATCTGAGAGGCGTTCAGTAGCTGACTCCATTGATTTCCATCTGATAGGTAATTTTTGTTACTTAAGATGCTCATGGCTCTATCACACCTTGAAGCCCGGGCAACTAGACCACTCTCCTCTTGAGAGAATATACCCACCTCATATTTTAGTAAATTATTTATTTCATCCCTTTAATCATTTTTATAAGTTCTGTTGAAGAGTAATAATTGAAATGAATCTCCTGTTTATTCTCTCAAATTTTATAATATTTTGTACCAATGAGGCATTCATCCATGTGCCTGACCTTTCTCTTGTAAAAAAAGAGAGAGAAGGATTGACTTGAGAAGAGAAGACTTAAATAAGCAAGTGAAGAGTCTCCTGTATAATTGAGAGAGATAGTTAAAAACTTTTCCTTTTTTCCTTTTTTCCTTTTTTATTATTATCATTTCTATTATTATTGTTATTAAGCTGAACGAGGGCAGTCATGTGGCACATACATGATAGTGGCACCACTATCATGTATGTGCTGCATCAGATTTTCCATGTAGTCTTTGAGGAAGAAGTTATATGGAGGTAGTCATTGTGTCATTTTTTAAAGTTTGATGATTATCTTTTACCAATAGCCCCACCTTCAAAGTGCCAGCTTATTTTCTTTTAAAATTTGTTTTCCCACTTGTTTGTTGGTTGTGGAATAGATCGATTATGTTAAGTTCCATTCAACTTAATAATTAATGCATAAATTGGATATAAAATTTGAGATGGTAATCCAGAGTGAGTCAAGAGTTGTCATATGTGCTGAAGATACCTTTTAGTCAAACCGGAGGCAAGAGATCATGGGATCAAGGTCTAGTGGAGGTCACACATTATAGAGATTAAGGGATCATTGATTACAATTTTAGTTTCCTTCTTCATTTCCTTTTTCGTTGTTCTTAGATTTCTGCCTACTGAGTAAAGATTATTTTGTTAAGTCATCAGTCTCTTGTTCTTTTATTATTATTAGTTTTGTTTTTGTTGCTTTATGAAATAGTAAAGCTTGTTTATACTTTTATTGTAGATGTTGAGCCACAGTATACTGGTGCTAAGATAGAAGGAGATGTTGTAACACTGGATTTTGTGAAGAAGATGATTGATGATTTTAAAAACCAGAAAAGCTTGCACAAACGGTAGGTGTGACGATTTGACATCATTAATCTGTGCTATGCAATATTTGGGATTAACTTAGGTGTGACGATTTGACATCATTAATCTGTGCTATGCAATATTTGGGATTAACTTTTGATGTTGCTATTGGTTTTCTAGATATGCATTCCAAATTGTATTGCGAGTCAGAGAAATCATGCGTGCCCTTCCATCTCTTGTTGATATTAACATTCCGGAGGGCAGACATTTAACCGTTTGTGGAGATGTGCATGGTCAGGTAAGGTTTCTTTTAAAACACGTACTATCATCTGTCTTAGTGGTGGATGATGTGTGGAGTATGTGTGGTCTTTCATCTTTGGAAATGAACATTTTAGTGAGAAAAGGAATTAGGTCTTTGAAACTCTTGCCTACTCTTTTCAGCTTAACTTCCGCATCAATCATGTTGTATGTGAGAATTGGAATATATTGTTTCATAATACATCTATGTTGTGGTTTTCCATCTTGTAAAAATTTGAATCTTCAACATTAGAATTTATTATATTTATTGTTTATGTTTTATTGCAGATGGTAGGCATACTTACATATACACCTTTATGATATCTGCAGTTCTATGATCTCTTAAATATCTTTGAGCTTAACGGGCTTCCATCAGACGAAAATCCATACCTCTTTAACGGAGACTTCGTGGATAGGGGTTCATTTTCTGTGGAGGTCATTCTCACCTTGTTTGCATTCAAGTGCATGTCTCCATCAGGTAAATTTCCTCCAAACATTGTTACACTGTACATCTTAGATGGATGTTCTTCCTGCAAAGCTAACTTTTACAAGCGTACAACACTGGGGCAGCTTTCTAGCAAGTTTGAAATTTGTACTTTATATTCAGGATAGCAAAAATCTTGAAAAACTTGGAACTTGAGCTGTGAGCTCTGATTGCTGTATTTACTGTAGTTGTAACTTTGGTTTCAGTTTAATTATAAAAATCCAAATTGTTGGTTAAGAAATGGCAAGAACAATTTCAATTACGAGAAGCTCTTCTGATCCTAACCAGGCAGTTAACTTATTTATTTAGTAGTAATTCCTAGATACTACCATGCATTATGTTGTTTTACCATCACAATTTTATCTCATAATTTATGGTTTTATTTAGTCATCAACTTCACCCTTGTGACCTGTGAATTTTCTTTCATCTAATGACATTTTGGTTAATTTGTCAACTTTCAGCTATGCATTTGTCCAGAGGAAATCATGAGAGCAAGAGCATGAACAAGATTTATGGCTTTGAGGGTGAAGTTCGGTCTAAGTTGAATGAAACTTTTGTGGAACTATTTGCAGAAGTATTTTGCTCCTTACCTCTGGCTTATGTTCTAAATGAGAAGGTTTTTGTGGCTCATGGAGGTCTTTTTAGTGTCGATGGGGTAAAACTCTCTGATATTAGAGCAATAGATCGGTTTTGCGAACCTCCTGAGGAAGGTAAAATACATAATTTATTTTCTTTATTTAGTCTTTTATAGCATGCTTATCTCAATTCTAATGCATACTGCATACAATACCATACTTGAAGCTGTGGTGTCATGGGAACCTCTTGGTGTCGTAGCCTTTCTGTTTTTGTCGTTCATTGGTGTTTACTGTGTGTGCTTTTATGTGGGCGTGTTATGTCTTGGACACAAATTCATTCCCTGTATATTCGTAAAGTTGAATAATACTGAGTTTTCCCGCGCATTATATGTAACAGGATTGATGTGTGAAATCCTGTGGAGTGATCCACAACCCAATCCTGGGAGAGGACCTAGTAAACGAGGCGTAGGTCTTGCCTTTGGTGCAGATGTCACAAAAAGATTTTTGCAAGAGAACAACTTAGGTAACTGTTTTTCTAGTTACATACCTACTGTTGGTTGATTATGATAACTGTTTGATGACTTAAGCTACCAATAAATTACAGATTTAATTGTGCGATCCCATGAAGTCAAGGATGAAGGGTATGAGATCGAGCATGATGGTAAACTCATTACAGTATTTTCTGCTCCCAATTATTGTGACCAGGTAATTTTTTTTTTCCATGGTCAGTGGGTCTGTTATTCACACGTACCATTTGTTTTAGTAAAGAATAGCATATTACTTTTGGGTAGTTCAGGTTAACTCCTCCCATCAGGCATTCAGGCTCATGTGTTGATTCTCCTTTCTATTTTCAAAATTAAGTTCACTAATGTATTTTTCTTTTAAAATTGTACCAATGGTCTGGCATAATGATATTGCAGATGGGAAATAAAGGGGCTTTTATTCGCTTTGAAGCACCAGATATGAAGCCAAACATTGTAACCTTCTCAGCAGTGGTCCGTGTTCGTTTTTCTAATTACTATTTTATGGTCTTTTCTATGGATTGTGATGGTCTTTTCTATGGATTGTCTTTTCGTCGAGGTCTTTACATTTTGTCATGCATTGATATTGCAGCCACATCCCGATGTGAAACCAATGGCATATGCAAACAACTTCCTTCGGATGTTCCAATAGCTGAACAAAGAGTATCCATGTTGAACTGGTTTCAGCTTTGATGCAATGAAGTTCAATATTACACGATGAGGCACTGGAGAGGAGATTTGGCTTCATGTTTGACAAAATGCAGGTTCCGTTGTGATTGTTTGTGGATGCTGCTTCTTCCCAACGTTTTCTAACAGTTTAGTTGGATATTTTTTTTCACCTTCTAGGCTTCTGTTCTGTCCTTTTGATTAGTCGTGCTAGTGTTCAAGTCAATTATGTATTGATGCATAGTTTTCTCGGTTTACATTTGTTTGATACGCACTCCATATTGTTTACAAAGTGGGTAAAGAAAAACTTTTTGATTATACAGCACTCACCCCATGCTATTTCTTGTCTTTTTTATTATACAACATCTGATCTCAAGGGTTTGAACTCTAAGATTGTGTTTGTACGTTCCTTTTTGTTGTGATATTCGCTAAATCCAATCTCCTTGTGAGACATGGTTCTGGGAGCCCTATAACATGTTAAAAAGATTGGAAGATTTTTGATTGGCAATGTGTTAAAAAGTGCTTTAAGATCTCTTAAAAACAATAAAATGATTTTGAATAGTCTCAAAGTAACAACCCTTGCTTTGAAAAAGAAAGTACCATTTTAAAAAAATTCGATCTTTCATAGAGAAAGAGGGGAAAACAAGGAGCAACATTGAGATTGATAATAAATTTGTATATTCTAAATAAACCATAATAAATTGGATGTTATATAAATCGAATTACAAATGACCCAAAAATCTTGCTCAGTTCTGAACTATCCTTTTTGAAACCAAGGATGTGGTTAACGTCACTTCAGTAATTGACCGTCGCTTAGGGGTGATTTTTTTTTCTTTACATGTAATTTTGTCGTTCACTTTTTTATATGTGTTGTAAATTTTACTTAATCTTGGAATAATTATATAAAAAGTCTATTTTAAAGGTTCAAAATGGCAAATGACCGAATTTTGAAAAGAAAAAAAAATGCCAAATAAGCCTTTGATGATGTCATGACTACGTGAAATTACGATATTATCCTTGGTTTTTTTTCTTTTTTCTCTTTTTCTTCAACGTTTTCCTCTCTTTCTCTCTCTCTTTTTTTTCCTTTTCTTTTCTCTTTTCGTTCAGCTTCTCCTTCGACCCTTTTTTTTCTTTCTTCTTCTTCTCGGACACAAAGAGTCCAAGCTCTGATGTAACCAATTTGGGTGAGCGAGAGTGAGCGAGAGCAAGAAACTGGGAGTAAGGGAGAGAGATGAGAGTGATTGTGAGTGAGAAAAGGAAGCGAGAGCGAGATCCACTTTTCCGCATGCGCAAGTTCATTTCGAAATTTTCATCTGAACTCGACGTCAACAAAGGGTCATTTAGCATTTTTTTAAAAATTCGGATCATTTAGCATTTTCAACCTAATTTTTTGATTATCCGTACGAGTTCCCCAAGTTTCTTCTCGTGAGGTGAAAGATCATGTTGCCTGTTAGGAGGCTAATTATCCCTGTAGGAATTTTTTTTTTTTT
>QLSR01000230.1:1558543-1579049 GCA_031780015.1 Citrullus colocynthis | reverse complement strand
TAACTTTTTTTTTTTTTTTTTTTTTTTTTTTTTTTTTTTTTTTTTTGAGGATCTTGTGTACTAAGGCCAAAAATAAAATTTGACCAACTTTATGTTTCTAACCTTTCGTTGATGCTATTATTTTATATTTTTTAGAGAGACGTCGTTGTTAGAATAAAAGCCCGCATAAGAGAAGAGTTTAAAGAGAGGAACCAACTAAAGTTGAGAGAGATGAAGTAGTTAATGACATCATAAAACGTTTGAAGGTTACAAAACTTCATCTTAAAAAAAGCAAGTCAAATACACATTGTCCTAATGTTTAGAGTTAATTTATCAAATTATTCCAAAATGAGTGTAGTTTAACAATGAAAACAATGAAAGCACTACTACTTCTTTCTTTCGAGGTTGGATATTCTTCTGTCCAACCCCACATTTCTACCACAGAAAGACAAGCAAACCTCAACTTACTCGTGCATGGCATCATCTCTATCACTTTCACTTAGATCAAGATGAGCAAGCAACTCTTCAAGTGGTACCGAAGGTCCATCATCTTCTCCATCAGTCATTTCAGATGGTTGGTATTCCCTATTTCGATACAATGATATGTTGAACCTCATATCTGGATTCTCCTCCAAATCTCTCAAAAACTGTTCATACTCTGCGTTCATAATATCTTCCTCTGCTCTACCTTTATCATCAACATCCATTTCAAGAGATTTAAGCTTCCATGATCTAGGCTTTCCACGCTTTCTCTGACGCTTTTCTTCGTAACTTTTCTTGATTAAAATTGCCTCTGGAAGCTCAAGACCCTTATATTTTTCAAGCTCCATATCATTACTATTGGCTCCATAGAGATCATAACCAAGGGCATAATCCCCCGGGTTTAGAATATGTCCTAGATGGGTTCTTATGAAGAATATTGTGTCATTCCTTCCAAAATCCGATACACGAGTTACTTGAGCATCAGCCAAAATATACTTTGATCCACCAACATTGACTTCAGTAGAAACATTCTCTATATCCAATACAATATATTCCACAAGTTGCCTGCTAGTAAGTAGAGACCTAAAAGATGTCCTCCAATACTGATCAGCATCCAAGAAACAGTGCCTTAAGGTGAATGGATCGAGTAAAGCAATGGCATTTGTAACTTTAATGCAAATTACAAGAGGACCAAGATTGCCCAAACTAACAGCAACTTTAGGAGGCAAACATATCAAATCCTCGCGGCATATTGGGGATATTTCAACAGAGAAAATGTGCTTATGGTTGTGAGTGTTACTCTTAGGATCATGAGAAACAAGTTGTTATCATGGCGACTCCTAATTGGAGCAACCTTCCAATAAATTCCACAAACTTAACACCATGACTCCTATTAGAAAAGAAGAAGTCAATACCTTGACCCATCTGTTTGATTCTTATGGCGCGAGCAGCAGCACCGTGCTTGAGTATCAGTTGCTCCAAGAAGAAAAATGTACGCCGGTGTGAGACGTGCTGCCTGAGTTGAACAGAAGCCATCCATTGGTCAGGGTTGGCCTGGACCCTTGAGCAGGACTCAAACAAGTGATCCTGTATAACATACTCAACAATGTAGGATTGTTCCAATATTGCTCCATGAAGGACCTCTTTCTGAACCTTTAATTTGACCTTGATCCTCTTGGAATGGGGTTCAGTCCAAACAAATTCAGCATGTACCAGCTTCACCTTATCCAGATTCTTTAACCTTTTGATACAGAATGTCAGCAGTTCTTTCGATTCTAATTGTGCTTTAATCCAAGTTCGGGGCGGCTGCACGTAACTCTCGCAATCTGGACAATGCATAATAGTCAATTGCTTCTGTAAACCTTCTGTTATGTCAATTTCAGAACACAAGCACTTGACACACATATTGGCAGCATTTGGTGCAATGGGGATTCCACATTTGCAACATAAGACACTGCCATACTTTATACTCCTACCAAAGATGAACAAACCAACACTAAAAAGTTGAATTCTAAACCTTTTTTTTGTTTTTAAAGAAAAGGTGAAAAAACAAATCTAAGCCAAAAGCTAAACTTCTCCTAGTGTAAGCCCATCACAAGAAGGAGACGGTTTCGAATTTTAGGTATCTTAACTCTCTACATTATTTAAAAAAAAAAAAGAAAAAATAAAGGAAACGAACTCTCTATATTTTTAAAACACCGAACTACAGGTTATATCATTTTTGTTGTATTGCTTTAATCTGTTTTTCCTTTTTCCTAATTTGTGAGGTCTACATAATTAGTTTTATGTATTCATTAAGACTCGTTGAACATTGGTTGAAGCAGACATCAACAAGAAAAAATATTGATTTTCTTCCCGTGCAGATAATAAACAAACATAACCAAACGAAAAAAAAAAAAAAAAAGAATAAAACCTTGGGAGCTGAAAAATGAGCGGTCGCAGCGAGATCTCACCAACGGCGCAAGTAAGGGGATGAACCATTGTGGTTTTTAGAATAAAAACAGAGATGAGTACCTCTGATTGCTCGGAGAGAGTGTGAGGGGGAGGGCGCGGCAGAGATGTCGCCGGAAGGCTGAGACTGCGGCAGCTGAGAGTGCAGCGTGCGGCGGCAGCCGCTGAGACGCCGCCGGTAACGGCGTGCGGTGGTGCAGTGGACGGTAATGGGAGGGATGGGGTGGCTGAACGTGAAAGCTAGGGGGAAAGTAAGTCTATTTTGGTTATATTTACTTTTTTGAAAAGGTCATTTTATTTTCGTTTTTTTTTTGTTGGGTAGATTCAAAGCTTCAAAACTAACCATGGTACAACTTATTTTAGTTGGGCAAAAATCAATTTATACCAAAATTTTTAGATCGTATCAAATTATTAATTAAAATTTTAAATTAATAATTATATCAATATAAACCTTAAATTTTACTAAGCGTATTAATTTACACAAAAAATTATTCGACTAATAATATAAACCTTGAATTTTACTAAGCGTATTAATTTACACAAAAAATTATTCGACTAATAATGCAACTTATAATTTAAGTTAATTAACCTCTTAAATCTTTATAAGTTAATCAATTCAGATCATGAACTACAAATTTTTTAAAATCATCCATATATTAATTCTCAAACATATGTGTTTCTTCAAATGTTGGTTTACGGAATGAATAATCAGAGTACATCTATAGACGGTCTTTTAATGAAATTTTATTTAAGAATCTAAATTGATTCATTTATGAAATTTTAGGGGTTTAATTGATATAATTATAAGTTTCACACACACTATATATATTCTTTTTTCTTCAAATGAAAGATAATAAAGGGAGCAAATTGATATATTCACAAAAGTTCAGGGTTTAAATTGATCTATTCCCTACCATGTATTTTAGTTATACTTACCTTGTTTTATCCTTCAAAAAATTCTTCCCGATTTTTGCTTTTGTTTATGACGGAAAACAACTTTTAAATTTTTGAAAAAACTTTCCTTACTTGTGTTATCATGAAAAGAAGAATATTTTAAAATTCTCGTAAAACTTTCCTTACATGCATCTTTAGTGTATATATATATATATATATATATTTAAAAAAACCTAATTGTAAGGAGAGCTAATGAAAGTAAATTGGGCCTAACTTTTTGGTGGCACGCTAGCTCATTAGAGTTCGAACAATTGTGCAGGCCTATGCGTAGAAAGCCCTTTTATAAGACTTTTTATTATAAATGTACAAAATAACAAAATTAAAGAAAAATGAAAGTAATTGATTGAAAGTTTAAAGTTTAAATTGATTGAATAGTCTAGCTCAATGATAATTTGCATAACTTTTTTCCCTAAAAATTGAAGGTTAAATCCCCATATGTCAACTAAAAAAATCGATCAACTCCCAAGTTGTAGAGTCTAAATTAATTTCACTCTCATTCTCCCATTCCTTTTCTTTTTCACATTTTTTACTATGTAATTTACATTTGATTATTATTATTATTATTTTAGGCAAACAACCCAACAAACTACACCCCAACGAGCTCCTCTTAGAGTTGATAAAGAGAATACTATCTTCTAAGATCAAGGAGAACTCTCAAAACTACTAAAGCATGAACATATTGATTCTATTCTTTAAGAATATGAAAAAAAAATGGTACAATCCTATTATTATTTTACATTGTTTTTTTAACAACGTTTTTGTGTTGTATATTTAATATCTAATACAATCTTTTGCACGTAAAATGCATATATATATTTATTTGGTATTATAACATAATTTTTAATTTATTAAATATAGTTACAAAAAGTATGTTTAGATAAGATCATTTTGATTGTTATGACTTGATAAGTTTTAAATTCTCTTCTTTTAAAGTCTGATTGTATTATTATAATCAATTTAGAAGGTATATATACATTTTTTTTAATATTATACCTTATAATATAATTTTTAAAAAATTATTATAAATATAAAAAAATATCAAACTATTTTCTAAAAGTAATAGATGTTTATTTGAGTCTATCACGGTCTATCATTTTTTTCAATATTTATAATTATTTTCAACAATTTTTCTATTTTTGAAACATCTCTTAATTTTTCTTTCTAAATAAAAACCCTTTTTTATTATTATTAAACATCAGCCATGTATTCATTGACCAATATTTTTATCAATAAATTATCGAATTTTCAACTTAGTTTTTATACCATCTATTGCATATTAATGCATATATTAAAAAATAATATTTTATAGTTTAAATAAACAACCAATCAATATGAACATAGTTTCCATAAAGTATAAACTATTAGCGAAAAGGTCAGAGATTCAAATCCCCACTTCGAACCCTATGTTATAGAGACAATTAAATTATTTTCAAAATATCTGTCTATACATATATAAATTATTCTCAATTATCGAGCAGTACAGGTATAAAAATTCTGAATTCCCAATACTGATATCGATATTTTCATATTGGTTGCAGGCGATAGTCAGTCAATGGGCAATTCGTTATAGAGGCCACAGTTACATGAACAAACAACAAAAGCAACAATATTTCAACGA
The DNA here is from genome assembly GCA_031780015.1 of Citrullus colocynthis. Lineage (NCBI taxonomy): Eukaryota > Viridiplantae > Streptophyta > Magnoliopsida > Cucurbitales > Cucurbitaceae > Citrullus > Citrullus colocynthis. The sequence continues at coordinate 1,574,065 of QLSR01000230.1, read as the reverse complement.
GAAAACAGTTACCATACGAGCAAAAAAGGTATAACTAAGCTCATAAAATTACATGGATCGTATAATGTCATGCAACTCAATCACAACTCCCATGTTTTCAGAAATTTACTTATCTCAAATAGAAGAAAACTACGAATTAGTGGACTGAGGAGTTGTATTAGATAGGAATCATAGGATCTTACTCTTGCTTGCAATCCATGAAGGTAAAATCTATGGTTCATAGGTTTATTTATTTCAACCTTTTGTGCTCTTCATCCCACAAGCAATAAAACCCTATAGTTTCTAATATCCAAACTTGGATTTCTATGACCTATAACTCAATAATCCAATTTTACGTCAGGACTACACAAATCAAGAGTTACTAAACCCGGAGCCAGGCATTGGTCTCTTCTTTCTTTGTGTGTGGTGTGGGGTTGGAAAGGTAGATATAGCAAAGTTATAGCTTTGGAAGAAAAATATTAGACTAAATTGTAAAAGATACCCCTCCCGTTTACCCTTTGTTAAAAAAATTTTGAAAAAAAAAAAAAAAAAAAAACTCACAATATTATACCTATAACCTTTTATAAAGGTTACGATGGCAAAAATTTTGTTCTAGACCAACGTCACACCATTCCAAGACTCAATTTCTGTTCAAAATTATAAAAAATTTCTACTCGAAAATGCTTATGAAAGATGAAAGATCAAGGATAATATCACAATTTTCGGAAAAATAAGAAAATTTTGAAACAGAAGACAAAGTTCAGGAGTATTTTTTCTATATAATTAACCAAAATATATCAATGGAAAACTCTAGCTTCAAGCAAGGATCCTACTCTGCTGTCGAACAGGAGCAAGAAATCTTCCCTAGCATTTAGCAAGCCTATTAATGACCAATTTGGTATCCTCCGGTTGCTCCCTCCTTTCACCCTTCCGTCCAAAGCAGAAAGAACAGACAAATAACTGGTAAGAAATTAAGATGATACTGGACTACTCTGATTTAACACTTACCTAAATATTACAAGACTTTTTCCCCACTATAATTTCCAAAATACGTTAGAGCAGCTAGAGATCACAATAATCATACATAAATTCAGAATGATACAACAGAATATTTTTTATCTCAAAAAAGTGAAGACTTGTCAAGTGAAGAAGTGTTTGCAAGACCTGAAAGCCTTGAAAGTGACAGAGGAATCAAAAAAATACATTATGGCTAGAGCATATACTTTTTATTGAGATTACTCCTTGAGCCACCTAAGTCACCAAATAAATTTTTGAACATAGATAAGCAAGCGAAAGCCACGCATTTTGAAAAAACAAACTAACCTTAAAATCAGAAAATAATATCCTCATCCTTCTCAGCAGCTGCAGACAATAAATTGTGAGCTGAACTTATGGAGACACCCTTTTGCAAAGATATCTTCTCAGCAAGTTGTTCCTCAGCAAATAGCTTGGCATTGGCACGTTGTTTCTCAATTTCCCTTCTCTTATAACCCTGAATCTTTTTCAGTCTAAAGAAATCTTCCCTTTCCAGCTCGTCCAATTCTCCCTTAATGTAACTTATAGTATTCTCGATCCTTGGCTTCACAACATTCTCTAGAGCATTGACCCTGCGGTTTGTGGTTTTAATTGCCTCATCAAGAGTCAAAAATGACGTCTGGAGTGAGGCAAGCTCAACAAGAACCTCAATTGCCTTTACATAGGCGCCCCGACACAGCTGGATCTGTTGTCCACCCCTGGCTAACCCTGTGAGATCATTTTTAGTCTCACCATCAGAATAATGTTCAAATTTTGGGAGCTTTACACCAGCAATATTCTCCTGCCGAGATCGAATCTTGATAGCTGCAGTTTGGACATTCTCAAGGACAATATGCTTGATATTGTCACCAGCAACATATTTTGCTTCGGTGAGAGAAAATGCAGATGTCTTCATGACATCCCCCATTGATTCCTTAGCTGTGACAATCTTCTTGAGTATCTGACGGAACTGAACGGTCAAAGCATCACTCTTCTTTTTGAGAAGAGCATGACCTCTGGTTGCACCAACAAGACGAGCTTTCATCGCTCCAAGCATTGTAACTGTCGGAACCACATTCAAACGCTGGCTTTGGCCCGACATCTTTTTCAATATCTAATCACAGAAAAACGGAACAAGGTTGCTATCAGGGATATATAACAGGATCACTCAAAATCTATAGCTGCACGAAAATATAACCCAGGACTCTCTATCTTATAGTTCAAGATAACAGTCCGACTCGAGGGAAAGAGAGTACATTATTCTGTTATGTACTTTCGACTTTAATTGCACGCAATATCATGATTACGACCTAGCAGTCACAAATTTGGATTCCTGTTTCTAATCCAGAAACTAACACTTCTTTGACCTTATCAAGTTATCATTTATCGTAGTTCCAAACCACAACTGAAGAAAACAGAAAAGGTAAAACAACTAAATCAAAGCAAACGATTCCTTTCCCCCTTCTCTTTCACACTTAATCTCATAATTATCAAACGTCACAGTTCAAGCTGGTTTTGGAAGTGAATCATTGAATTGTAAACACAAACCGAGATTCAAAAGGAACACGAAAGAAATTCAAATAACAAGCTGTCCCGGAGAGGGTGAGAGAAGAACCTGCTGTCGGAGAAGTACAGAACGACCGGAGATCCGTCGGTGAACAGATGGAATAGATCGGAACAATGAATTGACCGAGATTCCAAAGGGACAGCGATCTTGTAGACTCTGCTCAACTCTCCAGAAGGATCCGATCCAAAGCCAATGGAAATTTTGCCAATAATCACACAAGCGGTTAAAAAGTTTAGAATCTATTTGATTGTTTATTTATTTATTGTCATATAGGGCTTTCTTTTTGTGAAGAGTCCTTTATGCCCTTTTTAAGAAACTATATCCTAATCTTCTTAAATTTCTTAAAGTTTTAGATAAACTTATATTTTTATCTCTAAGTCAATAGCACATAAATTGATATTATTATTACCAGAGAAATTATTGAAAATATTTTTAAAATATAACAAAATATCATAAATAAACTATTTTAGTTTATAAGTTTAATTATTTGAGGTTGGTTTAAACAAATTTTGATTTATGAACGATTATTTGAAAATTCTTCAAAAATCACAAAATTTGTATGTACGGCTCTAGTGTTAGTACGGTTCCATGAAAAAAAGGAAACGAAAAAAAAAAAAAAACTTATCCCAAAAATTCTATTAACTTTAAATTTAAATTTTGATTTCGATTACTTCCTTTCAAGTTTATTTCCTTGCTACTTATCATATACATCTGAGTAAATGGGATAACATGTGAACTTAAAAGAAGATTAAATAGAGATTTATTGTCGTTGTTATTATTTATTTTTACTTTCATACTTTTTGAAAAGATTGAATCCTTTTTCAAAAAAGAAAAAAAGAAAGAAAAGAAAAAAAAAAGATAGTTTATACTCTTAATTATTCAATTATTTTTTTAAAATAACTAGAACAATATTTTTTTAGAATTAAATTAAATAAATAATGTTATCAAACAAAATCGAATTTTAAAATTTAGCTTTATAACTTATTTTTTTGTATCTTAAACTAGCTTAGGATTTCAAAAATAATTTTAATGCTCCTGGTAAAATTTTGGGAAAACACTATAAATTCGTCCATCCAGTTGTATCAATTTGTACCTTAAGTTTTCAACTCCATCAAATTACATTTTAAACTTTAAAAATTGCTACATTCTTACCTTATGGTTTGTTGCATTTTAAACTTTAAAAATTGTTACATTCTTACCTTAGGGTATGTTGTTTTTCCTTTTTCTTTTTTTTTTTTTTATTCTTTTAGTAAACAAACAAGAAAACTAGACTACAAAACTACATCTAGAGATACAAGCATAACAAACCTCCAGGTAAGGAAAGTAAGAAAAAAAGAAGCTTTCTCTTCTAATGCGTTAGTTATCAAAGATTGAGAGTCCCAAAACATCTTTAGAATGTCAAACATGGTTTTAAAGAAACACCATCCAACTCAAGCACATTAGACTTATCCTCGTGGATGAAAAAAAAAAAAAAAGAAAAAGAAAAACTTCAACAAGATCCAAAGAGACACTGTCATTAACAATCTCTAGGCAGTTCGATTCCACAATGACGTGTCAAACATTGATAGAGATAATACTAAGAAGACCTTCACAAATAGTCATCTCTTCAAGAACTTTGACTTCATTGCATCCTCGAGTAAACTAAAGACCAGCTAGGCAAATGCAACCCAGATGCTCCCAAGTACCCAAACCAAACCACCCGTTTGTCTGTCAAGACTCATGCAACATCAGAGTTCAGCTTCCAAAAGTTTCTTGCAAGAGGGTGCTAGCCAACCAAAGTAGGCAATGGAGGATTTGGAAGGTTTCCCACCACCGCTTTGCAAGCTAAATCCACACATGATCATTTGTTTTCAGTTTGAAAAATTGTTAAAAAAAGTATTCTCATGTGTCCAATAACCCAAACAATTTGTTAAAAAGAGTTATTTGGGTTGGCAAAACTTACAACCTGAACAATTGGGTTGGATCTAAAAAGTGCTTCAACCCAACCGAACTCAACTCAACACCCCTAATTATCTCTAGACTTCAGAACTCAACTCAACACCCCAAACACCCTAAGTGAATTATAAACAAAGGTTCTATTCTGATTTATCACCACAAACTGAATAACATAATAATGTACCTATCACAAATGAAACTTCTCCAAGTTTCTCCTTCACAATATGCAATACCAAATAATTTCATAATGAATAAAATCGTCTCAAAGGCTTGACATTCCTAGTTCTGAATAACGTGATAATGTACCTACACAAATGAAACTTTTCCAAGCTTTTTTTTTTTCTTTTCCAAAATGGCATTCCTATGATTCCGTGTTTCGATGAATTTCAATTTTTAGTTTACACAAAAAGAACGAAATTGTCAACACGGATCAGATATGAAAGACAAACTACACCCCATCTTAATGCCCAAATTAAGACTTAGTTTAGCTCCCAAGCAATCTTTATTGTCATATAAATTATGGAGAATACAATTCATTTGTTCTTTAGACCAGAGAGAACACAAAAGAATGGTAAAGCTCCAGGAAGTAATGCTCATCTAATAATAATCAATAATACATTAGTAACCGATTGCAGCATTCCCAGACTTCCAATTTGCCAGCTTTCACAATTCAACTGGTTTGGAGCTAACCTACAATGTCATCAGCTAGGACGGGTGGAACAAATCTGCAGTCTGCAAGAGTTTGCTCAAAGATGTGTCCCACTTTAAGAAGTTTACCCTGTAAGCATGATGGAAATTGCCAATGGTTTAGAGTTCTGGTTCCCCACAAGACTTCACAACTGTGGCATCATCAATCAATCAAACAAACATGAACTACTTTGCTCTTCTCAAGCTTCTCAATAATCATCGTTATTGCGTATCCCTTTTTTTTTTCTTAATGGAGTATTTGGGTTACATCAATAATCATTTCTAAGGTACAGAATTAACCAGGCAAAGAATCAAAATAAGCACAATCAATCTCAGCAGTAACTTGTAGCAACATGCTGTGCAATAGGGTAAACAGTACCTCATCAAAAGCTGCACCAATCATTTGAAGGCCAACAGGAAGGTTAGAGGACCCATCTTGAACAAATCCACAAGGCAAAACCAACGCAGGTAGTCCAGCTAAGTTAACATTGACCTGTTGAGGATGGAACAGGAAAACAACAGTGAACTTTTAGAGTTGATGCGTATGGCCTACGAAATTGTGGGATGATTAATTGTATGGTCTTGAAGAAAAAAGATATCAATTTCAAGAAGACCCACAAGATGATTGAGATTTTCTAAAGGAAGTTCTTTATAAGGAAGTTTTTGACATCAGGAGGACAATGTGAAGAGTGTGGACTTGTGGATGTAGTTCCAACTTCCGATATCTCTCTCTCTTTTCTTATTTAATAGTAAACCAAGTGTCCTTAAAGCTTCAAAAGGTCCAAGGCAAAGAGATCCACTATCCTTTTTTTTTTTTTTTTTTTTTTTTTTGTTTTAGATGCAGATGTATCAAGCAGTCTAATGGGTCAATGTGGACTGGGGCTTTAGATGGACTCCATGGGACAAGAATAATGTATCATCATGTTAATCATCTCAAATATAATAGTTTCATCAAAACAGTGACGCTCTTTGAGCAAATTTGTGGTCTCACGATTAATTTCTGAAAATCCTCGACACTGGATAGTTATGTTGATGTTGAAATGGTTGAAAACCAAGAACGGTTAAGGTGCTGTTCATAGGGAAAATGGCCAATTAGTTACTGGGGAATGTCAGTCAATGTATATCCATAAACGTTGATAGTCACCTTTTTGTGACTCTTTTTCCTCTTTTCATAGGTTTTTGGAATCAGTTACTTTTACTGCTTTTTTGCTTTTTCTTGTCGCAAAATTAAACACCCTTCTAAACATCATAGTTTATCTTTCTTATTACCAATTGACAATCTCTCTTGTAATCACCTATAGGTGTTTTGGGGTTTTCCCCTAATTTCATTTATCAATAAAATGTTTCTTTATCCAAAAAAAAATCCATAAACATTAAATGAAAATGTTTCTTTATCCAAAAAAAATCCATAAACATTGATAGTTGATTACTCTGTAATATAAATGAAAACTCTAACCAAAAGTAGAAATATTAGGACTAACCAGGTTCTTTTAAATTTTAGAGAAATAAGTTGAAGGAGTTCTAATTCAAGATCCACATCCCCTGCACCAATAATCTCTCTCTATATATTCACACATATACTATATCAGAAAGTACTCAAAGGAAGGGGAGTAGAAATGCTTACAGTCATGATGTCACCTGCATACATTGCCAATGGATCGTCCACCTTTTCACCTGTCAACAAGCAATGATCATATAAGTACTGTACAACAAATTGAAAGACAATTTTGGAAGGCATACCAATTTTATAAGCGGCAGATGGAGCAGCAGGTGATATTAAGATGTCATTTTCATCTAATGCTGCTCTGAAGCTTTTCTGAATAATGGTTCTCACCTGAAACACCGTTGCAAGCATAAAGAGCCCTTATAGTTATTGTTTTATTTTAATAAGAAATCACAAAAGCCCTCAAGCTTTTATCCAACATTTCGAGTAAGGTGCCATAACAACTGTCACTGACACATGAGTTTCCAGGAAACAGACATCATGTTCAGTTATTATAGTGATAAAACACTACTCAAACTCAATGTTCCTTTTCAAAAATAAATAAACATATAAAATAAAATAATAGAAAAAAAAAACTATTTGTTTGATGTTGTTTATTTTTATTTTATAACTTGTATGTGCACGTGTGGTGGTGGTGGGGCTCAAAAATATAAAATGCTGATGTGGCACCTGCTGAGCACGCTTGTAGTAAGCATCATAATAACCAGCTGAGAGAGCATATGTTCCCATCAAAATTCTCATTTTAACCTGCAATGAGAAAATGTATCCATGTGAATTTCCCAAAAGGAAAGAGGATGAGGCTAAAATTCTACAACATACATCACAACCCAACCATGTATGCTCTAGAACCTTTACAAAGTGAATAAGAAAGTGAAAATCTCCAATGTCAATGCAAGAGAAATTCTAACAGGTTCCAATACCTCTGAACCAAATCCTGCTGCTCGGGAATTTTCATAAAGACCAATTAACTCATCAGCAACAGCTTGATTTCCATATCTATATGTAGGTTATGGTGGGCCAAATTGAATCAGGATAAGTTGTTATCACAATACAGTAACAAAACAAAAGCGCCTGAAAAATTATTTAGGTACTTGAATGGTTTCTTCAACTTAAGAGAAACAAATAACAATCCAATGTATCCAATTTCATGAGCTGAGAAAGTCTTCTAAAGAAAATTATTAAACCTGAACATCAATAATATCAACTTCCCATCTTCTCTGGATGAAAGATATTAGATTCATTTTCTTTCAAGAAAAAACTAAATATTTCTAACAACAAACACGGACTTCAGCGAGATACCTGACACCATCATATCGAGCTAAGTTTGAAGATGATTCAGATGATGCAAGAATATAATACGCAGGCAACCCAAGAGAGAATGATGGCAGTGATACCTACAACAGAAAATCATTTTTTTAAGAAGGGAATGAATGAAGGGAAAAAAATGCAAGTCAACTAGAAAGTAAAGCACAAAAAGCAATGAAAAATAAAAGAAAATATAAACCTCATTTATGGAACATCCTAGTTCTTCTAGATGTGAAGCAGCAGCACGGATAGCAGAATTTACTTGACCATCAACGCCATCATCAAGGGTTTCACGAATTAGGCCAATCCTCAATCCTTTTAAGGGTTTAGACTCCAATGAATCAACAGCAGAAAATTGCGATGTGAAATCAGGAACCTCCTGAAAGACGTGCACAAAAACAAATAAGAAAATGCTACGGCGGTGCACCATATTATGAAATTACTACCAAAGTCACTTAACAACTTAAAATTTCCCAAGAAACAGGTATAGACCAACTTTTCTTTCTCACGCTCAAGTGTGTAAAACGCTACAAAACTTAAAACAATGGCAAAGGAGTTGAAAAAAAAAGTATGGAACAAGACAAGAAAGTCCTTACTCGTTTACTACTAGTGGCATCAAGTGTATCGTGACCAGAGATTGCATGTAGAAGAATCCCAGCATCAGCAACTGTTGTACTCAAGCAGCCAATAACATCAAGCGATGAAGCATAGGCCATAAGTCCAAATCTTGAGACACGACCATAGGTTGGTTTCAAGCCAACAACACCACAAAAAGATGCTGGCTGCCGCACACTTCCACCTGTATCACTTCCCAATGACACTACACACTGCCTAGCAGAAACAGCTGAAGCAGACCCTCCTGATGACCCTCCCGGTACTCTACTCAAATCCCACGGATTTGCAGTCACCTAATGAATGAACAGACGCACCACCTGAGTAAACCAACCCCTGTTACCAGTGGGAAGTAACACCACAGCCACACTTTTACCAAATAAGTACAACAGCCTTGAACCCCATTAAAGTTTCCACCCTGAACTCATTTTCATGACAAAAGTGATGCTAAGAGAAAAACAAACCACACACACACACACACTTCCAGCCCCAAGTTTCAGAGAACCCCATATGATAATAAGCAGGGGACGGTTATATATATATATATAGATTAAAGAAAACGCAAACCTGGAAAGAAGAGCCTTCAGTAGAACTACCCATGCCAAATTCATCCAAATTAGTCTTCCCAACCACAATCCCACCCAACTCCTTGATTCTCTTCACAGCCGTAGCATCAAATGGTGGCCGATACCCATCAAGAATCCGAGACCCACCAGTGGAAGGCATACCCGCAGTACAAATATTGTCCTTAACGCCCACAAGCACCCCAGCCAAAGGACCCAGTTCCTCATTTCTGTAAATTTTGTCATCGATCTCACGGGCATCAGAGAGGACGGTGTCAGAGACGTAGAGAAATGACTTGAGGTGAGGCTCCAAAGCTCGGAGGCGACTGAGATAGGACTCGGCGAGTTGGGTGGCAGTGATTTGGCGGGAAAGGAGGGAATGGCGGATGGAGAGAATTTGGGAGTGAAGGGATTGGGAAGAAATGGAAGTGGGAAATTGGTCTGTAAGAGTGGAATTGGGAATGGGATGTGAAGATGAAAGTTGGGTTTGTTTGGAGTGAAAGAAGAATGGTTTGGAGGGAAGATGGAGGGGGAAGCGAGAAAGAGAGCAGCGAGGGGGTTGCAGTGTGGATAGCATATTCGCCGCTGAGTACAGAGCACAGAGAAAACTGAAGGAAGAAGCCTACATAATATATGGTGTCTTAAATATTCATTTTATACATTTTTTTTAATGTATAATTGATAGACAACAACTCTATTTTTTCTTTTTACTTGTTGTTTTTTTTAAATGAAAAGAATTTGCGTTATTCCTTGGTATAATTTAGCCTACTTAGAACTAGGGTGAAAATGGTTCGATTCGAACCAAAAATTTTAAAATTCACACTGAACCAATTCTTCGGTTCTAAGTTGCATTTATGTAAAAAATATGTATATATTGTTTGAAAACTAGTCCAGTTCGATTTAGTTTTTTATTTGGCTTTGCTCTTTAAATTAAAAACATTTTAGTTTATTGGACTCTTTTTAAAAAATTATATAAAAAACAAATAAATATATATATTAGTTTAAAATAATTCGATTCAAGTTCAAATTCGGTTTTTGAAATTGAAACCAAATCAAACCGAATAATTAGATTTCAAAATTTCATCAAACCAGACTGAATCACTTTTTTTTTCTTTTTTTTTTTTTTTTTCATTTCATTTGCTTTTGTAATTTAAATGGCCACCCCTACTTAGAAGTTAGAACTAAGGCTCAAACATAGCCCATTGCTCACAAGTCCAACCCAACAACATACAGGTCCAAATTGAGGCCTTTTTTATAGTACTGATTGAAACATCCATTAATTGGTACGTTCAACATTGATAAGAAAGATTCATTAATTGGTACGTTTAACATTGATAAGAAAGATTCTCCAACATCTCCGATACTTTACATATAAAACGTAACAAATGATTATCTATCACTGCAATATGAAAATGAATACTAATAATAAAATACATAACTTAATTAAAAAGTAAATATAACTTAATTATAAATTTATTTATTTACAGAAATATGGGACAATATAAATATTTTATCAATTTATTGGTAAAATTAAAATCACCATATCAATGTCACTATTTTAATCCTGGCTTGTGGTCTATTATTTCAGTTTAGTCCTCTTACTTCAAACTTCTTCACCACCTGTGAATATTGGTTGATAAACTTCACAACAATGCTTTGTCGTTGGCAAACATTTTGAGGCATTTTAAGAAAAGAAAATTTAAAAATTCATACCAATTAGAAATTGTTGGAAGAAAAAATTAGGGAGAAAATTATACAAGACAGTAATAGTCTGAACATAAATTAAACCAATAGTCTGAACATGAATTGAGACCTAAATTTGCTGCAATAAGACCTATCATGTGTATGAAATGGGAGGAGATTGAATTCCAATCATGCGTATGAAATCTGTAAGAGCAAAGGGTTGGCTGAAAATACATACATACACAAAATTAAACTTGCTTGTGTGCTACAAGTAGAAATGCAATCAGTTACTCACAGCTGCTATAATATACAAAGCACGTGACTGTGACTGTGCCAAATGCCAAGTTCCAAGAGCAAGATTCTTTACACGGTAATGTGAGAAAGTTAATGAATGAAAGTTCACGAGTATTGAGATAGGTCAGCCTGGCCCTCCAAGTCCCAAATAACCACTTTTCCATCCAAACCTGTAAGGTCAGGGCAGATAGCTTTGATTTAAAAGCAGCCTTTTCATAAGTTGCAATCATTTTCCAGACATAAACATAAAGATTTATGAACAAGAAGTCGAACAATCTCGTCCTTTTAACAAACCTGAAGTGCTGAACCGCTTTATAGTGGAAACCCCTGGCTCTTTAAGAGGCACAATACAACTACAGTTAAAAAAAAAGAATCATTATGTCATGCACGTCTAAAAAGGTGAAGGCCATCCCAATTCCATAGGCACTTTTTGCTAATCCGATTACCAGGCCTTCTCAGAAAAAAGGCTCTCTGGATAAGAAATTATTAAGTGGAAATGGGGCATACTTCATTGAAATCAAAATGATTCACAAGAATCAACCAAGTAGAAGAAATAAAGAAGATGTTTAATAACTACGTACCTTATACAATTCTCGTGGACACATCCGCGCAATCTTGAAGATTCAACTGAATCATTTCCAACGCCTTGCCTCGGTTGACCGTATAACTTCCCGAATGCTTCTGAAAACTGATCGAGAAGAAAGGCATATCACAAAATCAGCATGCTTGTAAAACCAGCTAGCTAAATCTATTAGGTAGTGAACAAGTGGACAATTGCCATGAAATTTACACTGAAAGCAAATCATCGTCAAATACCTACTTAGCTTTGAGCCACACTCAATTTTCTACTTAAGTCCAACTTTTTTTTTAAACAATACATTACAAACCTAAACTTGCATGTTCATTTAATCATTTCATAGTTGTACCTCCGGTTGGAAAATGAACTTCCAGCAGTTGAAATATTATACTGCTATCTTAAGATGCTTACTTTTTCTGAGTTAAGAATTTTCTCCGTGATCCTCATAACCTTAGGCATGTGTATTTTGAGGTTCGAATGAATAGAAGAACAGTTGGACCCTATATGAGATATCCTATCCATGTAGTGACTCATTCAGGAATGAAAAAATTGGCTTTATCCCGTGAGCTAAAATGGTTCATTGATATTAGATTTGATCGATGCAACGGATCGAATTATGACAAGATCGATCATAGTTAAATTGATGAGCCTCACCCCATCTTAACAAAACTCATTTAAGAAATACAGGTGCTCACGAATTATTTATTCACTAAACTATTGTTTTTCTGAAGTCTTTTTTTCTTCAAAGTCATTACCAAATCATAATATTAAACTTTTATCGTCAACTCAATATTTCCACATTTTCATAGATTCAATATCGACATGAAGAGTGAATCGATGTTTCCATTATGTCGTAGACAAATTCACGAAACATAAAATAATAAGCAACAAAATGTCATTAATGTAAATATAATATAAATAACAAACATGTTAACTTGTTTAAAAATCATAAAAGATTTATTTACTGATTTAAATTTATTTTTTGAATTTTTTGTTTTTATAATTTTTCCGAAACATCCATCGACATCGATATTTTATTAATATTTCTATCGACATTCACATTTTAGACCTTGCACCAAATCATTGTTAAAACAATTTGACTACGGCAAGAAAAACTATTTTCAATAACGTTTTTATTCCTGTCCCGCTCTTCTCCAGATTGCAAAATTTATAGTTTTCTAATTTATTGCTGCTGTCAGATCAAAATACCTATTAGCTAACCTAATCTCAATACAGTTTAATCCCAAACCACTTCCCATCTCCCGAAGGTTCTCCCAAATATTACTATACTAGCCTTCGTATTGATTTTTATTTAAGTAATATCTTTTCCTTCTTGAATATTTATATATGTGTGTATATTTTTTTTTTTCTTTCCATTTTTTTGTATGTTTCTTCTACATCACTATTTTCAATTGATAATTGATGCTCTATATGAAGTTCATATAACTATGGATTGAAATTTACAAATCTATGTACAGTATTTAAAATGACTAGGAAAACAGACATTCAACAGTCAAGTTAAGTCCATTTACTGTGAGCCCCGCATGGCCCAGAAGGGGGGCACTGGGACCTGAGCATTCAGCCAGGGAGGAACAACTGAACAGGCAACGACCCAATTAGATCAGGTCATCTGTAAACCTAACTAAAAGATTCATAAAATAAATAAGCATTGAGCAAGTAGACAATCTATTATGTTTACAGCTTAAGTCAGTAAAACAATTGTTTAACTGACAAAAACTTTAAGCAATGCAATACCTGGGATCCATATTTTGAACCTGACGCTGTTTTCCTCTCACCAAGAAATCTTACAAAGCTCCTAGTTGTGGTGGGGTGGAGGGGAAGCAGATAAATCACTTTAAGCGTTCCTCAAAATATTACAATATCTTAAAGTTAAGACAAATTTATCTAAAGCTTAGCTCACCAGATCCCTCTTTCATCAGCAGCAAAAGCCATAGGATTGCAATCAAATCCTACACCTATAACCATTCTCTCAGAAACAAATAGTATCTGAAAGAGTGTTATATTGTTCCAAAAAATTCAAGATTAGAAAGCGAAATAGTATATTGCATATAAATAATGACAAGAAATACTCATAGAGTAAAGAAAAATGGATGCTGACCCACATCACGAAGAGGCAAATCTCGGAATGCAACATTCTGGGCTAGAGGAGAAGGACCGACTTCATCTACGAAGTAAATCATCGAATTGTGACCTGTGCCATTTAAATAAAAAAGCAATCAGTAGAAAACAAACAAAATAACATCTAAAATAGATCATAACCAATAAGGCTCCCGTTGAATCCTAAAAATTGTTTTCAACGCCTAAATCAGAAGGTAAGTAAAACAATGGGTGAACCTCCATAATTACAATTCCTAACAAGTTATAGCTATAGGAAGTTAGCCAATGAACTTTTCCATAGTTACAATTGGGGGCAGAAAAGATGTACATGAATGACTTTACTATACGAGTGAAATTCAAACTTGCTGTTTCACATGCTGTAGTTATAACTTATAAGGTTGTCTCTGTAAATAATTTGCAGAAAGGAGGTAATTCTGACCTGCATAAGCTAAGGTATTGCCACTTGGTGACCACTTTACGCCAAATGCCCAAGAGAATGAGAGATCAAGCTGAACAATTAACTAATACACCACAAGAAATTACTCATAAATAAACTGCGCTACTTGCTTGTCAAACGAGAGAGAGAAGTAGTGAACTATTTCTTTTTCAAGGAGAAATGTCAAAGCATTTATATTTGAATTAAAAGATGACAATCAGAAAGCACTCAATGTGAAGGAAATAGTTAACCGGGAGGTGTCATAAGTTACATTTTCAATTTTGTTTAATGCCAACCAAGACTTAGAAAAAAGCAATTATTATATAAACAATTTATGCATTCTACTCTTTGAAGCACAAGAAAGATTATTCACAGCAAGATAAAAGATTAAATATTAAACCTCTCCAAATTTTGAATCCGAAAATGCGCCAGCTCTTGAATCCCTGTGAAATTTCAGTTAAGCATCAGTAACTTTTAAATCAATCCTACACAATTTAATGAGATGAATGCAGTCTAAACTATTCTCTACACATACTTTGTGTCAACACCTTTAATGAAGGTGGAAAAGATTCGACATTTTCCATCCGTTGAGGTTGTCGCAAGAAGCAGCTGTGAATGAAATGTAAACAAAAATTCATAGCAAAAAATGCAATCATAATTTTGCTCAGCAAAATAAATTTACAAGCAAGCACAAAAACTATTTAATTGGAGATCATCTAACAAGCCTAAACATTATATCCATATAAATTCATAATAATAGTGGATTGAAGGATAAAAGTAAAACTAACATTATTGGGATGCCAAGCAACATTTGTCACAGAAGAATCATGTCTTTTTCTGATAAGCTTACTGACCCACCTGTGGAAGGAAATCATGAACACGTCAATCGAAAACTAACGCATAAGTATACTGGGTGAAGCAATAAAAAAAGAAATTTTTCATTTTTACAAATCACAAGCAGCCCAATTTTATAAAGAGAAAAATAGAATATAGACATAAATGAATAAAATCAACAGAAAGAGCAGTTGGCCAAATAGGCACCGCCATCTGCCTAGGTCAAAGGGAAACTAATGATACAGTAAATAGGATTAGTGATAGGAATGACACTTCTAATTCAACTTATGCAGGTCAAAGATCTTAAACTACAAATTTTTCTTGAAAATATAAGGACTAATAGCAATAACTTCATCAAATAGCAGAGTTTTCACCTTCATGCAAAAAAAAAAAAAAAAAAAAAAAAAAAAAAAA
>QLSR01000230.1:1511062-1554792 GCA_031780015.1 Citrullus colocynthis | reverse complement strand
TTTTTTGTAAGGAGATTTTGTTTTTAAAAAATATCTACATTGCAACAGAAGAAAGTGTGCAAAATTTAAGAAAGAAACATTGTAGCTTATGCTTAGCTCTTGTCGGTCACCTTTTGTTTGTTTCAAGGAAAGTAAAGCGTTGTTATTCAGTGACAACAACCCATGCAATATAAATTGTGTGATTTTCTATATGAAAATTTTACTCATTCAAAATTGGAATTTACAAACTCATTTACACTTTCTACTGATCCAACACAAAGCTTTTACTCTCAATCCTCAATTTATTTAATAAATAAATAAATTTTGTTATATTTCAAACAATGATTACATGATAATATGATCATGTTTGTCTTATTATTATACCAAAGAGTAAATAAAATTTGCTCAACTCTATTCAGTGATAGCTAAGCTTTTAAATAGGCAAGAGAGATTATGTAAAGGAGTCGAGTAACAAACTGACTAAAAATAATGCCATATTACACCAAAGAGAGACTTCTCAACTCAAGCCAAACTTTTAAACAGGCAAGAGAGAATATACAACGGAGATAGTAACAAACGGACTAAAAATAAAAATACCAAAAAATACTAAAATCTCTAAGACTTATTATCATTTGAGATGATAAAAATTCAAACTTGAACATAACTCATCAACTAAGAGGTTAATGGTTCAATACCTCTGACCTTCACCTTCAGTGTTCAACTCAAATGAAATCATTTTTCAAAAAAATGATTTTAGATTAACAATTACGGCTGCACTTTTGTTATTGAAAAAAGAAAACTAGAAACTATATCACAAGGAAAAAAACTGTTCCTAAAATAATCCACTCATACCAGTGATTATTGTTGAAAGAAGAAAAAGAACAACAATAACATTATAATTTATAACAAGCCCTCTATTTGATGATTGTATTATCCATGAAAGAAGAAATTTACACCATGGGAATTCATAATCTTAAACAAGAGCCACGCAAAGCTGTGGTCTGTGGGCTTCAAAGGAATGCGGTAAAACTTTGCCTCACTCATTCAGCTGCACAGACCACATTCTTTACGTTGATTTTGCCACAGCAACTTAATATTGTGGTTTTACAAATTATATATATATATATATATACACAACATCCATTTACTAATTTGTTCCAGTCATGTTAACAGAATGGGGTCTTACAAGATTGTAATTCTCTTCTGCCTCCGGGTCCACATTCGAACTCAAGGAATCACTAGGGAAATCGTCCAATGATAAACTGTGAGTTGGGCTCAATTGTTGCCAAAAGTGATTTCTGAGAGCCTTTAATTTGGAATTGATGGCTGAAAATCCTGGGTCAGAAAGAAGTGCTTGCACCGGAGTTCGACCTTCGAGCATGCTGACGACTTGGGACATTAGAGGCCGCAGAGTTGGGGATGCGTTGGTGCAGAGGAGAGCCACATTCAGCATCACCATTGCTTCTTCTGATGAATAATCTGAGCCCAAGGCTGGATCCACCAACTCCAATAGGCTTCCCTTTTCTTGCAAAACAGATGCCTGGAAGATGCTTAAACATTAGGATGAGACTCCGGTTGGCTTGTTGTACATATGTACTATAAGTGAAGGAGCAATTTAGGTGCAGTCCAGGCTACACCCATCTAGATGCATCTCCTTCAACCACAAAGGGAAAAAAGATTTAAGAATTATCTTTTTTTAAAAAAAGATAATTTTGTCAGGTGGCAAGTTATGATTAAACACTTGGGTGGAATGTACAAAGATGGGTTGTGGAGGGGAAGCGCTCAAATATTTTTCTACTTTTGCTGTGTTGTATGGGATTGGAGAGAGGAGACTTGTATATTTGGAGGCAACGATTTTTTGTCAAATATAAAACTATATTGCATTGCCATATCTAGCTGATTATCAAACTCGTTTAAAATTTATGTGAAAAGCAATAAAAATAAAATATTAAGCAAGCAAAAAAAATGACTTGCATGATCCCTGACGATTGAAAGATGACTGATATTTTAGAACCATAAACAATTCATGGGCTGCAGAAAAAATATGTATATTTTAAACTATGCACTTGACGCCTTCATATTTGTTATATTTACTAAATGAAAACTTCAAAACAAGGGAATCAAGAAAGATGCTAAATGAAATAGGAAAGAATTGTAAGGTAGCTGATTTTACCCAATCAAGAAGGTAAACAAATTCCTCTTTAGGCCTGTAGTTGGTATTGCTTTTGCCACTGACAATTTCCAGGGCAACAACTCCGAAGCTATAAACATCAGCTTTGCAGGTCAAGCATCCACGCATTGCATATTCAGGAGCCATATAACCACTACAAAACAATAATCCCAGAAATGTACTCAGCATCCAAAATTAAACTACAATGTCCATAAAGCAAATCTCCTAACAAAGAGTGACCAAAAATGTTTTATAGCGATGAGGCAAAAAATGAAGGAAGTAACAAAACCTTCCTTTTGAAAATGAAGAGAGATAAATAGTAAAGGAAAAATTTTAGTCTAGTTATGCTTCACTTAAAATAAATAATTAAATTAAAAAATATAAAATAAAATAATCTCCCGTTGGTTCCATACTGAAGCCACCATGATTTAGACCATAGACGAATTTCACATAACTTACATGGTTCCAGCAACCCTAGTGCTGATATGGGTATTGTCATCTTCATGAAGCTTAGCCAAGCCAAAATCAGAAATTTTAGCATTGAAATCCTTATCAAGCAATACATTACTTGTCTTGATATCCCTATGTACGATTTTTAGTCTTGACTCCTCATGCAGATAGGCCAAACCTCTAGCTATTCCCAGACAAATTTTCTGCCTGGTGGGCCAGTCCAATCTCAATTTAGAAGCTGGGTCATTTCCTATATACACACAATACAAAAGATAAAAAGTTATTTTTGACACTGATCAAACTTTTTTTGAATTAACAGACTTAAAAATTGCAAAGGATTGCAAATTCTACTCACTGAAAAGGGCACGTGATAAGCAATTATTTTCCATGTATTCATAAATCAACATTAGTTGGTTCCCATCAACACAACATCCATAAAGCTTGACAAGATTTGGATGTTGCAGTGCGGATATCATGCCTATTTCATTAACAAATTCTCGATTTCCTTGCTTTGATTTTGACGAGAGTTGCTTGACTGCAATTATAGTACCATCTGACAAGAGACCCTGTATCAAAATGAAGAGTCCCAAAGTCCCCATTAAATTTTGTATTGTAACCCTCACTTTCTTGAAAGACCTAAATGAATGGATGTCCTTATCCCTCATCTTGATAATTTATGAAAATTAGAAGTAAAACATCATATACTTCCATGAAGTGTAATAAACAAAGTTAGGAGCTTAGAGACCATGAAGAGGTAAAAGTCTTAATGGACTTCACCTTAAGTAGCAGCTTTCAAATATGATATGGGTTTCTTTGTCAATAAAGTCTATCATTAAAAGCATATGATTTAGACAATCGAAATCTATATCCAAAGCCCTATTTACCTTGTAAACTGCACCAAAACCACCTTCCCCAACTTTGTTCGCAGCATCAAAATTTTTAGTGGCTGCTTTAATCTGTCTTAGTGTAAATAATCCTGTTTGCAGATCTATACCTCTAAGCTCTGCATGAATCAAACTTAAGGTGTCTGAGAAAAGTGGCAAGCACAGAAACTAACAAGAAAACCATGTCTAACAGGAAATTTCCTTGAAACATAACACACAAAATCACATGTAAAAGCCAAACTTGAGGATGTATTTTACGTGATGATACTAACTCCATTGGATGGATGACTTCACCGTCTTTTACCTTATTTATTCAAACAGGCACGGAACTCAGAATTAAACAGCAAACTAGTAAAGAGAGATATTTTTCAAGGGAGGAGAAAAATTCAAATATTCAACAATTCAAAATTTTTAGTATCACAAAATAAGTACTAGAAATTTTACATGACTAACTACAAGGCAGTAAATGTTCCAAAGAAGTAGATAAAAGAGATGAAATTACAGAGCATAGACTATTTCAGTAACTTAGATCGTGTTCTCTCCTTCTTTTGTATAGAAAACTGAGAATTCTAGTGAAGATAATGTTTTCTTTTTCTTGTATAAATAAGGAAGAGAAACAACAAATAGCCAGGCTACATTTATCTTCACTTCTGCTGAGATCCAGATACAATTTAAGTTAATATTGAATGAAAACTATATACAGCTTCGGTTTTACATTGAGACAATACATATGTTGAGTTTAATGAAAGATTATACCTTTATATACGGATGCCTTGCCTCCCAGCCATCCGTTCCTCCTCATAATGCATAGCACCAGAAGAAGGAGAACAAAAGCTGCTGCTGCTGCTGTCCCAATAATTATGATGGTGTGATGCTTCTTCACGTGGTTCTTAGGAGGTGTAAAATCTGTGAAGAGAGAAATTTTCCTGATCAGAAATAAAAAATATGTTTAAACATGACTTCATACTCTACAGTTTCTGCATCCCAAGCATTGAAATATAAGGAGAACTAGAGAATAAAGCATATAGATTCAATCCTGATAGCCTTCCCAGATTCCAGACTAGTCTTGCAACCTCCCTCTTCAGGTTTTCGTAGCCATCTCAATTTATTTGCCTATTTATTACGATTAAAAAAGAGCAAATGGCAAAAATCACCCCTAAAGTACGACAATAGTTGCAATATACCCTTAGACTTTCATATTTAAAAATTGAGTCCTCAACTTTATCCGAATGTTAAAATTGGAACCTCAAACTTACGTAACTGTATAAATTGTAATAATTGTATAAGTTTGAGGGTTCAATTAATATCACTTGTGGGTTCAATTTTTGCAATTATTATAAGTTTAGGGGCCCAAATTTAACACTTTTAGAAGTTTAGGGGCCTAATTGCTACTATTGAAAGTTTAATGGTGTAATTGCAATTACCACCATACTTTAGGGGTGGTTTTTGCAATTTTTCCATTAAAAAAGTTGTATTAATCAAGAAAAGTACAGATATTTTGTGTCCATGGAGAAGAACAAGGGTGAAACCCAAACCTATGAGATAGTGTAGATATTCATTAAAAAAAGCACGTACATGCACACTTTCACTTTGCTGTATGCAGAATATAAGATATTATCGCCAAGGGTGATGGTCGGCAATAGAAAACAACTAACTGAATTAATCCCTATGGAACCTATACAGATCAAGGCAGTCCTTCTGCAAATATTATAATCTCTATCAAAATAGTAAAAACTGAAGAAGTTGCAATCCTAGAAGTTATGCTCGCTTTTTAAGTATTCATTGTCACTGCTATTAATCATGGCTCAAGGTTTGCTTATATTGGTGCCACTCAACATACGAATATAACAATTTTAACTGCTAGAAGAAAAAGGAAAAGTAGAAGCACGTCTATAACTTTAACATTCATCTAGAAGTAGGAACAGGTAATGATTCCAATTTTTGTTTCATGACTTGAGAAAGCTTACTGGGATCTACAGAAATAGCTGATATCAGAGGACCATAATTTCCTCTAAGTGGAATTCCTGTTGTTCCTCTTCCAGCCCAGTAGAAATGGATTTTCAATGTATGACTTGTGACAACTGCAGTAAATGTTTTCATAATGGGCTTACCAGTACCCCCTGCTTCATGTTCTATATCAAAATCTTTCAGGACTAGCTTTTCCTGCAATCAAACAAATGAAGTAGTTTTCAATATCCAACAATAGAATGAACTGACATTCTTATCCAGTCAGATATCGTCATTGACCAATACCTGAATGTACACATCAAAAACTCGCCTCCCCAGACTGTTGAATGAACTGTCATTTATAAATACAATCTCTGCAAAGTGGAGTTTAACAGTATAATTCCCATTTATGAGACATAGCCCATAGTATGTAAGAGATTGAGGAGAGTTTCTTGCTTTTTTGTACAGTTCTGAATCAGTCACAGAGACATTTGAAAGAGCAGATGTATTTGTTATGATGTAGTTATCAGCATCAACATCATTGTCCATAAAGCTTCCCGTGCTGCTAAAAGCCCAATTCTGACCAGTATAAAACATTGAAGCACCTTCTCTATCCGCTTCATACCTTTCACCCCTTAAAAATGCTTCTTTATCGCCACAGTTAATGTGCAATGAGTAGTGATCTGATAAAGTTTTGACAATTTAAAATGGTGAGAAAACATAGAATTCCCTTTATCGTAATAAAAGAAGGGATTTCTTCAAAACTACCAATAAAACATAGGCTTTGAGTTTTTTTATTTCAGATTTGATATGATCACTCATTGATATATTTCAACAGGTTGTATACTTCCAAGAAAAAAAATTATTTTGATGAGTTGCCAAATTCAAGGCCAGAGTTATATACTCACGCTGTTCCCTTGATGCAGAACACGGAAAGTTCCTTTTTAGGCAGGGATGGATTCTCGTTCTGTGAGCATGCAAGAAAACTGAGCATATCATTTTAAAGATAAGAAGACTGGTATCTAGAGTTACTTCTAATGACTAGCTTAGCAGTTGAATAAATTTCTTACTGACGCAGAATCCTTACAATTTTTCTGCAGACGGTGAGTAAGTCTCTACTAAATTTCTGTGAAAATAAGAAATTTTGTTCTTTTAGTTACTATGAAAGATAATCCTCTGAACATAGAAAGTAAACGATAACTTCATAATACTCACACACTACCACGAGGACACTCAGCTGGGCTTGAGTTTTCCCAAGTGAAGTTGTTATTAGAAAGATCTCTGCATAAGAAAGATAAGAAAACGGAAGCAGTTAGCTAAGGCATTGCTCATCAAATGCTTTCACAGCAGGCATTTAAGTGAAGATTAAATACAAAAGATGATTGTAAAGGAAAAGGCATACACATTCTTGTTGCTTCCTAAAATCCAACCAGGAATAATTCCATTGAGCTTGTTTCCTGTCAAAATTCTTGAGAAATACTATATACATTACAACTACAATACTTGGGGGGGGGTGGGGGGGGGGGGAAGGTGGGGGAAGATAACTGATAAGTGCACTCATGCTGAAGGAAGATAAATAAAAAAATGTGACTTATGATTATATTATTATTATTATTATTAATAATATTATTATCTGGAGGTGGGGAATGGGGAAGGATGAGTCCACTTACATGTAATCTATTTTTTCCAGTCGTTCTAAAGATGCAGGAACTTCGCCAGTCAAGTCATTGTAACTGAGGTCTCTACATATAAATAAAGTAGGGTCTCATTTGAGTTCTCAGAAACAATCATCATTAAAGCAAATCCATTCTCACTACTTACAAGTTTTTCAATTTTTTCATGTCCCCGATGTATTTCGGGACTTCTCCAAAAATTAAGCACTTCCTCAGTATCCTGCATCCCAGCATCAAAGTCAAGTCCCTAAACAATTAAGCAGGAGAGTGGTAGAAGAACAAAAACAAAGTATTCAACTAACAGAGTCTTCAAGGATTTCATTTTGCTCAACGACGGAAAAGGAGACCTTCCACCTTTTAAGTCAGATATTCTCCTGAAATTTCAAAAAAATTAGAAATTACAAGTGGAACTCAACGTGGTAGACGGATTACAGTATCAAACGTGCATACAGATCAGTTAAACTTGTCATGGTGGAGATACTTAAGGGTATAGGCCCCTCGAGGGAGCAGCCTTGTATATGCCTGCAAGGTGGAATAAATTTTCCTGATCACCAATTATAAATATTAAATATCGGATGAAGCAGTTAAAAACTTAAAAGCCACATCAATGGAGCTTACAGTTTTTCAATCTGTGCCCAATTACTAATGAACTCAGGTATCTTTCCAGAGAAGTTGTTGTCACTTATCCTCCTTAATGATATAAGAAAAACAAAGATTAGTTGAAGAAATGGAATGTAATAAAACTTGAAGCAACTTGCATGACTTCACTGATTGACAGATCGGAATGCCAAAAATGCTGAGACGTTGAGTATTTCTGGAAACACTTAAATATATTATTTATATTGCATTAAAGAAGCTTAAGATCTCATGTGCAGGAGGATCAAGCTAATGCCATAAACTTTTTGAAGCTTAAGACTACAGTACATATTCAATTAATCCTCTAATGGATAACTCAAGATGAAGTTGCAACATTACTCTAAAAGAGATCGTGGATTTGTCATTCGGAGAGCAAATCTATTTTTCCAGAAACAAATAAGAGAAGATGGTTACTTACACATCAGTTAAGTTCGACAATTTCGCTAGTGCTTTAGGCAATTCTCCGGTGAGGCCATTTGATGACAGAACTCTGAGGAAAGAACATCGTGATGTTATGTGTGAGTTAAAACATTTTGATGAGGGTGCCACTTACACAGTCAATATGTACGTCCAATAGACTTACAATTTTTCCAAACTAACTAGTTTTCCGACCTCTGGCGGAATTCGGCCAGAAAATTGATTTCCTTCGATGCTCCTGTAACATTTTAGGATAAGAAAACACCATAAGTGTTTTACCAGAGTTCTTCGGTGTCAACGAGTTAATGGCCTCCCCGTTATTGGTTTGATGACACAATTTATATGTATTTTAAATCATGCAAACTGAACCAGAGGCAACTGAAACTAATATCGTATACTCTTACAGAAGATTCTAAAAGTTAAAGATTTGACATACAGGTTTCTGAGGGTGGTGATATTAGTAAGAACTTTCGGGAATGGGCCAGACAATTTGTTTCCCATGAAAGAGCTGCATGTTCAATTAAAGAATCATCAAAATCAAACTGCAGTTTAACTCTAGAGAAGCATAAAAAACTGACAGAAAGAAGTAACTGACGATGCTTACAGTTCTACCAATCGCATGGTAGCCCATTGTGAAGGAATAGAACCAGTGAGACAGTTTCGACTGAGGTCTCTGACAAAAGAGAACCAAGCCAGGAATTACGAGGTTTTCAACCTACGTTTAACAGATTATCAGGTCCTATAACGTATCAGAATACTGGTTTCACACTTTTACTTACAGCTGTTTGAGGAAGCGAAGCTTGGAAAACTCTGGTGGCACAATGCCCGATAGATTCTGGGACTTCAGAGCTCTGAGGAAGCGATAAAACCAAATTAGATTGCAAATTCGCAAATACACCGAAAGAAAAGTAATCCAAGGAAGTGACTAAAGAGAGCAACAACAGAACGGACGCGATCATGATGCATACTTAACTATTAAATATATGAGAGAGAGGAGAATGAATATAAACCATCGATGCAAGGTAAAATGCAGACATTAACATTTAGCAAGGAAATCTCTGCATCAAGAAACGTAGAAGGTCATAGAATCTATTCCACTGGAAAGACTATGATTATCCACACTTGAAAACAGAATCGACAATCAGAGATTCAGAAGCTCCAACAGGAAAACAACCGTATCAATGTCAAAATCCAACCGAACAATCCATGAAGATGAAGAGTGACTACAGCATAACAAAACAAATATTCAACGTTCACTTAAAACCAGTTCAAAAGTCAAGATCAGAAAACGCCCCACACTCCTCACAAACTTATTTGTTAATAATCTAGTTCAAAACTGGATGATCGAGAACAGCGAATTTGGTTTGAACAAACAGAAAGCATGAACTCAAACTTTGAGATATGTAAAAGGGATCTAAATGGACCTCCGACGATATCAATATCAACAGAGGCAGCCGAGAAGCTCCGCCATTGCATCGCTCCATTTGGAGCGTGGATGAATCTCCTAAACAATTTGACCTATGTAAATCTATCAAAACTCCATTAATCCACATTCGGAAATTAGTTTCTTCTCGATCTCACGAGCTAATGCGCAAGGGTTGTGGTGGCATAAAACTCAGTTCACCATTCCCAAACATTAAGCCAAGCGGGTCAAATGGCTGATCACTTCTTTCGTATTGCTGTCTTGCAGGTGCAGCAACTATCTTTTTCCCGGGAAATTCAGGGAAGAATTGCACGGCCAAATCAAAATTAACGCAAATTTGAGAACATAGTAAATTTTGGCACATGCTATGTCAGCACCACGGCAAATAGTTACGTCAAGCTTATATGCATTTTTTTCTTTCTTCTATTCGTTTTAGTTGCTTGATCTAGAAGAAAAAATATATGTGTTATTTTTTTTCTCCGTTCATGTTCATCTTCTATTTTGCATTCTTTCTTTTGTTTCTGGTCGGTTAAAATTTTAAAAAAGGAAAAAAAAAAAAAAAAAAAGAAAAAAAAAAAAAAAAAAAGAAAAAAAAAAAAAAAAAAAGAAAAAAAAAAAAAAAAAAAGAAAAAAAAAAAAAAAAAAAGAAAAAAAAAAAAAAAAAAAGAAAAAAAAAAAAAAAAAAAGAAAAAAAAAAAAAAAAAAAGAAAAAAAAAAAAAAAAAAAGAAAAAAAAAAAAAAAAAAAGAAAAAAAAAAAAAAAAAAAGAAAAAAAAAAAAAAAAAAAGAAAAAAAAAAAAAAAAAAAGAAAAAAAAAAAAAAAAAAAGAAAAAAAAAAAAAAAAAAAGAAAAAAAAAAAAAAAAAAAGAAAAAAAAAAAAAAAAAAAGAAAAAAAAAAAAAAAAAAAGAAAAAAAAAAAAAAAAAAAGAAAAAAAAAAAAAAAAAAAGAAAAAAAAAAAAAAAAAAAGAAAAAAAAAAAAAAAAAAAGAAAAAAAAAAAAAAAAAAAGAAAAAAAAAAAAAAAAAAAGAAAAAAAAAAAAAAAAAAAGAAAAAAAAAAAAAAAAAAAGAAAAAAAACTGTAGATTGCTACTCTCAAACACGGGCGATTGATCTTTGATAAGCATCAACATGGGTCAAGCTGAACCCAAGCCTTTGGTTTGTAAACTAGGCCCAAAGGTTTCTTCGGCCCACTTGTTGATAGCCAGAGGCCATTCTCTCTCTATTTTTCTCTTCCATACACCCTTGAGGGAATTTGCTCTTTTTTATTACTTTTTTTTTTCTAATAAAGAACAATTTGGAGAAAATTAAAATTTAGTTTTAATGGTTTGATAAAATTTTAAAAATGTCTATAATTCATAAAATATTCATATGTAATCTCTATTGTAGGACTATTTATAAGAATTCTATCAAACGGACTATATGCTAACTATAAATGACAGACACTCAATTTTAAATTTCTCCAAGTCAAATGGACCAAATATATAATTAAACTATATATGTTTTGAAATGATAGCTAATAACTTCTCAATTTATAATTAATAATAAGACTTTTTTCGGAAAAAAAAAAGAAGGTACAACTTTCAATCATTTTGGGAAAAATACAAGGTGGACACCTCTTTTTTTCTTTTCTTTTTGTAGATAGGCAAACGTATTTTATTGATATAAAATATTTACCAACAATAACATATTTACCAAGAGTATGGTTACATGATATAAATATGTAAATGTATTATTATAGTAAAAAGATAGATGATTATATTATATCACTTGCTTAAACCGAGGACTTGGTAGATGTACTTCTAACACGGAACGCTATGCACTAAAATAATAAAAATCACTGACTCACGTGCCTATAACTTTTTTAATTTTCCATAACAAAAACAGTGTCAGTGTACAGTGGTAGGTAGTAGGTCAATGCTGAATATTGAGCACCAATTTAAATAAGCTTACCATTGTTTAAATAATTAATAAGGTAGGAAATTAAACATTATAATAACATCTAATATATAATAAATAAGCCATATAGATAGTTTAGGCCCTCTCGTAATTTCTTTCTTGTCCTCTATAGGAATCATTTGATTATTAATTTTAAATTTTGTTCTCATAATTTATTAAGAGTAAATCATAAATTTAGAAAGTGTAGAATTTAGTCTTTATGATTGGATAAAACATTCTCAAATAATCCTTCAAATAAAAAATATCTATAAGATTTTTATCCACCTATAGAGACTCAATTTTAACTTTTCCTATATTATAAAAATCAAATTTGTAAGGTTGTTTTTAAATATAAAAAAATGAACCAAAATATTTACAAACATAGAAATATTTATGTAATAGACTGCGGTAGACTATTGTTGCAGATAAATTATGATATTTTACTATTATTTATAAATATTTTAGATTTTTTATTTAAAATAATTTTTTAATTTATAATTTAATCCTTTATTAATTTTTTTTTAAATATTTTTTTAGGTAAACATTTGTATCAAATTTTTAACTCTACAAAACAAAAACAAAAAATTTAACAAATATTTTCCTTTTCAAATTTTGGCTTTAAGTTTTTTAAACAAAACATAAACTGTCTTTATAGACTTGATTTTCACAGACGTTATTTTTTATTTTTTATTTATTTTAAAAGAATAAGTTTGTAGACAGGAGACCAACTTACGTTTTGTTTTGTTATCCCTCACTACCCTATTTTTAAAATCCAAAACACACTTAATTATTTAAATTAAAAAAGAAATTGATTGGAAGAAGAGAAAAAATAGAGTGAAGAAGAAGGGGATGGGATGGGGATGAAGATCGTACATGGCGACGATACGGCAAGTGGAGTTGTGGTTGAAAGAGCAATCACAGGTGACGGAGCTTTCGAATCCTTTTCTTCCATTAACGACTCGCCATTTTCCTTCTCCACTGCAAGGGTCTACGCTAAAATTCCAATCGTTTTTCCCTATCTTCTTCTCGATCTCTTTCAAAGCTTTCACTGCAACAGTTAACGCATCAAATCTCCATCAATTCACCACTAATTTCAGCTCTAAACGGATTATTTCTCATCAGATTCGAATTTTCAGCAAAGAAGAAAACGGAAATTGCAGAGGTTCTTTTGGAAACTCTTCCGTACCTTCTTCTGGATGAAGCTTGGCTGTGGCTGCCAATCCGAAGGTAGCAAACTGCAGCAGAAGAATTGCATAGAAGAAATGGAGTTTGGCTCTGATTCGATTTTGAGATACAGATTTGGCCGCCATTGAAGCACAAATGAGCACTTTGCTCAAAGCTTTAAATTGCAGTCTCGGAGAGAGGGAGAGGGAGAAGAGAAAAGGCTAACAGAGGAAGTGGGATAAGTTATATATATATATAATTTTAAAAACAGAGTACTGCAGTGTGGGACCTTGAAATGTGATTGCAAGTTATAATAAAATATTCTCCTCTCTTTAATAAATAATGACAAAATATTGGAAGCTCTTCACACATCAAGTCAATACATGATTCAAAAGAAGGAATCATTGCAGAGCACTTGCAGAGAAATTAAGCTGAGGAATGGGTAGGGAGCGAGAGTTCAACCATTTTCGGGAGAAGGGATGGAATATTTTACCGGTAGAAGAATTAATTATATTAATTACCACTTTTTTTAATAATCAAGATATGAACTCTTGGTTGATAATTTAGAGATAAAAAAGATGTTTTTCCTAGTTTATAAAAGTGAAAACACATGGACTCACATGTTAGACTATATCACCGTTATGATTGTACTAAAAAAATTTTATTTTGGTCCAATAATTACAAAGGAAAAAGATTCAACTATTAATCTTTAAACTATTAATAGATGCTTAGAAAACCTAAACTTTATCATTTGTTTCAAATTTTTTTTTTTTCCAAAAGTTACAATATTACTCGTTGAAGGTTGTCCAAACAAGACCCAAAGTCCACAAATAGTTCAAGCCATATGATAGCGAGAGGAGGCATAGAGGAACGACTGGTCAAGTGGTAAATATATATCGATCGAAAAATAATCAAGTTGCTCTTGGTCTGACACCCTACAACCTCAAGTGTTAGAAACAACTCTGACATCATTAGAGTTACACATAATCATAGGGGAGTGTCAAAGGAATGACCTATAAATGGTTTTGGGAGAGTAAGTAATTTTAAAATGAAAGCACTGACTTTACTTTCTTATGTACTTAGTTGAACCATACACTTTCGGTGTTAACTTATGCATCAAAATGTGGTAGTTTGACACTATACCAGTGTGAAAATCTCTTACATAAATTAGCTCAAGATGTGGGGCCAAATTAACAGAAGCAAGCTTAAGGTCAATCCCAATAAGGGCATGCGACAATAATAAGCGCGGACGAGATTTGAGTGCCAACATTACCTTTAACCATATACATTTCAAAACTATCTTTAAAAATAAATCCTCTAAAATTTCGAAAATAGATTGA
The DNA here is from genome assembly GCA_031780015.1 of Citrullus colocynthis. Lineage (NCBI taxonomy): Eukaryota > Viridiplantae > Streptophyta > Magnoliopsida > Cucurbitales > Cucurbitaceae > Citrullus > Citrullus colocynthis. The sequence goes on along the minus strand of QLSR01000230.1, from coordinate 1,540,775 downwards.
GACTTAAAACAATGCGATAATTACTTAAAACAGGCAATGATCCAAAATTTTATTTGAAGTCATCGTTATACAATTTCATATCTTAATTTTTATTAAAAATGACAAAGAACTTCTCGAGTATTTGATCTACATCTGAATAACTTTGTCTTTTTAAGTAAATGACGAAAATTATGGAATCAAGTTTAGAAGAATGAGAACTTATAGGATGATTTAGACATAAGTGATAATATATATATATATTATAAGGAATTTGTACAATGCCACGAAAGATTTCCACTTTCATATCGTGTAATGTAATCAAGAGCATGGCAGCTTTAGCATTGACGGAGACACAATCGACCGCCTGTCGTTTTATATTTGTAATTAACGTAAGACTCAAATGCGTGGCTACTGATTTGAAGCTACTCCTGGGAACAAAATCAAATTATTGAATCTATCACCCATACAAAAATTAGATTAGATTATAGGTTTAAATATTAAATTATTTTGATGCATTTCCATTCTTATACTTTCAATTTATTTTTTTTATTTTAGTCATTAAATTTTAGAAAGTTGATTTTGATTCTCATAATTTTAAAATGCAGTTATTTTGATCATTTCATTTTTAAAAAATTAAAATAATCGCTTTCCGAAAATTCAAATAATGAAAAAAATTAAAGTACAATGATGGATATTTTGAAATTATAGTGACGAAAATAAATTTTAAAACTATGAAAGACTAAAATAATCTAAACAAAAAATATAGGAACCAAAATCCTTAAATCTAGAGTAAATAGCTTATATTCAACATCTTTTTTATTGCATCTATTATAAACTCTAAGATTTGTCTAAATTATTGTTCACTAGATTGTTTCATTTTCAATTCCGCATTTAGATATGTTTTCTATTTCTAAGATGCAAAATTTGTTCGACACAAAATTAAAATTAAGGAAAATGTCAATTCTTCCCTCTAAAATTTGGAATTCATCAAATAAAATTCTAAAATAATAATTGTGTCGATTAAAATAATGAACTTTTGTGAGTACATCTATTTACACCATCTATCGTGTTATGTTTGAATAACATCACATGAGATTTATACTTGTTTCAATTATCCATAAATTTTCATAATTGTATAAATTAAAACTCTTAGTATTTTCTTTGAGATTCATGCACGATCAATTCTAATCGTCCATTTTTAAAACTAAATATATAAAGAAGTCTACACACGTGTGAAAACTGACACATAAATGATTTTCAAAGGTAAACCATAATGAAAGTCCTAAATTGATTCACTTATAAAAATTTATAAATTTAATTGATACAAAACTATGAGTCTCACATGATGTTTTTTAAACAAAATATGAATAATTTGCTTAATTTGATACACTTAAAAAAGTTCAAGTTTTAAATTGATACAATTATTTTCTGTTCATGGTTTACAACCTCCAATGTTTAGGTATAAAGTTACTTTTTAAAAAAATGTTGGGTACAAAATTGATATTTTTCTTCAAATTTTTAAATGGATCAAATAACCCAAACACAAACGTGTTTTTAATGCATGTTTGAGAGTGATTTTGAAAATTGTAAAAATCACTTTTGTCATATTTAAAGTAACTTCAAAATTCGCTTTTAATCACTCAAAATTAATTTAATATTTAATTTTACACATTTAATTGCGATTTGATCACATCGTCAAATTTGGTTTTGAATAATTGTTCTAGAGTGATTTTGAAAATGAAAAAAAATGATTTTAATTATTTGAGAATCATTATTAAACATGCCCTTGATTGTCTAGTCATAGTTCTTCATGTTACAAACTTATATATATATATATCATATATACATACAAAATATTGCTCTTTTTTAGAGGGTGTTTGCGCCAAAGAGTTGGGAAGTGTGGAGTTGTGAACTCCACTTCTTGTATTAGCTCAAAGAGTTCAAGGGTCCCACTACTAAAAGATATTAAGTTTACGCTTTATTAACTCTCTACACTGTAGGCTCTTTGGATAGAGATATTCATTTTCCCCACGGGGATGGGGCTTCGTGAGGATTCGCCTCGAACGGGGTGGGAATTCTCATTTAGGTGGAGAATGGGAAAGGAAATGGGGAGGAAAAATTCTCCATGAGGCAAAGGGGGATGGGGACAGGGAATTTTTTCGTTCTCGTCCTCGCCTGATTCCCTGTCCCCGCCCCGTTAGCCTTTTTTATTCAATTGTTATAATAATTTAATGTTGTATTATTATTAATAATAAATATTTATATCTAAATTAAAGTTTTATTGTTTAATGGTAAATATATTGAATATGTTTGAATTTACCCTTTAAATTTAGATTATTTATAAATAATGTGTGGTAATTATTATTGTTATTTTTTTTTGAGTAATTTCTCTTTAAATTCAAATTGTCCATATGAAATTAATCATATTAAAAATAAGTTAGTAAAAAATTTAGGCCCGATTTGTAACCATTTTGTTTTTTGTTTTTATTTCTTAAAATTAAGCCTATAGACACTACTCCCCCCTTCAAATTTATTTCTTTGTTATTTACTTCTTACCACTAGTTTAAAAAACCAAGCCAAAATTTGAAAACTAAAAAGAATAACTTTTTAAATTTTGCTTTTGTTTTTGGAATTTGGCAAATAATCCAACGATTGTATGCAAGAGAGATGCAAATCAATGTAAGACATAGGGAGAAAATAGACTTAATTTTCAGAAACAAAAACAAAAAACGAAATAGTTATCAAACGGAAACTTAACTATTCAATTAAAATTTGTCATAGTAGTGATTTAAAGTTAATTGATTTTTTTAACAATAAAACAAAAAAATCAAATGGAAAAAATTCCCATGGGGAACCCGATTCCTGCAATTTCCTCATATGGAGTCCCACCCCGATCCCTACAAGAAATTTTGTGGAGATAGGAAATGAAATGGGAAGCGAGGACGGGGAGTGGGGAAGTCATCCTAGCCCTACGGACATCTCTCGCTTTTTATGCTTGTGTCAATTCTTATGGAGAAAGCCCTCAGACCAAACAACTCCTTATAGTTCATAACTTCGTAACTTCCCAAACTTCACAACTCCTTGGGAGTTTGGGCCAAAGAATCGACAAATAGAGAGTTGTGAATTCCTTGTTTGGATCAAGGAATTTGTGAGTCTTACCACTAAAAACATCAATTTTATATCCTATTAACTCCTTATAACGTGAGTCTATCCCTTGGCAATTTCGCCCCTTACCTCAAACAGTACATACAAATAATTATAAAAGTTGTGGACCGTAAAGTTGGAGGAAGGGTGAAACGACATGTCGGTCCCAGTGGGAGTGGGGTTTGTGGGGTATGACAATGAAAGCGGCGGCTCAGTTTAGGCTCACTCCATTCCTGTCAGTACGCAAAACCGCGTTTTAGAAATAAGAGACGAACGGAAATAGCACACGCCACAGCTTTTTATGACATGCAAAGCATAGGCTTTTTTTTCATTTTTCATTTTTTTTTTTTTTTTTTTTTTTTTTTTTTTTTCTTTTTTATTTTTTTTTTTTTTTTTTTTTTTTATTATATTTTTTTCATTTTTTTTTTTTTTTTTTTTTTTTTTTCTTTTTTATTTTTTTTTTTTTTTTTTTTTTTTATTATATTTTTTTCATTTTTTTTTTTTTTTTTTTTTTTTTTTCTTTTTTATTTTTTTTTTTTTTTTTTTTTTTTATTATATTTTTTTCATTTTTTTTTTTTTTTTTTTTTTTTTTTCTTTTTTATTTTTTTTTTTTTTTTTTTTTTTTATTATATTTTTTTCATTTTTTTTTTTTTTTTTTTTTTTTTTTCTTTTTTATTTTTTTTTTTTTTTTTTTTTTTTATTATATTTTTTTCATTTTTTTTTTTTTTTTTTTTTTTTTTTCTTTTTTATTTTTTTTTTTTTTTTTTTTTTTTATTATATTTTTTTCATTTTTTTTTTTTTTTTTTTTTTTTTTTTTTTTTTTTTGTCATTATTACACATTTCAAACTTCTTTTGTTATATAATAAAATAGAATTGAAATTTCAACTTTAATTTAAGAAGAATACAGTGACTCTTTTAACATCCTCAAATGTGAACGTAAAGTTTTTTCTTCTAAAATTTTCATATTTATTAAATACATTTAAAATGATCGAGACTAAAATAAACTAAACTGAAAATTTAAAATAGTATGAAATTACTTTATTATGAAAAATATTTTTATATATAATATTCAAATAAAAATTATTAAAATATCAAATGAAGTCCGAGGTGGAGCAACTCTTATCCTATGCTTGAATTGACATAAGTTGCATCCATTCAAACTTTATAATTTTGAGTTAAAGTTTCTATAAAAAAAATTATAAAAATTTATAAACGTTGAAGGTTACATCAATTAAAACAATAAACTAATAATTGTATTAATTTAAACATTGAATTTTTGTATTTTTATCACTTTACTTATACCTGCAAATTTCATTAAAAAAAAAAAAAAACATCTTGTAAGATGGACAATAGTACCAATTAAACTTCAAATTATCATAAGCGAATCAATTTCGACATGTTTATTAAGATTATTTTTAAAATCATCCTTGCATCAATTATTACATGGTTACACTAATGCAAAACTGGTCAAATGTCAAATTAATAAATTAACAAATAGAAGTGATACATTAACCTCCTCAAAGAAAATCGTGAGTAAGAGTCTAAATTGAGTGGATTGTTAAAGTATAGTTTAATTGTTAAAAATACAAGTCTCATACAATATCTATCCATGCGAAATGTATAATATTCAAATGATATATAAATGGATATATTTACAAAAGTTTATAATTTTAATTAATATAATGCCACCCATTAAATAAAAATAAAATGAGGGGATGGGGCAAGAGGTGAGAGAGACGTGGTCAGACAAAAACGCAAAGATATTTCAAGAATCAAAGTGTTACAATTTCATGCAATTATTTTGCTTATAAATTTTGCATGCTATTGCTAGCTAGCTGGCAATTTTTTTGGTCCACACACATAATTTTGGAATAAAAATATAGTGTAGGCCTTTTACTCGGCCACTCCAAAATGTTGACTTTGACTCTTTCATTAATCTCAGCCATTCCTAGTCAAATCAAATCAGCTACGCGCTTTTTCTTTTATTGTTCCCATCCAATAACAAATACAAACCCTAGGTTGTTGACTTTTTAACCCTCCTAATCAGTACTTAACCAATGCTCCAATTATTTTTTCTATTTTATTTGTCTGGTGTTTATTATCTTTCGGGGGAAATGGAGATGTGGTGTTTAATAAAAGTGATATTTTGAAAATTTTGAAATTAGTCCTAAACCTAAGTTTAGTGAATTTGAAAACATTAAACAAAATTTAAGTTATATACCAGACCAAACGTTCTCATATTTGCATGTTTTTTATATACTTCATATGCGAACGTCTCAACTAATTTGACATATCCACAGTATCCTATCATCTCTCCAACTCAATCGCAAGTATTAGTTAATTTCTACATAATTTTTAAATATTTGCATTATGTTATAAGAAAAATAATTTATTAAACACAAGAATTAAGCAACAATATATTGCTGAGGTGAATATAATGTAAATAATAAATATGTTAGCTTGTTCATAAAGCATAAAATGCTTTTTTTTAATTCTTATTATATATATATTATTTTAAAAGACTGTTTTTAAATATACTAAAATGAGAAAATTTATTTACAAATATAATAAAATGTCACTATCTATCAATAGACAATGATATTTTACTATATTAAAAAATATTTACAATAATTTTGACATTTAAAATGATTATATTTTTTAAAACTAAATATCAACATTTACATCAATATTTTCATTAGACATTCACATTTCAAACATTGGATGGATGTAATACTGTAAGTGACTCATTTTTATTTAATAGAAATTTAATAAAATGCATCTCTGTGGGTCTCGTTTTCTGTGGTAAAAGAAGAAGAATAAGAAAAATGAAATTAAAAATGATGATTATTATTTGGAATGAGAGCTGCGTATAAGAGTTCGTTCCAAGTATCGGGAACTCCGGCGAGACACCAATGGCTACAGTCCATGGCTTTGTGGCCGCCGCTGCCGTAGACGGAGGGGTGCCCGTCTATTCGCAGCTGTGAAAGTGTGGTGATATTCAGCAAATAAACTGGCTTCGACATCCCTTGAAGCACTCTCTCCACCGTCTGCTCCGCCGGATGTGGGCCTCCTGGATACTCGGGTCCGCCCAACATCCTCGTTTTTCCGCCGCAGTTCCCTCCAGCCTCCCCCCACAATTTCCCGCTGTTTCAAACCAAATAGTAATCAATTTTTAGAAAAAAATACTTGCCGATTAACCATCATTTTAAAAGCTATTTATTTTTAGAAAATTATTATAAATAAAAAAAATAAAACTGTTTATAAATTACTTAGCAAAATTTCGTTTCTTATCTGTGATAGACGGTATCTATCTAGTAAATGATAGATGTTTATCTAGATCTATTGCAGTCTATCACAAATAGAAAACAAAATTTTGCTATATTTATAATTATTTTCAACCATTTTTCTACTTTTGAAAACATCTCATTATTTTTCTTAAAAAAAAAAAAAAAAACTCTATATTCATTTTCTAACTTTTTACAAAATATTTAATCTCTCGTACTTGGGAATAAATAAATAAATATTGGAAAAAATATCAATTTATACCCATAAACTTTAGGAGTTTTATATAAAACCCTAAACTAATAATTGTATTAATTTAAATCCTGAATTTTGAAATTGTGTCAATTTAAATCTCAAACTAATAATTGTATCATTTTAAATTCTAAACTTTAATATGTGTATCACAATTTAAACCTTCTATTATGTTTTATTTAGATACACTTACAAAAGTTCATGGTTTTAAAGTGATATACCTATGAAAATTCAAGATTTTAGTTAATACAATTATTAATTTAGAGTTTAAATTGATACATCTCAAAAATTTAGAGAAAAATAATAATAATAATAATAACAATAATAATAATAATAATAATAATAATAAAAAGTCGATAGGATCTCGAGGATGTAAGTATTGTTCTAGCTATTTCGTTTTTTCTTTACTATTTTTTAAATTTTCTTTTAAATTTTAGCTAATAAACACCAATGCATTTACGTTTCTTACCTTCAAAAGCCTTTTTCTTTAAAGAAAAAAAGAAACAAAATCTAAGCCACATTTTTTAGAACTAAAAGGCTGCACTTAAGTTTTTTCCTATTTCTGTTGTACAATTATTTCTCCATTGAAAAAAAAAAAAGAAAAGTGAAATGTTGAACAATTAAGGTATATGTATTTTTTTTTTTTTTTTTTAAAAAAAAAGAACAACTACAAATTTCAATCTAACTTCACTCTACATATTTTAAGATGAAAAAACAAAAGACAGAAACAGAGAAAAGAGGGGAAAAAAGGAATATGCTTTCACAAAGACAAAATTGAAAAATGAATAAACAAAATGGAGATTATGGTATGTAAAATAAAATAAATGAATTCTAAATAAACAATATTCTATTGAACAAAGAATATGCACTTACCAAATATTCCAACAAAAAGTCCAAAACTAATATAATTATGCACAAAGAAAATTTCTAAATAGATAAAGGATATAATCTCAAATAAAATGGGAAAATTAAAAACCACATCAACCCATATTTCCCCCAAACAGGGAAAATTTTAAAAAATGAAACAAGAAAAGAAAAAAAAAAAAGGTACATTTTGAAATAGTTGAGAATCAATATATGATAAATGAATTTATAATAAGAAGTAATATAAAAGGAAAAAGAGATGGTTGGATAACTTACTCAGAATGGTCAGGAGAAACGCCTTGGAAAAAGACTTTGGTGTTGGAAGGATCAACATTTTGGTCGACCCATTTAGCCCATGTTCTTAGCCCTTTCTCAAATGCCACCAATCGATTCATATCCTTGTAAGTCCCTTCTCCATCTTCAATCAAATCCCATCTGCATCCTCATTTGAAATATAATAACAATAAAAGATTATTAAGGTCTAATTTAAATTTTCATTTAACAATCTTTGGGTTCTGTTTAGTAATTATTTCATTTTTCGTTTTTTGATTTTTAAAAATTAAATTTATTTCTTCACCTTTTTTTTTTTTTTTTACCATAGTTGGTACCTTTCTTGAGTATAAGTTATAAATTTTTAGTTAAATTCCAAAAACATAAACAAAGTTTTTAAAAAAAACAAAATTTGGAGTTTTTTTAGTACAACAATTATAGGGATGCGGTATCAAACCTCCCACTTTAAGTTGAGCTAAGTTCACTTTGGCTTTTCAAATTTTGGTTTTTGGTTTGATTTTTGAAAATATGGGCATAAAAAAGTAGATAACAAGACAATAAATTTAGAGACGTAAAGAGTGTTTTATAAACTAAATTTTCAAAAACTAAAAACTAAATAGTTATCGAGCTGTAGTTTTTAAATTTTTTTAAAAAATTGTGCGAATTTTCTTACAACCTCTTTTAATTTTCGAAGACCAAAAACTAAAAACCAAATTGTTACCAAATGGGACATTGGTTCTTATCTTTTGTTTTCTATAATTGTGTTAATTTTCTTACTACTTCTTTATTATTCTTTTCATTTAACATAATTAAACATAATTTTAAAAACAAAAAACAAACTTCAATTTTTCATTCTCATTTTTTAAAGGTAATTTGTAAACAATATTTCTGAACTAATTATCACTTTTTAAGGGTCTTTTTTCCTAAAACAATTTAAGCCAATCATTAAAAATACAAAGCAAAGAAAAGTTTAATTTAGTTACAAATTCAAATATTCAAAAAATGGTGAGAAAACAGGAACAAGTTCCAAAATTTAAAACTAATCATATGATTATTAAAAGGTGTATAAGAAAACCAAAGGAATCTTGCCTTAATCATTGATTAATTAATTCGTAGATAAAGCTTTTTGATTATCTAATAAAAGAAAAATATTTATATATTGTTCATACGGTTGCTTTCTTCCGGTGTGCAGCCACCAATGCCATGAATTGAATATCAAGACGTCAATTCCTTTCCACATTTTTGCTGTCTCTATAGAGTCAAGCTTCAACACCCTACCAATTTTGGTGCCTACAATATCCACTAGAAATGCATTTCTGAAAAACATGATTTTCAGGTTGTATTCCTACACATTCAACAAATCATCTTTAAGTAAAATTTAATTCACATCCCATTACAAATCTAGTCCAAGTTCGTGTCTATTTGGTCCAATTTCATGAGTAGTTTCTTCAACTTTCATTTTTGTTTGTGCAATACATCCCTGAAAATATTTCTTTAAACTTTTAACATTGTCTTAATAAACTTCTAGACTATTGATTTTGTGTCCAATATGTTGTTATTTATTTATTTTTTTTGTATAAATTATAGAATCTACACGTTAAAAGGTTAGAGTTTGTTAAATTATTGATTGACACAAAAGTTTAAGTTAATGAGTTTGAGAGTGATTCCAAAATTGTAATAACCATTCCACTTTTGAAGTAACCTTAAAATAGTTTTAATCATGCAAATTCAATTTCAATAGAGCAGAAGTTGCATTTAAAAGCACATAACTAAAGATTGAAAGTTCAAGAATCTACTAAATACTTTGAAAATTCAGTAACGCCAATATATACAAAATTAAAAGTTCATAGAACTTTTAGACACTTTGAAAAGTTTGATGGGCACGTAGACACAAAGTTTCAAAATTCAAAGACTATCGATATAGTTTAACCAATATATTAAGAAATAAAAAGTAAGAAGAGAGAGAGAGAAATATTGACTTACTAGGAAAGTAAATTTGGACAAGCCTCCAATTCTAGTAATGGTATAAGTGGCTTGTGGAGCAAATTTGTGAAGCATACAAGTAAGAGATTGCCACTGATTCAAACTCAAAGAGTCTCCCACAAACATGATGCTTTTTCCTCTAAATTGCTTCAAGAATTCTTCACCATTAAATCTGAATGAATCAAAATTTCTTTCATAATGTTAAGGTAGATTTGGATTTACTTTTTAAGTATTTAAATAAGTATTTAGAAGTGAAAAAATAGTTTATAATCGCTCAGAAAATTAATTCAAACGAGCTTTTAATTTTAATGATTTAAATTAATGGAAGCATTTAATAACATATAGAGTTAGAAGGAGGAAGAAAGTTTGATAAGTTGAAAGATGCATACATAAAGATCCATTCAAGAGAGAGAAAGATAAACAAGAGACATAAAATTGAAAAGAGGGAGTGGACTAAAAGAAGGAATATAAAGCAAAAGCATTCAGCCCACGAGTGGAATTGGGAAAAGTGGTTTTCATTTTGGATATGGAAGGTTCCAATTTTCATAGTGACAATTCTTATGAATATAATTAGTTAATTTGTCAAATCAAATACTAAATTTTGGATTTTGCGTTTCTTTTTTTTCTTTTTTTCTCTCTTTCTCTACCCAACTTGCTGCACACTTCAATCATGATTGTGAAATACATTGATATAAATTCAACTTCCAAATCAAAAACATAAAAGATATATACCTCTCAATGTAAATATATATATTTATAAAAAAAATACAAATAACATATCAACCAAATATAATTGAGGAAACATATAAATTCATACATTAGAAAAACAAATACTAATCAAGAAAATCACAAGGAATGAATATTATTCATTGATTCAATTCATTTTTAGTAATTTTTTTTATTTCTAAAAATATAAACTTGAATTTCCTTTTCGAAGAAAAAGAATCTTACAAAGACTCATTAATGTGAAAAAAAATGTCAATATTCCACTTACGATTAGCATATTCAAATATGACTCTAAAGAAATGATACTATCAATTATGGTTGATAGTTAGTACCAAGTTAGTGATATCATAACATAAAAATAATTCTCGAAAAATGAAAGTTTTTATACGTTATTTATTTTTAAAAAAATTCTTTTAAACGCAGTGATTTAGGTTCAACTTCAAGAATGATTTTTTTTTTTTTAATATAAGAGTCTCAAAATTCTCAAAGATTTTGTGTTTTTTGGATTTTTTAATTTTATTTTCGAAGACAGAGGTTAAATTCACTTACATTTGGCATTTTTTTCTCACGTTTGACTTTAAAAGAAATGATACTATGTCAATTATGGTTAATAATTAATACCAAGTCAGTAGTGTAATAACATAAAAATAATTATCGAAAAATGATTGATCTTATTCGTTATCCATCCAAAAAAAATTATTTTAGAAAAAAGAAAGACAGTGATTCAAATTTCAACTTCAAAAATATATATTTTTGTCTAAAACTTAAGAATCTCAACGATTTTTTTTGCTTGTTAATAAATATATTTACAAATGAAGAAACAAAAATAAATAAATAAATAAATAAAGAAAAAGGAAAATCTGACCTGGGCAAGAGGCAGCCAGACGGCTGCCAACGGTATCGGAGATAGAGCTTGTCGGGCCGGCCATTTCCAAAGCAATCAAATTCTTTCTCAACAAAAGGACAAGCCGACACGTCGTAAAGAGGGTACGACATATCGGCCACCCATCTCCCTTGAAAAAGATCGCACCCACCAATCAGCGGCTTCCCTTGAGCTTCTTGATAAAGAAGAGCCCGCAGTAGAAGAAACAGGGCAGCACAAAAAATTGTAGAGCCACCCATTTTAATTTTGTAGTCCTTTTTAGTGAAGAAGAAGAATCTTTAATTTATTTTTATACCCAAAAAAAAAAAAAAAAATTTTAATATTTTTTTTTTTTTTTCTTTTTTTTTTTTTTTCTTTTTTTTTTTTTTTGCGATTCTAATTTTGAAGTTTAATGTCAGTTACAATTTCTATTTTTTTTACGTCTATAATAAGGGGTTTGAATACCCTTTTCTTTTTTTTTTTTTTTGCGATTCTAATTTTGAAGTTTAATGTCAGTTACAATTTCTATTTTTTTTACGTCTATAATAAGGGGTTTGAATACCCTTTTCTTTTTTTTTTTTTTTGCGATTCTAATTTTGAAGTTTAATGTCAGTTACAATTTCTATTTTTTTTACGTCTATAATAAGGGGTTTGAATACCCTTTTCTTTTTTTTTTTTTTTGCGATTCTAATTTTGAAGTTTAATGTCAGTTACAATTTCTATTTTTTTTACGTCTATAATAAGGGGTTTGAATACCCTTTTCTTTTTTTTTTTTTTTGCGATTCTAATTTTGAAGTTTAATGTCAGTTACAATTTCTATTTTTTTTACGTCTATAATAAGGGGTTTGAATACCCTTTTCTTTTTTTTTTTTTTTGCGATTCTAATTTTGAAGTTTAATGTCAGTTACAATTTCTATTTTTTTTACGTCTATAATAAGGGGTTTGAATACCCAAATCAAGAAATAGTATGATAATAAAAATATAATTAAGGTTGTTTTGTCAATTTAAGTATAATCTAAGTGACATAATGAGTAAATAAGTCAACTGGTATGTGATATGTGTTAGTAACGAAGATGTCCGTGATTCAAATTTCCTATATACTAAAAAAAAAAAAAAATTAAGGTAAAATATATGTTCACGGTGAAGAGAATAAATGTTTGTTACGTTTATGAAGTACTTAACAAAACAAGTTTCCTATTTGAGATAATTCAATGTATCCTTCGACAAAAAAAGTTCAAGCACACACTCCAAGAGTACTCAGACGAGTGGTTGAGGTTTTAGAGTTTAATAACTGTGTAGTAGATGATTGCATCCTATCCATTGAGTTACGCTCGATTTGACTCGAGAAAATTGAGAGGTTAATGTCGAATATAATTAGGATTGACATGTTTATTTTATTTTATCACTAATTAACAACTATTTTTTTTTACTACTAATCAATTGATTATCTAACATTTGTGGGTTATTTATTATTATTGTTACAATTATTTCTTCGTTGGTCTTAGTGACCGACAATCTACTAGTCTAGGGGAAAAAGAAAATTAATTAATAATAAAGTTTTGTTGTAATAACCCTCATAACGGATACTTCAAATGACCCTCCACTTATTAGAATGAAAAGTTTGATTGATAAGAGTGATAGAATAATACCCTACCGTCCCTCCCTACATATTAGTTTTAGATGTATCATTAAATTTCTCTCTTATATAATGGTAGTAAAAAAACGCAAAATAAGCTTTGCACTTTAGGTTTGAGATCGGTATTGTTTTAGTTCTTATGGTTTCAAAAATTACAGTGTAGTTCCCGAAGTTCAAAAAATGGTTCTCAACGATCCCAAGTTAATTTGAACGTTAGTTGACTAATGAAAATAGTCTAAGTCTAGGTATTTAAACGTACTACTTAGACATACACATGTAAAGACGTGTCTTATTTGAGTTTGTTCAAGTAACAAATTTGAACTCAATATGTATTTGAACATAATTCAACTAAATAAAACATATGACATTAATATCCTTGGACACCTCATCCGATAATAAACTATGAAAAAGATTATTCAGTGGAGGCAAATAGACATTTTCTAAGTTATATTGTTGAGTGACGTTAGGAAGTCTATGAGCGAAGATTTACTTTTTTTTTTTACATGTGTACATTATTACTTCCTTGTCAATAGACTCATTACAAGATTTAAGAAATCACCAAACAGTACCCCAGTTGTTTCCAAGTTCATTACATAGTTCCTAAGTACTCTGTAGGTAGACATCTTTATTTGTCATAAAAAACATCTGAAATGCTTTCTTAAGTACTTTGTAGGTACCTTGTTGTCTAATTTTATGTACAAATATCAATTTAGAAACACCTCAGATTTTGAATTAATATACACATCAATCTAATTAAAGGAAAAGTAATAAGAAGGTTCCGTTGGGATTATATTTGAGAAAACTCCATTAAGATGCTCATAATGATGATTAACAAATTAAAGCATTCTCATGTGAGTAATGTTCTTAAAATGGAGATGAGTTCCAAACCCACTCCTCCCCTCTTAAAGGACGAAAATCTATGAATAAACATTCACACTAATGAGCACAAAGCAAGAAAGCAAATGAGAAGATTTATCCACTAGTTATTTTTAGGATTTTTGTTTTTTCCTAATATTATGAATAGACAAAAGAAGAGACTTTGAAAATGTTTTTAAATTTCCAGGAATTCTTTAAAAGGTGATTAGATTGATTCTTCATCAACATGTAGAATCAAAATTGACAATAAAACATTTGTAGATTCCACAGGATCTATCCAAGCATCCACAGCAAAAACTAAACATTAGTTTGACATTTTTTTCTTTGAGAGGAGAAACAATTTCATTAATGAATGAATGGAGGATATTTCGACATAATTTTCAGCCTACTACCATATCGTATACTTTTGTTTCTAAAATGTTGCCGTCTGACATTTTTATGGAGATTGCCCTAAGGCACACAAAAAGGGATAGAAGAAAATCGAAACTTAAATATAACATAACACAAGTCAACTTCAGCTACAAGTTGAATACAAAAACCATCATAGAAAAAAGATATACATATAACACAAGCCAGACGCAATTTCCAGTAACAACATTGCACGACCAGACATGTCACAGAAAAAAGATATACTTATATATAATTATACATCTACGTATTTCCACAACCATGCACATTGATTCACATGCATATTGAATATAAACTGTCTTTGGATATTTCACCTAGGGAGGTATGGATGCAAAGATACTGGATGGTCTAGATTGGGAGCAATTTGAGCCCACCATATATCTTACGCATATGTTTGCTTTTTGAGAAAAACAACTCTCAGAGTTTTGGTAGAGTAATCCGCAGTAATCCGTCCCTGCACCCACACAAAAAGAAGTAATCAACACCGAGCCATTAACGAGTAAGTGAGTGAACTATAAAAAAACAGTGTATGAGGAGCAGTTTGGCTATCTGTCATACAAATTCACGAGCAAGGGGTAAAAGAAAATGCATTGTGGGGACGTGCAGAATTAGCCTCATGGAAATGGATGGATGACTTGAAGTTGAAAGATATTCAGATGTAACGTTACGAAGGACTGGCGTCTTGCTACTTACCAGAACTCAGCAAATACTCCGTCCTTGTTAATGTTGATTGGAAGTGGCCACACAACCTGGTAAGGTCCTTGTAAAATCTCTCTCTTGTGATATGAAGAGATAGAGTCACTTGAATATCCTACCACTTCACAGTATTGATTTGAGCGTTTGCCGATTATAGTCAACCTGCCAGAGATCAACAGCTTTCCACTATCAGATCAAAGCCAATACACTCATATTAAAGCTTACTCGAGTTCTTGAATTTGGTAGTAATTTATATATCATATAGAAAACCTTTTGTTGTAATCATCTCATGTGTGTTAGGGATTGTTTTAAGAGAAAGGACTAAAATGACCCACAAGGTTGAGGATGATAGGATCCCTCTGTCCCAAATTCACTCCATTCACATTCCTATATTTCATATTAATAGTTCGTTTATATATAGATCTCAAGGTAACATTCGACCTTACATGTGGCGAAGTCTATTGAGAACATGTTGTAAAGATTGTACTATCTTAGTCATATTGGAAAAATTGTACTCCACCTTCAATCCAGTTATGATTTAGTGCATAGAAATCAAGATATCAAATGCTTGTCAGTGCAACTTTGAAATTTGAATCCAGGAAGACTTCGGAATTGGGAGTATGCAGTTGAATCAGATAGTTTTGAAACATTGAGGAAGATTAGCTATTAAACCGGTACAATATTTAAATGTCACATTTCTAACTACAAATTTCAAAGAATCTTTATAAAATCACTGTCTTACTTTTGATCATCAACCTCAACTCTAATGTCATTGATCTTGACTCCTGGAATTTCCACGGTCAGCACATAACCTCGGCCTGATTCTGCCACATCCATCCTCGGAGACAATCCACCAATTCCTGTGTTAGAATAAGAAAAATAGAAGTAAATATGTAAACCCTTTCCAATCCAAATTAAAAGGGAAGAAAAAGAAGTAAAATCTCTGCTTCAGTATCATGTGGCTAAGAGCCTGAGGTACATTTAGCTATATCTATACATCAATAGCTAATTGGAAAATCAATAACCAACCATTTGATCCAGAGGATGGCTGTTTTGTCTCCGAAATGAAATGGTTATTTTGTTCATTGATTCCCAAACATGCCCTGGCAAACAATGGAGGCTCAGATGCAATCAAATTGAAATTCTGGGCCACAGGCTGTTCTATTCCCACACTCGGAATCTTTCCTTCCTTTGCAGGCCTTGAATACAATGGTCCTTCAGAGATATCCCCAAACGCCTGAGAATTAGATCGTTGATTACCCTGAAATATCATTTTAAAGTAAAAGTTCTGAAAGAAATGTCAAGTGTTAAATCACTACTAGAGTGACTTCAATTTCATAAACAGATCACCTCTGTAGTTGAAGCCTGCCTCATATAAGCGCCACAAGCTTCGGATCCTTGTCTTGCAAAGTACGTCTTATTATCGCACCTTCGAATGACAGAACTTTCATAGCTACAACAACTCTAATCACCCCCCAGAAAGGAGAAAGAAAAAGAAAAAACACAAAAAAGGTTAAGCAATCAAGCAACCCCAAATCCATAAACAGACAAAATGGGTATCCAGTAGCATAAATCAAACGTATATCAGGAAATTTCAGTAATAACACTATACGATCTAGAATTTACATAAAAAAAGAAAAGGGTTCGTGGGGAAAAGGATAAACAGAAGAGTACCGCAGGGAGAACGTGGCCATTTGCGGGGGAAATATCGCCGGCGGGAGCGAGGTGGGCGGTGAGGACGTCGAGTCTGCGTTTTCCGGCGTGGTGCTCCATCAGAATATCGCCGAGAAGCTGGAGAAAACCCTGAGATTAAATCAAACTGTAGCAGTTTTCTAGAGGAAACTGTAAGGCCTTTGTAGTGAACGAGTGAAGTGATCAGTGGTTGGCGCGATGAGGTGGAGAAAGTGAGAGAGATGAGATTTTTTTTGAGGTTAAGATATCGTTTTCTTTTTTAAAAAAAATTTAAATATGAGATTTTTTTGGGTTAAAATATCATTTTTTATAAATATATATATATATATATATATATGTATATATATATATTTGTGAGTGTCGCACCTTGACTAATCTAAGCTTAGAGATGACATTTTGGCAGGTCAAATATTGTTTAAAATTAATTTTTGTTACCTTCTACTTGTGTCATCAACCAAAATTAACAAAACTATTTTTTTTTATTGGGCACGTGTATTAGGCTCTCAATTCATGACTTCCTTCCTTGCTCGTTATTTTCAATCTTGTAACTGTTGTTATTTGTTTTCTTTTAATATCAAAAGTGAGAGCAAAAGGCAAGAGCCAATAACAAAGAGTAAGAATGGGTTGTAGAGAAAGAAGAGAGAGAGAGAACAATTAGAAAACCTAAACCTTACGGAATAAAAGTAGCGAGAGCGAGATTCTAACTAATATGTACCATATTTCGTTCAGTAATTTGATGCTATTGTAACATAAACAAAAGGTCAAAAAGTGTTTATTTATTTATTTTAAATTTAGTCAAATTTCAGACTTTTGAGAATGAATCATTTGTGTGGAAAAAAAAATCATATTTCACTTCCTGCACTTTTTAAGTATTAAAATAAATTTTAATTCGATTAGAATAGACCTATGAAATAAAATAATGTATCAAACAAAGACTTGTCAAGTATTGAATAAAAGGATAATATACTATCGTAAAATTTATGATATATATTAGTTCCCATGCTAACAAAATTTAGTATTTATAAACCTTTTGACTAAAATCTTATATTTACGTTCTTTCCTAATTAAAAATTGTTATTATTCCTTTGTCGAATCAGATAAAATTTAATTTCGAATTAATGATAAAAATGTAATAATTAAATTTAGGAGAGATACGACGTATTCAAATGGAAGGAGATCGTGAGACTATGAAAAGATAGTCCAAGATTAAAATTTTTTATGGTTACTATTTACATGAAAGAAGTCACATCTCCATTTTCGGACATCGTATGAAAGCAAAAAATTTAGACCTCGATAATTATTTGGTTTTCGAGAATTAAAATGATATTTATTCAGGAAAATTATTTTAAATGACAAAATTATTGAAAATATTTACAAATAGCAAAATATCACAGTCTATTTGCGATAGCCCACGATAGACCATTATTTCTATCTATCATAATATAGATGGGTATATAATAGACATACATAGTAGTCTATCGGTCAAGATAAACAGTAAAATTTTGTTATATTTATAAATATTTTAATATATTTTTCTATATATTTAAAAATATCTCATATATATATTTCGTCTGAAAGGGACAAGTGGGCCCATTGGGATAAGCAAAAGTCTATGTTTAAAGACGAACTGTTGCCACGTGAGTGAGGCAAAATATCAGCCGTAGATATTAATATCCGTATTTTGTCTGATCTTCGCATAGGACTTTAAAATGTTGTAATTAATATAATAATTACAAAAAAAAAAAAATTCTCTAAAAAGTAAAAATTAAAATCGGCTCTCTCTTTTATTTAAATATTTTTGGTGATGTGTTCTGAGATTTATTCTATTTTAAGTCTTTCATATTTTTAAATATTTAATTTATTTTTTTTATTTTTTAAATTTAATTTTTAAGATTAATTTTTTTATCAAATTAATTAAATAATAACAATAATTTTTATACAAAGAAATACGTATGTAAATATATTTTTAAAATTTATACTATAAATTGTGAAAAAAATAATAATAAAAAAATCTACCAGATTAAATTTAAGATTTATTAAAAATATAAAAATTAAAACTGAACATTTAAAAGTATAAGAGTTAAAATTTAGCAGACTTGATGTTTTAACTCATTAAAAGTTATTTTGATTAACTATTTAACTATTTAATCACGGCGGAAAGTAGAAGATGGCTTATACTTTCTGAGAAAAAATCAAATTTAAAAAGAAAGAAAAAAGAAAACAAATTTAACTTTGGACTTTGTCAATGAACAAAGTTCATAAAACTTTTAATTGGAGGGGGGCAAAGTACAATTTCCATCGGATTTAAAGTTAGTTCTATAACTTACATTCTAATTTTGAGGTCTGAAAAAATCGTTTTAAATCATTTTTGAGTTAATTTGACGGTTATCTTATTAATGACCTTCCATCTTCCATTCTAATCGATGTTTACTGAAAAAAAATAAATAAAGACACATATTAATGTATCCTCTATAATATATTAAAGGGTGAGAATCTTGGAAAAAATTTTTTGGACAATGTTCTCCATCATTTATCTTACTTATTTACACAATATGCCATTATCGATTAAATATAAATACTAAATATATTAATTATTCCATCATTATTAACAATAAATATATAATTAATATGATAATGTTGGAATACAAAAGATACCCAAGACTCAGTTTTTTTTACACGTCTAAGCTGGTCGTACAACAGTTTTATCCATCTTTATGTGTGTGGTATGCCCTCTTAATCAAGGGATTCCAGGCCAAACAAATTGGTTTCACGTCCCTTGATGAGCCACTGACACATGGATATGAACTTTCACTCGTGACGGGGGCACCTTGGGAGGAGAAAAAATTTACAACGCAAATCGGACAAAAAATGGCCTATAATAGGCTATGGAGCTCCCCAAAATGACCAAATTTCGGCCTGTTTCAAAAAGTGATGAAACTTCATTCATACTAGGTAGGCTCAGTTTGAGGAAAATGAAAGTTTTCGCCCAAAAAAACTGAAAATCGATGCCCCAGACTAAGTTTTTTTCTGGACATCTAACATGGTCGTACAACGGTTTCATTTTTATGTGTGTGGTATTCCCTCTTAATCCAGGGATTCTAGGCCAAACAAATTTGTTTCACGTCCCTCGACGAGTCCATGAGACGTCGATATGAACTTGAAAGTCGCGACGGGAGCACCTTGGGGGCAGAAAAAATTTACGATGCAAATCAGACGAAAAGGGCCTATATAAGGCTATGGACCTCTTGAAAATGACCAAATTTCGGCCTTTTTCAACAAGTGAGGAAACTTCATTTGTAGCAACTAGGTAGGCTCAGTTTGAGTAAAATGGAAGTTTCAAAAAAACTGAAAATCGATGCCCTAAACTCAGTTTTTTTTTGCATGTCTAAGCTGGTTGTACAACGGTTTCATCCATTTTTATGTGCGTAGTTTGCCCTTTTAATCAAGGGATTCTGGGCCACACAAATTGGTTTCACGTCCCTTGACGAGTCCATGACACGTTGATATGAACTTTCAGTCGAGATGGGGCCGCCTTGGGGGTAGAAAAAATTTATGATGCAAATCGGACGAAAAATGGCATATATTAGGCTATAGACCTCCAAAAAATGATCAAATTTCGGCATGTTTCAAAAAGTGACGAAACTTCATTCCTAGCAACTAGGTAGGCCCAGTTTTAGGAAAATGGAAGTTTCCTAAAAAAACTGAAAATCGATGCCCAGACTCAGTTTTTTTTTTTTGGACGTCTAAGCTGGTCGTACAACGGTTTCATCCATCTTTATGTGCGTGGTACGCCCTCCTAATCCAGGAATTCTTGGCCAAACAAATTTGTTTCACATCCCCCGATGAGTCACTGACATGTGGATATGAACTTTCATTCGCGATGGGGCCACCTTGGGGGCAGAAAAAAATTACGACGCAAATCGGACGAAAAAGCGCCTATATTATGCTTTGGACCTCCCAAAAATTACCAAATTTCGGCTTGTTTCAAAAAGTGACGAAATTTCGTTCCAAGCAACTTGAGGCTCAATTTGAGAAAAATGGAAGTTTCCCTCCAAAGAAACTAAAAATGATGCCCTAGACTCAGTTTTTTTTTTTTTTTTGGACGTTTATGTTGGTCGTATAACGGTTTCATCAATCTTTATGTGTGTGGTATGCCTTCGTAATTCAGGGATTCTTGCCCAAACAAATTCGTTTCATGTCCTTCGACGAGTCCTTGACACATGCATATGAAATTTGAATCGAGAAGGGGGTCTTTGGAGGCAGAAAGAATTTACAACATAAATCAGACGAAAAATGGCCTATATTAGGCTTCAGACCTCCAAAAATTGACCAAATTTTCTGCCTGTTTCAAAAAGAGACGAAATTTCGTTCCAAGCAACTTGATAGGCCTAGTTTGAGGAAAATGGAAGTTTCCCCCCAATAAAACTGAAAAACGATGCCCAGAGTCAGGTTTTTTTTTTTTTTTTTTTTTTTTTTGGGAACGTCTAAGTTGGTCATACAACAGATTCATTCATGTGAGTGGTACTGTCTCCTAATCCAGGGATTCTGGGCCAAACGAATTGGTTCACTGTACCCTATGATTCCTTGAAACATAAATATGAAATTTCAATCCCGGAGGGGGCGCCTTGGGCCAGAAAAAATTTACGACCCAAATAGTACGAAAGGGCCTATATTAAGCTTCGAACCACCCAAAATTGACCAAATTTTGGCTTGTTTCAAAAAGTGACAAAATTTCATTCCTAGCAACTTGATAAGCTCAGTTTGAGGAAAATGGAAGTTTCCCTCCCAAAAAAACTTAAAAACGATGCCCTAAACTAAGTTTTCTTTTTGGACGTCTAAGCTAGTCGTACAACAGTTTCATCCTTCTTTATTTGTGTGATACGCCCTCTTAATCTAGAGATTCTGGGCCAAACAAATTGGTTCACGTCCCTTGACGAGTCCTTGACACATGGATGTTAAATTTCAATTGCGAAGGGGGCGCCTTGGAGGCAAATAAATTTACGACCTAAATCGGATGAAATAGGGTCTATATTAGGCTTCGGACCTCCTAAAAATGATCAAATTTCAACATGTTTCAGAAAGTGACGAAATTTCGTTCCGAGCAACTTGGTAGGCTCAGTTGAGGAAAATTGAAGTTTCCCCCCAAAAAAACTGAAAAATGATGCTCTATACTCAGTTTTTATTTATTTATTTATTTTTTGACTTCTAAGCTGGTCGTACAACGATTTCATCCATCTTTATGTGTGTTGTAGGCCTCTTAACCGAGGAATTCTTGGCCAAACAAATTAGTTTCACGTCCCTCGACGTGTCCCTGATACATGGATATGAAATTTCAATGGCGAAGGGGGTTAAAAAAATTGGTTTCATGTCCCCTGACAAGTCTTGAAAACATATGCATGAAATTTAAATCGCCAAGGGCACCCCTTGGAGGCAGAAAAAATGCACAACCCAAAATGGAAGGAAAATGACCTATATTAGTCTTTAGACCTCACAAAAATTACCAAATTTTGAGCTGTTTCACAAAGTGACGAAATTTCATTTTTAGACTCCAGGTGGGCTCAATTTTAGGAGTATAGAAATTCCGCCCCAAAAAAACTGAAAAGCGGTTCCCTATACTCAATTTTTTTTTGGACGTCTAAGCTAATCGTATAATGGTTTCTTTCATCTTTATGTAGGCGTTACGCCTTCTAAATTTGGGGATTATGGGCTAATTTTTTTTTTCATGTCCCTCAACGAGTCCCTGAGACATGCGGATGAAATTTAAATCGCGAGGGTGCCCTTTGGGGGCAGAAAAAATGTAAGACCCAAAATAGACAAAAAAGGGCCTATATTGGCCTATGGATCTCCAAAAAATGATCAAATTTTAGCCTAATACAGAATGTGACGAAATTTCATTTCTAGAGTCTATGTGCACTCTCTTTGAGGAATACGAAAGTTTTTTTCCAAAAAAAACTGAAAAACGTGCCCCAAACTCATTTTTTTTTAACATTTAAGCTAGTCGTTGCAACGGTTTCTTTCATCTCTATGTGGGCATTACGCCCTCTAATTGGGGGATTATTGGCTAAAAAAATTGGTTTCATGTCCCTCGACAAGTCCCTGAGGCATGCACATGAAATTTAATTCGCGAAGAGCGCCCCTTGGAGGCAGAAAAATGCACGACGCAAAGCGGACGAAAAATGGCCTATATTAGCCTTCAGACCTCCCAAAAATGACCAAATTTCGGGCGTTTCAGAAAGTGACGAACTTTCATTTCTAGACTCTAAGTGGACTCAGTTTTAGGAGTACGGAAGTTTCGTTCCAAAAAAACTGAAAAACGGTTCCCCAAACTTACTTTTTTTTCACGTCTAAGCTAGTCGTACAACGGTTTCTTTCATCTTTATGTGGGTGTTACGCCCTCTAAATTCGGGGATTATGGGCTAAAAGAATGTGTTTCATGTTCCTCGACGAGTCCCTGAGACATGCACATGAAATTTAAATCGCGAAGGGTGTCCCTTGGGGGCAGAAAAAATGTACGACCCAAAACGGACGATAAAGAGCCTATATTGGCCTACGAACCTTCCAAAAATGACCAAATTTTGTCTTGTTTCAAAAAGTGGCGAAATTTCATTTCTAACCTCTAGGTGGGCTCAGTTTGAGGAATATGAAAATTGGGGCGTCAATTTATTATACCTTAAAATTCGAGTTGGGTTGGGTTGTTATAACTTATTTTTTTAATTAATTTAAAAATTCTAAATTTATTTAAACACATCCCTAATAACTAAGTTTTACAAAATTCAAATGTTAAATACTAAATATCTAAATATTACAAAGTCACAAATTTATCAATCCAAAATAGTCAATCTTAAACAAAGATAAATATATGTACATATATAAAATTCAGGTTGGTTTAGGTCAACCAATTTTAGCCAGCCCTAGAACCAACCTAACCCAACAAAAATGAAAAAAGTTTAACCCAACCCAACCCTTGCAATTTGGGTTGGTTAATCTAGGTTGTTTGAGTTGTCGAATCATTTGAACACCTCCTACTAGGAAACCAAGAAGACCAAATATTTCTATTTGCCTTACAAAATCAAAGAGCATGAATATGATCTACTGGCATGCAAGGACCTCACATGTGGGAAAAGTATTAAGACAAGCCCTCCATAGGAAAATTTTCGATTGGGGGAATGGTTAACAACTACAAAGTCTTTCACATCTTGGTCATCGAAGTGTTTGAGGGGGGAGAAGATTCAAGAGAAACCACTTGAGCCAATTTCTAGCCACTTTTTAC
This sequence comes from Citrullus colocynthis, assembly GCA_031780015.1. Lineage (NCBI taxonomy): Eukaryota > Viridiplantae > Streptophyta > Magnoliopsida > Cucurbitales > Cucurbitaceae > Citrullus > Citrullus colocynthis. The sequence goes on along the minus strand of QLSR01000230.1, from coordinate 1,516,835 downwards.
CAAGCAGGAGCCATGCTTGTCGTAATGCTAGAAGAATTCATAAGGATTAGAGCTACACAGAGGTATTTGTTTGATGATTTGAGGTCATCAAGGATGAATGAATTCCACTCGTCATAATCAATCAAACAACTAACATTGGGATGACTCAAGTGCTGATGAGTAGATAAGTTTGAAAGTGGTCTCTTCATAAAGTTCATTGATAAAAAATAAATATCAAGCGATTTCCCATTGCCAACTTTCCATCTACCTATTTAATGACAAGGTCTCGACCCCACAAAATGCTATGCCATATATAAGAGAGGCGATGCCCCAAACATGCAAGCAGAAAATGAAATGTGGAAAATGCTTTGCGTTTAAAGTTTGAGTTACTTGGGATTGGTCACAGTTCAAAATACGACATGTGTACTTCATTAGCAAAGCTTGACTGAGAAAACAAAAATACTAAAGACTTATTCCAACTCGATCTTTAAGAGCAGTCATGTGCTTCCAACTAATCCAGTGGAGTGACCTTTTCTAAAGCTTCCCACAAAAAAATTAGCCATTAATTGATTAAGCTCTTTAATCAAAGGCAATTTGAAACTACTAAGCATATATGTGCTAGAATAGCATGAGCCACTGGCTTCAGAAGCACATCTTTGCCAACCTTGGAAAAAGGACGACCCTTTCAACCTTGAAATGTTTTGTTCACCTTTTTCTTTGACAAAATTTAAAGAGCCCTACTTGTTTTTGCATAGAGATGAATGTACACCAAGGTATTTTCCATGTTTGACTTGACACCTTTTCGTACACTTGATGGCTTTGAAGAAAAACATGCTATCACATGGAGGGAGAAAAGTGATAAGGGAGAGTGATGGCACGAAAGGCTGTGAACATTATAGAATCGGTATTGCAACCCTAAAGGGGTGAATAGGATTTATTAAAACTAATTGAAACTTATTACTTATGTGGGCCCAATAAAGTAAATTAACAAATGTTTGCTAACAAGTAAATTAAACAAAGATTTTTATATAAATAAATTCACTGTGAATTAGACAATAAAGTAACAACACTTTAAAGCACACTATTTAGTTCTAGTAACAAGATTGGTAATAAATATAGAGATTAAAACCTACCAATCAAAATACATCGATTAATTTCAAGAATTAAAAATTGCAATTAATTCCTACAATAAAATATAATAACAAAAATTAATTGCAAAAATAAATTAGGAGAGAAATAGAAAATTGACGTCGTGATTTTATAGTGGTTCAGCACAACATGCCTACATCCACTTCCCAAACTTCTCTTGGGTATGTCAAACTTTGACTCTTTCCACGACTTAAAGTCAAACTGTTACAATGTTCTTTTTTAGGCACAAGAACAAACTCAATCCTTTCTACGGTTGAGGATCAAACTGTTACAATCACTCGTTTTAGGAATCAAGAGCAATCCTTACAAAAGTTTGGAGATGAAGAACAAGATGAGAAAACTCTCCAAAGAGTAGATTTACAAGTTTTGAGTTCACAACAAATCAATCCTCACCATAATAAATCTCTCTCAAGAATTAGATGAAAAGAAGCAAAATTGAAACTTGGAGAGTGAACAACAATGGTGGTTTGGTGAATTGTGGAGAATTGGAAATAATAAAAGTTGTTGTAAAATTCTTGGAGAATATGAAGTAGTGTTTAAAAAGAGGTGAGGGTAGGTGAAAACTAAATTCAATTTGTGTCTTTAGATCTTTAAAAAGAAAATTAAATGGTGGAGATTTAAACTTAACTAGCCATTAGACACAAACATAAAATAATATTCAATTCATTATTTTTAAAAGCAAAAACATATATAATAATATTAAATTCATTATCTTTTCAAAATCATTTTTTAACACCAATCCAAAAAATAAGAACCCACAAAATATCACTTATTCATTGCTCCAAGTGGAACTTTTCAGTTGGTCCACTTTGATGAAAAAATTTTAGTTTTCCATTAAACTTGTTTCGGATGTATTTTTTTTTTTTTTTGTTTGAGCTCCGATTTGAGTGATCCAAAATGCGCTGGATTCATTTTTTCGAGCTCTATGCAATAAACACTTCTAAATACTCAAACTAATAGTAAATTAATGCAAGTTTGTTATCGTCAAAACATTAATTAATTATTAAATAATTACAATTAATTAATTTGAGATTAAGGGCTAAAAAACCAACAAACATTCCACATGAATCAAGATTTAAAAGGATATAAAAAGATATAAGACACGTATTAATTAGATTAATCCAATCTTCACTGAACCCAACCTCCTCGTCATGTTACACATAAAAAAAAGACCATTCAAGAAAATTTAACGATCATCAATTAACTACTATATCAAATGTTTAGTCAACTAACAATCAATTTAATCTATAATCTATGACCATTTCATCCAAAGAAAAGGAAAAAATAAAATAAAAAACTTTGTCTGGGACCATTAAAAATGACTAAATCTTCAAGTACAAATTGCCCAAAAACAGTACTCTAAATTTAAAAAATAAATAAATAAATAAAAATCAAACTCCATTGCCAGAGCTTGCAGTTGATAAAATTGACAAGAACACTGGGGAAGGGCATGGCAATCCGCAAGGGGAGAATGGGAATTAAAATGCGGCACCAATTTCCATTCACACCGTTCTCCCTCATCCTCTTCCTTTTCGCTCTTCCTCAACAATCCGTTCTCTCCAAAACCTTGAAACGCGATGGTACCTTCTCTTCTCCTTCTTCTTTCCCATCCTTATCAAGCTTTATCCGGTTGAGTTTTACACTAGGGTTCTGTTTTCTTTGCAGTCAAAGCTTTGAATGAAATCAAGGCCTCTCTCGGCTGGAGAGTGGTGTATTCCTGGGTCGGTGATGATCCCTGTGGTGATGCTCTCCTTCCTCCTTGGTCCGGCGTTACCTGTTCCACTCAAGGAGATTACAGAGTCGTCACTGAATTGTAATCTCCCATTTTCGTCTTTTTCTTTGTAATTTTTGCTATGGTCATCTACTTCGTGAGAAGATTTGTTTCAGAACTAATTTCATTTTTGCTTGCAGAGAAGTTTACGCGGTTTCAATCGTTGGACCTTTTCCTGTCGCGGTTACCAATCTCTTGGACCTTACTAGGCTGTGAGATTTCTTCTTTCCTTCATCTTCGTCCGATTTATTCCTCTTTTTCCTGTAACAATGAAATAATGAATGGGGAGATTGATTGATACATTGGCCATCATCGTCCAAAATCGTTTCCGAAGAAAATATGAGAATGCCATTGCCAGGGCAGTTTGGGGATATGATTTCAATTCTGATAATTTGAAGTCAATTTCCAATTAATATTCTAAAAAACTACACATACAATGCTTTCTTTATTTAGTTTTTAATTTTCAAAAACACACTTGAAATCTTAGCCAAATTTGAAAAATAAAAAACAATTTTTTTAAAACTATTTATTTTAGTTCTTAAAAACAAATTTGAAAGTGGATCAAAAAACAACGAAGTATGTTAGCAAATGATTATAGTTTTTTAAGCAGAAATGTTATTCGAATGGTGGCCTTATGATTTACAAAGTAGTTTCTCTAGTAGCCAACTGTTGCATTTTCATCCATCACAGACTGTTATTCAGTATATCGTTATACAGGAGCAGTTATTTAAATATTTTTTGCCTCAAATCACATCTATTGTTGAGTTTTTTAGATTTATTAACTTTTCTTAGAATTTAAATGAAAGATGGTTAAGGGGAGAATAGACTCCTACCTCTTCAAGATGTTCATGATTTATATGCCTGTGTTTGTTCTTATAACAGGGATCTTCATAACAACAAGTTGACTGGACCAATTCCTCCTCAAATTGGACGGTTAAGACGTCTCAAAATACTGTACATCCCTTGTACTTTTTTTCTGTTATTTTTCTGGTTCCTGTTTCTTTGTTTCAAAAGAGTTCAAAGTTCGACTTTTCTGTGGATGTTATATTATTTAAGGAAATAGAAAAACGGAAAAAAAATAATCCAATGTGGTTTCCTTTCTCAAGAAGGAAGAAGAAGAAGAAAAAATAAAATAAAATAAAATAAAAAGCTTGCTAAACTGAATGTCAATAGTAACTACGTGCATGTCGTGAGGATCATGGTTCAGAAGTTTGGTTCTTTTGCTGATCATTTGTTGATGTCTAGTTTATGTATAGTTTTGCATAATTTCGTTCTCAGTAATTTAAGGTGGAATAAACTTCAAGGTGTCATCCCTCCTGAGATTGGTGCACTAAAGAGCCTAACTCATTTGTAAGTAACTTTAGTTTCTGGTATACATTGCTTTACCAATTTCTTTGTGTTTTAATCTATTCACTTCTGTTGCAATTTTGAGCTTATGCAGATATTTGGGTTTCAATAATTTCAAAGGAGAAATCCCCAAAGAACTTGTTGATCTTCGGGAGCTCCGCTATCTCCATTTAAATGAAAATCGCCTTTCAGGGAGAATTTCTCCTGAACTAGGCACCCTACCCAATCTTCGTCACCTGTAAGACCTTTTTTTTTTTTTTCTTCCCTTTTACGGAGAGCTATGTATTGTTTTTTAATGTTTGACATGACATTTGGATTTTGTAAAGGGATGTTGGTAACAACCATTTAGTAGGAACCATAAGGGAACTGATTCGTCTTGAGGGCTGTTTTCCATCGCTCCGCAACCTGTAAGTTAATTGAAGTCCGGAAGTGTCATAGTCAAATTTTTTTCTTTTTTTTACAAAAAAAATACTTCTTTTAACTGGTTTATTTCTATTTTACATGTAGGTACATCAACAATAATTATTTTACGGGAGGAGTTCCATCACAGCTTGCAAACCTGACTAACTTGGAAATTCTGTAAATTTGTTGATCCAAAAATGAACGCTTTTTTCTCCCCCTTAAGTATATATCATCAGTTTTATCTAAACATTTGTTTGTTGGCTTTAGGTACCTCTCCTACAATAAGATGTCTGGGATAATACCACCTGGGGTTGCTCATATACCTAAGTTGACTTATCTGTAAGTCTTTTCTTGATCCTTCTTCAGTTTTACTTGGTTGAATCTGACATTTGTCAGCTTGTAACTGTAAAGAAGTTACTGAGTGCAAAATTTTCCCTTTCTAAAAAGCAACAACTTGCCATTATAAGGAATAGAGTTCTTCATGCATTGTTTCCCAAAATTACAAGTAGGGGTGAAACCTGTTAGTCTTGTTCAATTGTGAAAATCCTGGAGAGTGATTTGCTTCCTTACGTCAATAAAGGAATCCTCCAGATTACAGACAGACAATTCTTCTGTTATTATCTTTTCCATGATCATCATTGATACAAACCGTCTAGAGCTTCAGATTATTATTTATGTTTTATATAATAATTTTTATGTAATTTTAGTATTTTTTTCAATTTTATTATTTTTATGACATATTAAGTAGGGATATTTTTGTCATTTTACTATGAACTATGATGTGGCATTAGGGTTTTCATTGGAAGGCTATCTAAAGCCTTGTCATTGGGTTGTTTAACAAATTATGATGAATTGAAATTTGGCCTTTGTGCATTCTCTTTCAAGTTAGCCAAGAGAGTTTGTGTTTGAGAATTAAGGTTTTACATACCCAAAGGGTTCCTAATTCTAATTCGCTAAAATTTTTGTATCAATCATTTATTGTGATACACATCAGTTATGAATTATTTTTCTTTTACAATGTCAATGTCTCACTTTTCTTTCTACGATCGGTCGCAAGCATCTTCTTTGTATGATCATTGGGTTTTGTTTTCCTAGTTTCTTTTTCTTTTTTTTTTTTTTTTTTTT
>QLSR01000230.1:1452051-1510911 GCA_031780015.1 Citrullus colocynthis | reverse complement strand
TTTTTTTTTTTTTTTTTTTTTTTTTTTTTTTTTTTTTTTTAAATTTTAATTATTGTTATACCAACTGTGAAGGTTTTAATTTTAGGTACTTGGATCACAACCAATTTAGTGGAAGAATCCCCGATGCCTTCTATAAACACCCATTCTTGAAAGAGATGTAAGTGAATTATAAATTCAAACTTCATATCAATTATCATTTTGTAGCTATTTTCTCCAAGGCCATGTTGTTCATAGGTACATCGAAGGAAATGCATTTCGGCAAGGGGTCAAGCCGATAGGTTTCCACAAGGTTCTTGAAGTTTCTGATGCAGAATTTCTGGTTTAATTAGTAAGTTGAATAGGGACCATGGCACTGCTTTCACTGGATTTGATTCCTAAGCATGATATCTCATTCACATGTTATCTTTGTGCAGGGGTTATGCTAATCTTCTTTAAATCATTTCAACTTTACCAGATGTCTTCGACGGGACGTAGAAATCTTGTTTATTTTTACACGTACATTGATATGGGCAAAATCTGTCTCTGGATGTTGGGTTTATGAACTTTACATTAGAACTAGGTAAAGGCTGTGATGTATATAGAAGCAAGCATGTTTGGGTTGTTAGAATTAACTCTAGTATAAACCATGTTCTTCGTAGTAATAGAATGTCAAGTGAATGAATATATCGGCTTGTGTTTTGGTGCAGCCTGCACTATTTGTAAAAAAGATTTGAATGAAATGCTTTAGTTTTATAACACAAAAATAGGGAAGGTTTTCACTTCTTTTTCGTTCAAATATGGACCGCTACAAATAGACATTATTTTCTATTTTTTATTATTATTATTATTTTAAGACAACAAACAACGAACACGCTAGAGAAATTGTCAGGAGATACAACCGTAACAAACCTATGAAGGTAACTTAACAATATAATCAACCAAAAATCTAAGTCTAAAAAAGGTTTTTTTTTTTTTTTTTTTTTTTTGAGTGCTTTTCATATCCATAAAAACTAAACATTTGGATGAAGAATGTTGGAGGATTAGAACTTGGATAACTTAAATTACTAACCGTTTTTGTTCCTGACTTAAATCAAACATGCAATGTTGTAAAACACTGTTACACACAAGCATGTTTTCATTTGTGGTATTCAATTATTCACATGAGATTAAATGTCACATATCCAATATGAATCTCTAGCCTAGCAAAGAATAGATGAAGGGTGATCCATTCATACACAGGAAGCTAGAATAAACTTACCTTGACACATTATATTAATCATAATGTCCCATGTCTTTTTAACATGTTTTGTCCTACCAAATAGGTCATCAATATAAGATTGTTCCAAGCTAAGCTTGCTTGTCAGTATAATTAGTAACTTTTAATTCAAGAGTAAAGACTATTCTTCACATATTTCCTAAGAAAAATACCAAGAAGTCATCTTACATAGGATTGCTCCAAATTAAGCATGCTTGACTTTGAACTTCCTGTAATTGAATCACTAAAGAGGAAGTTGCACCTTGTTGGTATAAGTAATAACTTCCAATTCTTTTAAGACTTTCTTGATCATACTTTCATCTTCTCAAGATCTCTCTCATTCGCATGTGATCTAGGTACATTCATGTCCCCTCCCTAAACTTGGGGTGTTACATTAATGAAGAAGTTCCCAATGGCTAAGATCATCCCCGAAGTATGAAAATAGACTAAAGAACAAAGAGAGGGGCGAGAGGGATCGGAGTCTTAGTGCTAGGTAATCTAAATGAGGGAAAATATTTCCACTTATAACCAATCTATAGGGCCGCGATGCCATAGGACAACATCGCAGCACTAAGGCCCTTTTTCCTCGCGTGCATAGTGTTGAGGCGCTGCATTGTTCCTCCATTTAGGTAGCGTCATGATGGTATGCAATGTCACCGCTACTGGAATTTGGCACTGAGCATAGTGTTGCACAATGGCGCAACGCTAGGCCGCAGGGGTAAAATCATCATGTCACCTCTTTGATTTACTTACTTCATCAGGGCTCCAAATGGTCCATTATAGCTCGATTTTTATCATAACATTTGATTCTACCTCTTAGGTATCGAAATCTACAAAATCATCAATTAAACACATTAAACCTAAGAATGAGCTTCAATGAAGATGAGCGAAATAATATTTCAAATGCTATCAGTTGGAACGACTCGACCCAGACCCAAATAGTGTCTTAAGTCTATCAAACTTAGAATACACTTTTTAGGATTGGATTAGGCCAATGATGAAGGATGTCTACCATCACTTCGTCATTACCTTTTACAGTTTTTGTAGGTATAAGACTAGTTCTCTCTTTCCTTACCTCGATTAATCTGGATTCATTTCTTCACTTGCTAATATCCACTATCAGCAAAGTGATTATGCGATTAAACTATTTTGTATTCCTAGGGCTTTGATGTAGTTACGAATATTCAATTGTTTTGATTCTTCTTTAGATTGATTTATGCATTTTTCATTATTGTGTGGTTGTCCTTAATACGATTGAACATTCAACCATTATTTAATTTGTTTTTGCCTAGTTTGTACCGCGAGAAAGAATGTTAAGTTAGATCTAATTTGCTACACAAGAGTAATAAGTGAACCATAGAGATTCATAATGAAAAGTATTAGTGTCATGCGTAGCTAATTAATTGGTTATTAACTATATATGAAAATATGTTGAGTGAAAGAGAGGATATATGCGTCTCAGGCTTTAGATTTATGATTGTTAATAAATTGATTCAAGGGTTGGGTCATCGATTCACAGAATCAACGATACAGATATTTGGTGGTGTGCGTAACCCCAACCTCAGGAACATTTATACTACCAAGTTAGGATTTTAGACAACTCCATTATATCTTTATAGGAGATTGAGTTAGTTTATTAGCGAAGTTAATACCAAAGGATGTGTCTCTATATAGATTTCATCTATAGTTGGCATTAAATGGATTTAAGGGTTAGGCAATTAATTTAGTTTAAGTCTGTAAGAAGAATCGGTTCCTTAAAAAAATTGAAACGAGTTCTGCAATGGTTAAAATAATTAATTACTCGATCTCCAAAAGACAATAATCAATCTCAAACTATTTTAGTGTATTATAATTTGACATGTGCGCTTGCATGTATCAATACCCAATGTCAGTTGTTGATACTATACTTTCAAGATCAGCTTGAACAATTTGATTATTCAACTCTTCCAAAACCAAATGTATATTACCAATTTGGAGGTGTGTTTTTTCCCCTGCAATGAATTCATTGACAACCCCATTCACTTTGATGGAGCTACAACCTGGTACCTTCTCAACCCCTTTCAACTTCATCATCTTCCTCACTTTTTTAGCATCCCCATGTTTCCCCAAAGAAGCATACATATTTGAGAGCAAAACATAAACCCCACTATGCCTTTCCAATTGGAACAGCCTTTCAGCAGCAACCTCAGCCTGCTGCATTTGCCCATGCTTGCAGCAAGCGCTTAGAAATGCCCTCCAAGCCACTGCTTCCTCTGAAGGGCTGGCTGATTTTGGAAGCCTTTGGATCACTCCCTCTGCTTCCTGGAACCGCCCAACTCGACTCAGCAGGTCGATTACACACCCATAATGTTCACTCTTTGGCTCAATTTTGTGTATTGTAGACATACTATTCCATATCCTTAGACCTTCATCGACCATACCTGAGTTGCTACAAGCAGCCAAAACAGCTACGAAAGTAATGTCATCCGGCTTCATTCTAGCTTTTTCCATCTCCATGAAGAGCTTGAGTGCACCTTCTCCATCTCCATTCATTGCCATTCCTGAAATCATTACGTTCCAACAAACACTATCTCTCTGCGACGTTTCATTGAACAGGTGCTTCGCAAGATCCAAATGCCCACATTTTGCATACATATCTATCAGCCCAGTGCTCACTCTGAGAGTTAATGGCAATCCCAGCTGACCCAAATACCTATGAATCCAAATCCCAGTATCAAGAGCTCCCATATGAGCACAAGCACAAAGGATTGTAACGATTATGGCTTCATCAGGCTCTAATTCAGTCAGCTGCATCAAACGAAACATGTGAAGCCCCTCCATAAAGCAATTGTTCTGCACATACCCAGATATCATAGCGCCCCATATTCCTCTATCTTTAACCGTAGCCATGTCAAACAACCTTCTTGCCGTGTCAACATCACCCATTTTTGCAAACCCATAAATCATAACCGTCCATGACACAGTACTCAACTCAGGCATTTCATCGAACACTTGTCCTGCAACTCTCATGTTACCGAACGCGCAGTACATAACAAGCAAAGAATTGCCCACAAATGCATCCAGTACAAAACCCAATTTTACAATGCAAGCATGAACGGATTCTCCGAGATGAAAATTTTTCATTCTCGCAGATGCTTTTAGAACGTAAGGAAGAGTATAAGTATCAGGGTGGATCCCATTTCTTAACATCGCAGAGAATACAAGAATGGCGTGGAGAAATTCACCTCGAAGAAGAAGGGCTTTGATCATGGTATTGCAGATGCAAATGGTGGGGTGTTGAATGTGTTGGAAGAGCTTGAATGCATGAGAAAGACTGCCATGGTGAGGATCTGCACAAAAATTCAACAGTCTACTCAACACGAAGTTGTTGTTATGGAGGCCAGATGTAAGAACCTGTGCATGAGCTTGCTTTAGGTGGTTCATATTTATGCATCTTTGGAGCAATAAGAGGCATCTCTTAGAACTACTTGACATGGGAAGCCGCCTTCAATGGCTACCATCTGATATGATTTTCTTCCTAAATTATTTTGAAATGTAAATATTGATTGATTCTGCCAAAGAAAAACCCAACAAGTTCTTCCAAAGTTTCATATTCTGCAATTTGTACTCACAACCATCTGACATCTGAAGAAATGAAGTAACGCGTAGGTAAAAGAAAGAAAAATGAAGTTAAAAAACTAAACACAAACTATTTGGAACAATAATCATTTGATTTTTGAAGAGTGTATTTGTCTACTCTTCTCATTACTTTCATATTTCTAAGCATAGGTTTTAGTCGAATTTCAAAAATAAAAACTATTTTTTTTTAATTTTATATAGAAACCAAATGATGGAATGGTATTTATAAATTTAGCTATAGAAGGATGTTTATAGGCTTAATTTTCAAAAATTAAAAATCTAAAAACCAAATGATTACTAAATGGGATTTTGATTTTTAGTTTTTTAAAATTGTACTTGTTTTCTCACAATTTTTACTTATTGTTGGTTCCATACTTTCTTTGTAAAAGATCCCTAAATAATTGGCATCATTGATAGAAATTTATCCAGAAGAACGTTGTCGAATAGTAATTATTTTCTACCTTACAACATAGGAAGTGTGAGTGGCAATAGTGCAAGCGACATATATAAAAATGTTCAATTTATCTTTGCCCATCTTTTCTAACTTCTATGTTGTTCAACTTCACCGCAGATGGATGGTTGTATGGAGGATTTGAGTTGGATATATCACTTTTGTAGCATCGGAAATCAGGCAAAAGAAGAAACAAAAAAGAAACGCTTGGGAATGAAAAAAGGGCATGTTTGGAAGTAATTTTTAAATTGTTAAAATCACTTTTGTCATTTTTAAAATCACATTTTGTTAATCATTCAAAATTAATTTTGATGATATGAAAATTGCATTTAAAAGAGTAAAATTAAATAGTAAATTAATTTCAAGTAATTAATGACGTATTTCGAAATGATTTTAAACATGACAAAAGTAATTTAATAATTTCAAAATCACTTTCAAACATCAACTTAGAGGTTGAAGAAGAAGAATGAAAAGGTTGGCCAAAAAAATGAAATAATTATTGGGGAGAAAGGAAGAGAAATTTTAGGGAGGTGGTGGTGTAGGACGTGGATGGTAGAAGAGAAAAGATTAAGACAACTACGTTTATCAATTCATAATGAAAATTGATGTAATCGTAATGAGATTTCATTGATGGATGAATTATAACAGGCCTGAATCTTTTGATCAAGTTTATTTAGAATTATGAATTTGTCATATTTTACTCTTACCATTATCGCACTCATTATTGCTTGAACCTATCGATAACAATAAAGGTAATAAATGTATAAATGTGATGAATTCATAATTTTCATATTGTTATAGTAACAATATCCATAGCTGTAATAGTAAAAGTAGTGGGTCAAGTAATTTTCAACTACAATCAGATTGACTATTCTTCAATTAGATTGCAGGATTTGATTACCAATTTCGATGCAGACCCCACAACTCATTACGATTACGGACAACAAAAAGAGTAGTCAACTGAGGCCCACACCTCTTGCCTGGTTAAACATGGCAGCTTAATTTCCTTTCTATTTTATTTCTTTCCCCCAAAACTAAAAATAACTTTTACATTGTTTCTTATTAGTCTTATCATATTTTAGAAAAACAAATTCCAACTTTGTTAATTCGTTAATTATAGTGATAAGACCAAAATGTTTTTCTTTTTTTATCTACCATTCATATAACAGCTATTGAGTTGGTCTAGAGCTTCATTCAATCAACAAAACCAAACCAAACCAGGGAACCTATGCTTAGATATAGAATTCCAGATTGCTTCTTGAAAGTCAAAAAGAGTTGTAAAAAGCAAAAGACAAAGATGAAATTGTTTGAAATTCACCAAATGACATTGGTTAAGACATTTCATGAAGTTATATCATTCATAAGCTTTTCCAAAGCATGGAGTGCAAGATAAAATATCAGCAAAGATGGTAATGCAAAAAGTAAAGTGATTAGGAGGTAGAGCAGCAAGATGAGTGCACTTCCAGGGATTACAAAAACAACTATGAGAAGAAATATGACAACCAGTAGAAACTTGAAGATTAAATGGAAGAGGCAATCCAAATGATTATAGAAAAACAATCGCCGCCTCTCAGAAGTATCAGTATCGGTATCGGATGGCAGAGAAAAAACTGGTTGATTATCCTCATTGAAGGAATGGTCAAGTTTTCCCTCATTACCATTAAAGCTCTCAACCATCCAAAGAAGAAAAAAGTTCTTGCTGGGAAACTTCAGGTTTCCCTTGTATACCACCCTTAGCGATAGCTGATGACACCAAGGGCACGAAATGAAGATCGGGATTCGGATTTGGCGAGTTGCTAGTTTCAGCACAGACCCTTGAAGCCCTAATACACAATTTTTGCACAAGGAATGGCCACACCATAAGACATAAGGTACATTCTCCACAATGTTAAAGGATTCCCAGCAAATAGGGCATTCCAGTTCTTCATCTCCACTGCTTTCCGAGCAAACATCGTCATCCGAGCATTCCCAGAAAACTTGCTTACATTCAGCTGAGTTTTTCTTAGATCGAATGCCAGCAATGGCGTTCGATGCAAACTTCCACATCCTGACAGAAGAACTGTTTCAATATGCTAGGGACAGGACATCTGCAAAATAGATGTTCATCTATGAAAGAAAAACTACAAAGCTTTCCTACAAAGAAACAATTCTTACAAAGTTTTCTTCTCCCAATACTCACTCCAAGAAATTGCACTCCTCAAACCCAAACAACCCAGTTCCAAACAATCCAGTTCCAAACAATCCAGTTCCAAATGAGAGATCCCAACAACGAAGTTACTTGCTTGTCAATGCAGATCTTTTTATAAAAAATACTATACATCTTAATAATAATATCTTTAAAGACAATATTTTGAAATCTGTGGTACCTCTTTATTAAAATTGACTGTTCAAACAGATGATTTTAGTAAAACACAAAAGATTTAAAACATCTCTCTCTCATCTATCCGTTTAGTACTCATTTCGTTTTTTCTTTTAGTTTTTGAAATTAACCTATCTTCTTTCATTTTCTTAACGGTTTTAAGTATAACAGTTAATTCTTAGTCAAATTTCAAAAAAAAAAAAAAAATAATAAGTTTTTAAAAATTGATTTTTTTTTAGTTTCCAAAATTTGACTTGGTTTTTTAAAACATTAGTAAAAGTAATAACAAAGCAAAAAATTTAGAGGTAAAAGAAGTGTTTTATAAGTTTAATTTTCAAAAACTAAAAATAAAAAACCAAATGGTTACCAAACGGGGCCTTAGGCCCCATTTTGTAACCAAATTTGTTCTTTGTTTTTGTTTTTTAAAATAAAGTCTATAGACACTACTTCTACCTTTAAATTTAACCTTTGTTATTTACTTTCTATCAATGGTTCAAAAAACCAAGCCAAAATTTGAAAACTAAAAAAAAATAGCTTTTAAAAACTTGCTTTTGTTTTTTGGAAATTAGCAAAGAGTTCAACTATTGTACTTAAAGAGATATGCAAATCAATATAAAAAATGAAGAGGAAATAGACTTAATTTTCAAAAACAAAAACAAAAAATGAAATGGATATCAAACGGGGCCTTAGTTTTTTGTTTTTAATTTTTGAAAATTAAGCATACAAACACCAGTTCCACCTCTAAATTTCTTGTTATATTATATACTTCCTACTAATGTTTTCAAAAATCAAGCCAAGTTTTGAAAACTAGAAGGAAAATAGTTTTTAAAACTTGTTTTTGTTTTAAGAATTTGGCTTAGAATTCAACTATTTTACTTAAAAGATGAATGAAAAGTATGGTAAGAAATTGAGAGAAAATAAGCATAATTTTAAAAAATAAAAGACCAAACTGTTACCAAACATTTACCTAAATAAATGGTATCAAACACAAACTATCACTTATATGAAAAAATTTTAGATAAATAGGGACATTTTTATTCCGGAGATTTCAACCCTATAAACAAACAATAAAATCACACCAACACTCGTATGCATACATACATGAGATAATCATCGATCATACGGTTGCGGCCAATTCAACAATTTTCGACATCCAAACCTTCAGAAAATAAGTAGATTACTACGAGAAAAACACAACAATAAGTGAAAGCAATAGCTGGAGGAAAAAAATTCCCAGACAGGTTCAGTATGCATATCAAGTCTCACAAAATAAGCAAAAGCGAAGAATATTGATACCCTAACAGAGATATAATATAACCATCACATAAACGCCATATCCCAGAATAAAGAAAAAGAAAAAGAAGAAAACAAATTGCTGCCGAGCAAAGACACTAGCTCCAAGATGCATGTTCAGAAGCCAAACTTCGATCAGAGTTTCGATATGAAAATTCACAAAATTATTAACAAAACAAAATCAATCGCCCGCAACAATCCATCGGAGAAATGCAATCAGTCTCACAATCGACGGGAGAACACAAGTTCAAAAGAATCCTAATCCTAATTGAACGAAACATGAAACAAAAAAGAAAAAATCATAACCATAATCATAATCGAAGATGAAGAATGGAAAATGGAAAATGGAGAAAGCAAATTTACCTTTAGAGAAAGTGGATGAACATGCATTTGGATGAATATGGGAAGGATTCAGAAAAGGAAAAGAAGATCAGAATAGCATTGAGGAGGAAGGTCGCGATCTTCCCCCTTCGTTTTCTCTCCGCCAAACCAACGTCGAGGATGCCGATTGCGTTTTGGAGGAGAGTGGATGAAGAAGGTTTCCAATACAGATTTTTTTTTCTTTTTTTCTTTTTTTCCTCAACTTTTAAGAGGAAATGAAGTTTAAACTTGAATATAAATAATAAGATTTTGTTTATTTATTTATTTAGAGAAAGGTCGACTTCAAATTTAAACCCTAGACTCTCATTTCCTTTCATTTTTTTTTCTTTTACCAAAGTCTTATATTGAAAACGTTTAGATACTATTCGCGGTTTTAAAATATTTGTTTTCATCTTATACTCTTAACTTTGGTTCAATTTAGTCCATAAACTTACAAAAGGCTTGATTCTTCTACTTTTAGTTTTGGTTCAATTTAATCCTTATACTTTTAAAAAATAACTATTTTAGTCCTTTCATTTTTAAGGGATCAAAATAGTCACTTTTTTAAAGTTCAATGACCAAAATGAATCAAAGTTGAAAATACAACGACTAAAATGAAACCAGAGTTAAAAATATGGGAACCAAAATGAACATTTTAAAAGTACATAAACCAAAATGAACTAAAATCAAAAGTATATGGACCAAAATAGTATTTAAACTTGTGTATGTATTACAATTTTAACATTAAACTTTACAAAAATAAATACATTATTGGCTCATAGGTTTTGAGTCTAATTTATATTTGGTCTCAAAGTTTTAAAATATTACACATTTAGTCCTTAAGGTTTGATTTTGGTTTCAATTTGGTCCTTAGATTTCAAGATTTTACATTTTAACTTTGATTTTTCATTAAACACTCATTTTCCAATCATTGAAGTCAATATCTATTAATTAATATAAAATAATTGTGTATTGAAATTTTAAATTTAATTTTATAAAGTGATGAAAAATAGTAAAACTTAATTAATTATAATTCTTCTAATTTTTTAAATTTATTAAGATACGTTAACACTAGATATGAAAAATAAGTATTTAGTGAAAAATCAAAGTTAAAAGTGTAAATCTTGAAATATAGGGATCAAATTGAAATAAAACTCAAATGTCAAATGTAAAATTGTAACATTTTGAAACCTATTGATTAATTAAAACCAAACTCATAACTAAATAGTTGATGTATAAAATTTTATAAGGAAAATTATTTTAAATGACAAAACAGTTGAAAATGTTTACAAATAATAATAAAATATCATAGTTTATATGCGATAGACTGTGATAGACCACGATAGACCGTAAAAACTTGTTATATTTATAAATATTTTAGTTATTTTTTATATATTTGAAAATAGCCCATTTTGCTATCCTCTTGCCTAGCAGGCAAATATTTACCTCCGTGGAAAGGATGATTCATTCGGATCGACATGAGAGTCTAACTACATTGCATTGTCAGAATCCATGTTGTATATTTGAAAGAGGTTGACCTCCTTGCTTCTCTCATGTTACAATCCTCTTCCCGCCGAGCCCCCTTTCTCCTCGATCCACAGAGACAAAATGGAGGACTGGTGCCAAAAGTTCATCGAGGAAGAAAGGACTCACTGAGCCGAGATCACTAACTAATACTAATCTAATACTAATAGAATAGAAAAGAACTGTCTTTTCTCTATACTTTCCCCGATTCTGTTGCTATCACGGGCTTTACGCAATCAATCGGATCATATCGATATTCCTTCAACACAACATAGGTCATCGAAAGGATCTCGGAGACCCACCAAAGCACGAAAGCCATAAGCTTTCAGAAAATGGATTCCTATTCGAAGATTGCAATATTAACCTTTTAAATAAGTTTTTACTCCAAATATCATTATAATAGTTTGCTGTTATGCATTTATTGAATTATAAAACATGTGAAGTTGATGATTTTTTTAGAGACAATATAACAATAGGGTATTTTTTTATTGTTGTAATTTATAGATTTTGAAAATGTTATTTAGTGGTTAATTTGTGCATGCGCTGAATTTATTTTTGTACAAAATTTATTTTATTGAATTAATAAATTATCAATTAATTTATTAAGCAATGAGGTTAAGACCTTTCTAAGCCATTTGTTCAACATACTTAATATATGCATCAACAACTAAAAAGGTTAAAAGATTTCTTCTTAAACTAAAAAAGTCACTTGTTCCCAAAAAAAAAATAGACTCATTCATTAATGCTAATAATGACAATGCAACAAACTTAATTATTAAATTAAATATCTTTTTAAAAAATTATTTAAAATTATTTTCAAATATAATAAAATAACTCAAACAATTTACAAATATAGAAAATTTTCACTGTTTTTAAGCAATAAACATAGATATTTATCACTCGAGCGATAGATTGCGATAGATATTTGTACTAAATTTTTTTGAAAATTTTATATATTTATAAATAGTTTGATATTTTTCTATTTATAATAATTTTCCAATTATTTATATAAATATCCATTTTTTATATATCCATCCATACACATTAATATTTTTATTGAAATTTAGACATGACGTGGACAACAATATTTAAAGGCGACGAAATATCGAAGATTGCTTAAATTTTGTGGACGTTGTGAGTGTGACTTCGCTTTGAGGTGATTATTACAAATTGACACATGCTTTTATTAAGATTTCAAGGGTCAAGTCAAGATTGGGTAAGGCTCAACCCATCTAATGACTTATCCTAATCTCCATCATCATCATCATCATCATTATTATTATTATTATTTTGTTAGGTCAACGAGAGAAATAATTACACTTAAATAGTACTCTTTGAAAAATGACTTATCTTCACCGCCCTCTATTACATTAACGAGCTCTTGTATAAAGATTAGATGTTTCCTTTAAATATCTCTGTTGTGAGAATGACGAGTTCAAAATGCAATTTTATATCTATACGACACAAAATCACACCAACATAACAACTTCAATCCTAATTTATAGAATTTGATTAAGAAGAACAAATACTTCTCACTATCAAAATTTTCTTTGGTGTTTAGAAAAGAATCGACAAAGAATAATCTAAAGCTTGAAACTGTATGATCGCACGTTAAGAAAATCAACTCATCTTAGAAAAAGTTATTTTTAAGAAGTATCTAAAGAAAATCAATTTGTTATACAAAGAATTTTCATAAAAGCAAGAATGGAAGACAAAAGATTGATAGACATGGTAAATAAAGAAAAAAATAGGAGAAGAAGAAGAAACAAGATAAAAATATAAAAAGAAAGGAAAAATCCAACAATAAAGATAACATGAGATGTGAAAAAAAGAATTAAATTAAAAAAAGAAAAGAAGAAGAAATGTAAAAATAAGGATAATATGAGATTTGAAAAAAAAAATCATTTGGATAAAATTTAATTATAGTATAATATAAAATTTGTTGAGGGCATTTTAGGATTTTGGAAAAAGATGAAATTTGCTACCATTCTAAAAATTTTCAATTCTTGCCAATCTTCAAAATGAAAGCTCAAATGTTGCTATGGGTCCAATTTTCATTTCCATTATCTCTCTAGTTTTTTGGTTAGGTCAACAAAAGAAATAATTACATTTAAATAGTAATGTTTGAAAAATGACTAAAATGATGTCTTATATATAATAGTTTTACTATGATGAAAATATCATCGACTAAGATTCTACGAAGGATGACATATAAAAAAATCTAAACAAATAAAATAAACTGTGGATGTCAAATGTAAATAAAATTACGATAATGGCTATTTTTTTTCACCTACCCCAATTGCTAAAATGTGTTTACATATCTCTTATATTAATTTTTAGAACCGAACTCACATACTAAACTTATCACAAACATCACTATCATCATGTATGTATGCATAAATATTAAGAGTGTAAAAATTCAAACTGAGAATCATCCAATCGAACTGGTTCAGTTGATTCAAGTACAATTTTTATCAAAATTAGAATCGGTTCAGTCCATAATTTGCCCAAAATGAATCTTACCTTAAATTAAATTAGGGTTTTCTCTCCTATCGTCACCTCTCTCTCAAAGTTGATTACATTTCTCACTCTATGAAGTAGATTACATTTCGGAAGAAAAAGAATTTGATACTTGTTTTCGGTGAAATATAAAATTTGTACTTTTAGGCATCAATTTTGGAATAAGAAAAAATCAAGTTTGTTGATCTTAGGAAAAAATAGTATTTTTCTATACATCTAGAAAATTATAAATATATGTGAAGGTTTTAAATTAGAGTATCTCAATTGAGTGTTGAAAATTGGAGAAAATATGTGTACAAGTGAATGATTAATTAAAAAATGTTAAAGAAAAAAAAAAAAAGGAAAGAAAAGCAGAATTCTTAGGTTATGAAAATTGCACCGAATGTCGTAATGTAATTCAATTTGGTGCACCAAACACTTTACCAACCCAACACTCGAACTTTTTAACTCTATAAACAATTATTACAAATTCAATTATGCCCATTATTTTTAATAATTGTTTTGAAAATAGACAGACTAAAATGACAAAAAGAAAAATTATCTTAAATAATAAAATTATTGAAAATTTACCACTAATAACAAAATATATAATTTATCTACGATTACAAATAATAAAATTTTGATATATTTATAAATATATATATATTTTTTTTTTCAGGACAGCCTCTAAAATATATACCAAATATTTGGATAGTACATATACCAAAAACAACCAAAACCTTTAAACCTTGATTTGATGCGGCCAAATTGCACTCTGTTGTAGGAAGTACAGAGAACGACGCTCCATTTCGGGCTCGGCGGTTTGAGAGGTTGTTGTCTAATCTTAACCTTCAAGTTCTTGAAATCCATGGATATGGAAATCGATGCTTCCAAAGATGTTCCTCTAATCAAAGATGAACATCTTTTCAAAGCCGCAGAGACCGGCGATTCTTCCGCTTTCACTGCCCTCTCATCACAGCAGCTTTCTCAATCTCTCTCCCTAAGAAATGAGGATAACCGCTCTCTTCTCCATGTTGCCGTCTCTTCAGGCCACGCCGATGTTAGTCTTTACCTAACTTTTCTTTGAAGTAGAGAATTTTTAAACCAAAAAGCCTCCTCCCATGGCTTCTCTTTTGTTTTTGGCATTGTTCTTGTTATTTAAAAAGGAACTATCATCTTGTCAATGTTAAATTTGGATGTATGTTGACCTTAATTTATACATTATTGGAACTCTTTGTAATGCACCAGGTGGTAAAGATACTGGCTACTGCTGATCAGTCTGCTAAATTAATTAACTGCGCCGATGAGGAAGGTTGGGCACCGATTCATTCTGCTGCTAGCATTGGGAGGTCTGATATTTTAGATATATTGTTGAGCGGAGGTTAGTGAATTCTGTAATTGTTTTGATTTTTTGTCCATCTGCTTACTTTTGAGTCGACTAGATTATGAACAAAGCTAAATTGTTTAGCATAGGGATGAATCTTACTTTAGACTCTGTGGTATTGACTTTGGACGACTGTTGATTAGAAGTTCTTGCTTTCCTTTAATTAAAAGGTGACAGATTTTTGGACGTCTCTAGAAAAAGGGACCTTGAAGAGCATCACTCCCACCTTCCATCTTCAAGATGCCCATAAAATTTGTTAAAACTGTCATGTCATCAAACATTATCTTCTTTTTTCTTTTTCTTTTTTTTATTATTAGTTTTTTGAATGCTGATAAAGAGTGTGACTCTCACCATCTAATTTGAACTTAAATCTTAAATGGCTTGTGTAACCAGAAAACATGGGCACTAATGTTTGGAGGACCTAGTATAATAGAAAGACTTCTTTTGGAGCATCATCATCATGTACGATTTTTAAGGCTATCTGGTACTAATTCCTAGATTTCTCACCTGTGGTATTAGTGGTGGTGGGCATTTGTTGGTGCATTCAAGCTAAACCTTGAGTATTGGCACAGTACAACACGTGGTCTCGTTATATATTATGAGTACTAAATCCTAGATTTTTCACATCGGGGACAAGGTATTTTTGGAAAGGAGTAATTTTAGGTCTTCAATAGTGAAAGTTTATTAGAGGAGGGGTTGAAAGGAAAATGTAACCTCTAAAAGGAGTAATTTTAGGCCCACAATTGTAAATGTCTATAATATAAAGGGTAAAATGGTAAAGTGAGAAAATTAGTTAGAATGAGGGATGTGTTTTGCCTTTTTATGGTCAGTTCTGGAGGGGGAAATGATATCAATTATCTTGGGATTTGTAGTGCATTTTTTGGGAGAGATACCAACACTCTCGAATTGGCTGAGCTTTGTAGGTGACGTTGTCACTTTGTTCTCCACATTACATAAATAAAAGTTGCCATATGCCTATTAGGAACTCACTTCAAAAAGATGGTGCAGGCTCTTGGGAGAACTAAGATCATTATGGTACAAATTCATTAGCAGCAAATATGAGTATCACAAGTTGTAGTAGTGTTGATATGATCATAGCCTCATCTAACTCTAAGGAGACAAATTGTAAGAGAAGGAGCACAAAGGCGAAACTCCGCCACACCACTGGGCGCCACTCCACTAGGCCACTTGTGCAAGCATGCCCACGTAGGCATGAATCTCACCATGCATACCAGCTCGCTTGCATGTATGCCAAGTTGTGCCCCACAAGCATGCACTCGTACAAGTTGTGTGCAGACAAGCATGCCTCATGGAGCATGCATGACCTTTGCCTTAGAGGCTAGTCAGAAGACCTTGCACACACAATAGCCTGTACACGAGCACTCATGGTCGATGACGCTCAACCTTATTTGCCCTGCGTGCGAACACCTATTAGCTCCAATTGCCCACTTGCAACCATGTGGCACGTCCAACTCGCCCAAGTGAAGCCTTTCATCTGCTCACCTACTCATGTCCACGCCCATGCTCTTGCTCACCTACGATGGGCCAGCCTAGAGCCAGCCATCTGCCCATCAACCCACTCCACGTAGCCAAGTGCCAACCTTTGACACGCCAAGCTCACCCCATCCTAACCCTTGCTCAAGCCCATTTTGATGAATCCTTCTAGAATTTAATTTTTCAACTTATCAAGATCTTCTGGGGAAGTTATAAGATTTTTTACTCTATTATTTTTAAGATATTTATTTCATTTTTAGAATAGGATGTAGTTATATGAATAGAGATGACTCTGCAAATTTTGGGTTCTCTTATTGCCACACGGTTGAGTTGAATGAATTTGAGTTCTCTTTTGAATTGCTCTTTTTGCACCCTTTTCAAGCTTTGGGTTTAGGTTGTATGTCTTGAAGCATTCAAGTTTTGTTGGTCACCAAACTTATAGAGTGTTTCAACTTTGAGATAGGAACTAATGCTCTTATCTCATCGTTTTTGACCATAAAGTAATCTATTTGAACCTTCACCTCGTTTTTGACCATAAAGTAATCTATTTGAACCTTCACCTTGTGTTGATCTAGGTTGATGCGAAGGTGCTGAGGTTGTTTGTGAAAAATCCACATAACTATAGGATTCCCCAAGTCAGTGTCATAGAGCATTGTGTATCATTTGATAATGTTCCTGATTCAGCACTGTGTATTCAAATAACAATATGTCCCAAGATTTGAAATACTTATTAACAAAACAAAAATTGGTTACGATGCCAATTCAATTTGCTTCAGTTTGGGCTCCAATTGAATTTCAATTCATAGAGAAATAATTTACCAAAGTATCCTAAGATTCAATGATTTCTTTGAATTATTCAATAATTGGAAATTTTTAGTGCATTACTTCAAATGATACGATGCTCTAAAGAACATGAATTGGGCAACCCTTTGGTTACGTGGGTTTTGAAGACAGCAGCCTCAATATCTTTTCATCAACTTGGATTAACACAAGATGAAGGTTTGAATGCAGCAGCCTCAATATCTTTTCATCAACTTGGATTAACACAAGATGAAGGTTTGAATGGATTACCTTATGGTCAATGACCAAGAGATAAAGAAAAGAGATAAAGAAAAGCTAGGTCTTATTTTATGGTTGAAACCCTCTACAAGTTTGGTGTCCAAACAAGCTTGAATGTTTCAAGACATGTGAGCTCAACACAGGGCTTGCAAAGGGGCAGAAAGCTTTGAGACAATTCTAAAGAGAAAACTCAAATTCGATTCAGGTTTATATAGCCAAAGGTCTTATCAACTTTTCTAGATAATTCATATAGTTAGATCCTATTAAAAATGAAATAAATGCTTTAAAAATCTAAAAAAAAAGTCAAAGATCTTCTAACAACTTCTCCCAACGATTTTAGTTGGTTAAAAATTTAAATTAAAAAAAATATTCGAAGGAACCATCAAAGTGGGCTTAAGCAAGCGTGGCATAGGCCGTAGGGTGCTTGGTGTGTCAAGGGTTGCATGCTTGCTAGGTTGGGCACCTCACACCTGGTCATGTGAAGTGGGCTGCCAAGTGGTCTAGGTTGGCCCATTATAATTCTTGCAGGCGTAGGCAAGAGTGGATGAAAGGCCTCACTAACACTTGGGCGTTGGCACATGTTTGCAATTGGGATGGTGGGGCTTGCAGGTTTGCAAGCGGGCTCACGAGGTTGAGCTCCATCGAGCTTCAGGACTTTGTATGGTGGCTTGTGGAACGTCATTGTGCACACTTCATGAGGCGTACATGTCAGTGCGTGTGTTTGTGTGCAAGGCTTGGCGTGGAAATGGGTTGGTATGCCTAGTGAGCCTCACACTTGCATGGGCGTGTTTGTGCAAGTGGCTGAGCAGCGTTGGGTGCAAGTTGCACACAGGGCGACTTCTTATGGGCTTTTGTGTGTGACTGGTTCCTTGGGCCTAGCTTGCTTGTCTATGGTCTTAAGTTGCCGGGCTCACTCCTTCATCCTAATTCATAGATTTTTTCTTTTTTTTTTTTTAATTAGAAACAAGAAAGGTTTGTTGTTAGGTTGTGAGCAACATTAGATTTTGAGGAGGACATTTCCTATGGTAAACAACCTCTAATCTCTCAATTTCTTACAATGTTGTTGATAATGAGCAAGCCACCGTAAGGAGTTTTGGTTTCCAGCTCCTGTTCTTGGACCACAAAGCTTTGAAGATCTTTCATTGATAGGGAGGTGTGGTGAGGCCTTTATTCTCTTTAATATGTATCAGTGTCTTACTAACTTCATTCAAGAAAATATTTCCATGTGACTGTCACACTACAACTATTTAACTTTTAGACGTATGAAAAATAAAGTAAAAGATGAACGTAAGAAAAATATAAAGGTGCTTTTGATGGGTGCCTCTGTCAGTAATGAGACCGACAACTACTTTGTGCCCATCTCCCCGGTAATTTTTTTTTTTTTCCACTTCCAATAATTTCTTCTTTCTTTGTATCTTTCTCCAATCTCCCCTAATTTAATGAAAGGCTTTGATTGTTACATTTGAAAAGGAAAGAATATAAAAAAAGAATGAAGAGAGATTATTGACAAGGAACTATGCTCTTGTGAATGCGAGAATCAATCTGTTTATGGAATTATCTACAATTCGGAACCTGTCTTTTTCTTTCTTCTTGCTTCTTCTTCTCAAAGTATTCATCGTGGTGTTTTGATATAGCCTATGCTCTCATAAAGCTGGTCAAACGCCTGTTATGATACAAGAGCCAAAACCTTTATTTTTTAGTGGATTGGAACCTTTAAAGTAAAAGAAATAAACCAAAAATTATTTAACAAACTCACTGCATCATGGTGAACACAATTTGTATACTTCTTGAGATTTTTTTATGCTCATGTTTACGTTCAAACTTCTCATTTTTTATCTTACAGGAGCCGATGTAAATTTGAAAAATAATGGCGGTCGCACTGCTCTTCATTATGCTTCGAGCAAAGGATGGTTGAAGATTGCTGAAACTCTTATCGCGCATGGTGCCAAAATCAATCAAAAAGACAAGGCTTGTCACCTCAAATATAGTATTTTGAATTGCTTAAGCTTTATTTCAATTCAATATCTTGTTTGCTAGTACACTAGAGTTGAAAACTCTTATTGTGTCATACTTGTGCACCATCTGATCAATATTACTCATGGGCGCTGATGGATTGAACACAAATTAGGTTGGTTGCACACCATTGCATCGAGCTGCTAGCACTGGGAACTCAGAATTGTGTGAGCTTCTGATTGAGGAAGGAGCAGAAGTTGATGCAACTGATAAAGTTGGTCAAACGCCTCTTATGAACGCAGTAATTTGCCAAAACAAAGAGGTTATTTTGGTTCTGATGTTTTAGTTTTTCAACTCTTATGTTTTTAATTTTGATTTAGTTAAGAAAAGTTTGTTTCTATCGTCTGTTTCACCACGTTGGTTGTATTTGACATCTTCGTCTGGCTGAAAATGGCATTGTCAATTGATGATTAATGAGACAACTAATTCTAGTTTTCTAGTACAAGTGGTGCCAATCTGAGCATAGCTTGGTTAAGGCATTTTCTCTTAACCTAGAGGTTAGAAGTTCAAATCTCCCAATTCCATTTGTTGTTAAACTCAAAATTTTCTAGAGGTAGAAAGTATTAAGCAATTTTAACTTGTACTCGAGCTAAAACTTTGACTTGACCACTATCTTTTATGATAGGGAAAAGTTTCTAAAGTCTTGTATTGGTGCTGTGGCCTGTGGGGAAAACATGTTATGCGGCAATTCCCTCGTATTGTCTTCCTTTATTAGTGATATTTGTTTAAAGTTAAATAAATTACAGATTTCATCCTTGTTTCCCCTGAAAAGAATTACATATTTGATCCTTTAAATGTTTCTACACTGAGTCTTTGATTGTTAGAAAAAGTTAAATTACATCTTTAAACTTTGGGCTCTGTTTAGTTATAGCTTTTGTCATTAGCTTTGGTTTGAGTTCTGTAGGCCGAAGGGAAGATGTTTACTAATGTTGATGTGTCTGACAGATTGCTCTTCTTCTAATAAGACATGGAGCTGACGTGGATGTGGAAGACAGGGAAGGTTTCACTGTTCTTGGTAGAGCTTCAAATGACTTTAGGCCTGCACTGATTGATGCTGCCAAAACAATGCTTGAAGGATGATGAATACGACATCGTATTTAAAGCTGTATCCCGAAGATCAAGAGCATAGTTCACACCTCTAGTTCAGGAAAAAAAAAAAAAAAAAGTTTTCAAGATCGGGTTCGAGAACCGAAACTCTCGTTTTTCTTTTTCTTTTCTTTTTAAAATATATAGTAACTGTGTGCATGATGTAGTGAATGGGGATCATCAGGTCTGCAGCAATTCCCATTAGAAAGATGCAGCAGGGGTTGAAGGGAGTTTTTTCGAGTTCCATGATATGGTATTGCTCTCTCAATTTAAAGCTAGGTTCATATTCATAAGTTGGAAAATATTTCGTTGCGTTTATATTCTGGAGTTAATTGAATTTTCCCCGAGATGGATGGAAGTAGAATTAGAGATTTGATTATCTAACTTTTATATCTAATTATGTGCGTATTGAATTATATTTAAGTCAATTGGTTATTACATTAGCTTATTGATAAAAATTTGACTTGGTTTTTGAATTTTGAAATGTGTTCTATATAAGTCTCCAATTTTTTAATGTTTTGTGTGATGGATAATTGCAAACATAGTAATCAAGCTTAAAATATTAGTAGATATAACACTATACAAAAAAATTTGTAAATATAGTAAAATTTAGATCTAACTCTTAAAGTTTATTAATGATAGATAGACTATATCGATAATAAGAGTTGATCAGCAATAGTCTATTAATGATAGATTCTTTTTTATATTTGCAATTCTTTAAAAATGTTATACATTCAATTATGAAATTTAAAAGTGCTATCCATTACTATATCCCTTTGTGTGTAATTGGCTTTAAAGATTCAAGCGGTGTTTGGGCCCCAAACATTGTTGGATTGGGTTATTAAAGCTCACTTCATATTTGGGGCTTTAATTATAAAAATTGGTTTTTTTTTATTATTGTTTTCAAATATAAGAAAACGAACTAAAATATTTACAAATATAAAAAAATTTTACTATCTACGATAGACTTCAATAGATTTATATCAATGTCTATTTATTTTATGATAGATACAAATAGTAGTCCATTGCGTAGATAGACACAAATAGACTGTGATATTTTACTATTATTTGTAAGTATTTTCACAATTTTGTCATTGAAATAATCTCCCTATTTTTTACTATTATAATTTACAATTAATTACAACATTATTGTTTTCCGATTCTTATTTGTTTGTGTGTATTCTCTACCATCATCTATTTTCCTCTTTGTTGGATGCCCTAAACGCCTTATGATAGATTGATTAGCAAAATGCATGCCCTTTTGTAAGGTTGCAACTAAACATTTTACAGATATTGTTTAATTGAAGGATGAAAATATCTATTGTAAATTATTTCAATATTAAATTTATAAAATTTGTTTTGATTAATAATTAAGGGCTTCAATTTGCATCTATTTAGTCTAATATGAATAGAAATATTAATAACAATATTCATAACTTAGTTTGAGAGTAAAAATAACTTAATTATTAATCAAAATAAATTTTATAAATTTTGTGACTTACATAAATATCCATTGATATCAAAATTTTATTGATATATCCGTAAAGTTGATATTTCAATATCGAGAACGATAATGATACTCTAATTATGGGTTTGATTTCAAATTAGTTATCAAAATCCATATTTTTTCCATCAATTAAGAGTTGAAAATACTCTATTTGATAACCATTTATGGGTTGTTTGGAGGCCCACATTGGGTCGGGTTTGGAATGTAATCCAAAACTCACGTTTGAATTTGAGTATTTTGGGTTCGATTTGTAATATTAAATGAATTCCATTTTGACAGTTTTTAACCAAACCCTCTTTCCTGCCGTTTTCATGTTTTACGATTCCATTTTCGTTCCGCTCCCATTACCTCATGCATTCCAACACTCCTATGATTCCCGGTAATCCTAATCACATTTTAGCCTTTCAAACAGTTTTTTAGTTTTTGAAAATTAAACATATAAACACTACTCTCACTTATAATTTATTTTGCTTTGTTATTCACTCTCTACCAATGTTCTCAAATACCAAGCCAAGTTTTGAAGAAAAAAATGGTTCTTAAAAATATATTTTTTGTATTTTAAAATTTGATTAAGAATTCAAATGTTTCTAAATGAAAAACATGGGAAAGAAAAATAATGAAAGCTATTATTTCATTGTTTTCATTCATTTTTGAAGTGTGAGCTGCTTGCATAAAAGCAGATAAGTATTGCAGTTTTAATCTTAATTAAATTAAAAAAAAAAAGTTACAATTTCTATCCTCTAATAAATTTTATGTTCAACATTTATTAAAAAAAAAATATTCTAATTTACTTTCAATGAATTACAAAGTATAGGCATGGTACAAATTTGATAAGATTTTACAGAAAAACACAATGGAACTACATTTTGTTAAAATTTATGAGTTTTGGTAAATGGAGTTATTCATTAGTTAATTGTGGATTAAGCAAACTTAAGATTGTGAAAATTTTGATATATATATATATATATATTCTATTGAAAGGAAAATCTTGATATGGTTGAAACTAGTAAGTTTATGGAGATTTTTTTAAAGTTAGTAAAATCGAATCGATACTAAAAAATTGTAATGTCTAATTTGATGAAATCAAAAGTTGGAAGTGAAATAATAGACTAAATCTTTAAAGTAAAAGTAGGAGTAATCAATAATATAGTTATTGGAAGTAATTTAGTAGAAAAACTCAACTTTTATAATTACTCTATTCAATTTAAATTATGCATGATCCATTAATTTAGATCTATATGTCGAAGATTTAATTAATTAATGCATCATATTTTACGTAAACAAAAGAGTTTGTTTTTAAATATAGTAAAATGAGTCAAATTATTTATAAATATAGAAAAATTTCATTATGCATCAATCCATCACTCGAGTAATAGAAATCTATCGTGGTCTATTGCGGATAGACAGTGAATTTTTTTTATATTTGAAAATAGTTTGATTTTTTTTTCTATTTATAATAATTTCTCTAAATAAAATATATAAATTTAATAACATTTATTATTATAAACCTTAGAATTCCTAGATACATCACTAAAATAGTAATCTATGGTTAGAGATGTCTATTTTCTCTGCAGGACATGGATCTGCCTCTAACGAAGCAAAAACTTCTTGTTTAAACGAGGAATGAGAAAATGAGTGGAAAAAAAATTATATGTCCACGTCCCCACTCCATTAACTTCTTTTTTTATTTTAATTTATTATAATAATTTAATGTTATATTGTTGTTATTATTACTATATAAATACTATATTTAAATTTCAAATTTTATTGTTTAATAATTAAGATAATTAATATATTGTAATTTGAATTGAGCATTTAAATTTAGATTATTTATATGAACACTTTGATTGGCAAGTCATTTCCTTCCATCAAAAAAAAAAAAAAAGAAAAAAAGAAGAGTAATTTCTCTTTAAATTGAAATTGTTCTTGTGGAACTAATCAAATAAAAAAAAAAAAATTAGTGTAAAATGAGCTTGTTTGGTAGAGAATTTGAAAACAGAAATCTAAAAAATAAGAAATTCAATAAAAATAGTGTTGTATTTCATGCTTTTAGATATGTGTTTGGTAGCAGATTCAAAAATTTGTAGAATATCATTTTGGTCCATGTACTTTGGAATTTGTTCAATTTTAGTCACTATACTTTTAAATGTCCAATTTTAGTCCCTGCACTTTTAATAGATCTAAAATTCAGTCCCTAAAAGTTCATTTTTATCAAAATTGATTAAATAATCACAATAATTTTCATGTAAAGAAACACAATATGTGAAAATAGTTTCAAAATTTTTAGTGAAAATGCTAATAAAAAATAAAAAGTAATGAAAAAAATCCACATTAAATTAGTAATAGAGCCTAAATTTAAGATTTATTGAAATTACAGGGACTAAAATTGAACATTTGAAAGTATAGGGACCAAACTTGAACAAACTCTAAAATACAAGGACTAAAATGATATTTTAATCATAAAAAAATTAGTTGTCCTTACTCACTAATATTTAGTTGATAATAAATTATTATTAATTTATTTATGTTAAAAAAAAAGTTATATAACTATTCTTTTATGATGTTATATAATTTATATTACATATTTTACAAAAAGTAAATTGAGTTTGTAACATGATATATTGTATTTCTAAATATTTATATATTGATTTACTATAATTTGGCATGTTAAAATTTAAAATATGGATACAATGAAAAATATCAAACTATTTTTAGAATTTGCACGATTTGGATCGCAAAATTCAAAAACAGTTTTTAGAAACAGAATTTAGATTGACGATCAAACACATATCTATTAAATCTAGTGAATCTAAAAACATAAAATAGAATTTGAATTCTTTACCAAACCCACCCAACTATTTAGTTAAAACTTCGTCTTAGTTTAAATTGATTGTTTTTTTTTTTTTTAAATATATACAATAAAATTTTCAACTCAATCCTTGAATTTTTCATTGGAAATTTTACGAGGATAGGGGTTGAAATCGGGAGTAGGGACGAGCATATCCTAGTTCTGTCTCATCCCGTGGACATCTCTATCTAAGATTTTTAGTAATTTAATACGAGATATTTGATTTTCTAGGCTTTCATTATTCCCAAAACATATAAGAAATCTTAAAATGGTATTTTCTAAGTTTAGAGGTATATATTAGATTTTATTTTTTTTGGAAAAAAGAAGAAAAAAAAAAAACCAAAACAAGAAAAAGTAGTTTTCGGGTTTAAAGTATTGTAGTTTCTTCACCTAAGGTTGTTAGAAAATCACATAATCTTCAAAAAAAGCTTCCTTGTTATTCAGTTTCCTTCCTTCCTTTTCATTGCGTTTTCCCTCATAACTTGGTACTGCACAACTCTTGCTCATTCAGCGGAAACTTGACGATCCATCGCAAATTTTCTTCACGTAATCCTTTATCTTCTCCTTCCATAATTTTATCGTCGTTGTCTTGCTATCAACATAATGTTATTTGGTTTTACTCCTTCAATCCCTTTATTTTAAGATTTTGTTAATTTGTTGTTGATCCATCTAGAGCTTCCCAATGGATTCTCGTTTGTAGTTTTTCAACTTTTTTCCTTCATTCTGTTGCTTAGATCTGCTGCTTGCCTGCCGCTCTTCTTTGAACGAACGAGTGTGGCGTCTAGGATATTGGTTCTAAATCGAGTTTGGGGTATGATTTGCTATTTCAGAACAAATACTTAGCTTCAGCGATGAAGAGGTCCAGAGAAGATGTTAACATGGAATCACAGCATCAGCGTCCAGTATTTCCCTCTAGAGGAGAATCGTATGTCTATCTTTGATATGTTTAATGTATTTGGTTTCTCAGTATTTCAATTCTTTTGCACGAATATTGACTTATTTTTTTTCTTCTTTTAAGGGAGTAAACTTCTGTTTGTTGAGTCTTTATCCTTTTACTTCGTTTTCTCCTTGAACAATCTTATGAGTTCATACAGTTTTTTTTTGGTTTAACTTGATGCGAAATATATTGATTTATGCTTGAGGATTTACATTTAACGAATCCATCTGAATGGATACTAGGATCGGGACAGATGGTTTTTCCAAATTAATTGATGAGAAGTGCTTGTTTCTGCAATATTTTTTCTTGAGACTCGTTCAGTGGTGAGTTCTGTAGATCACCTAATTAACAGATCTTTCTACTTTTCTGTATGTTGCCTTGTAAATGAAGAACTGTGCAGAGCCAGATGGTAGGAGGTGGCAGTATGCAGAAACTAACAACGAATGATGCCCTAGAATATCTTAAGAATGTGAAGGACATCTTCCGAGACAAGAAGGAAAAATATGAAGATTTTCTTGAAGTCATGAAAGAATTCAAGGCTCAAAGGTTTGGTTGCAATGAATTTGTCTTTTTCCCAGTCTTGTTTGTAGGTATTTGCTTGAGTTTTAAATGATCCGTTTTGATGTTATCTGTTTGTAGAATTGATACTGTCGGCGTCATAGCAAGAGTGAAGCAGCTATTTAAAGGTCATCGTGACCTGATATTGGGCTTTAATACGTTTTTGCCAAAAGGATATGCAATAACTTGTCCTCTTGAGGATGAAACACCTCCTCAAAAGAAGAAGCCTGTTCAATTTGAAGAAGCTATCAACTTTGTCGGTAAGATTAAGGTAATTAAAAGTTGCATTTTGATCTATTTTGATGTGATTTTTTTTTCTTTCCTGCATTATATGCAGATTTCTTTTTTTCTTTTTTTCTTTTTTTGTACATGCAGACACGGTTTGAAGGTGATAACCATGTATACAAGTCATTTTTAGAAATTTTGAATTTGTACAGGAAGGAAAACAAGTCTATAAGTGAGGTCTACCGGGAGGTTTGTTTTCTTTTTTCAAGTTCATGCCTCTTTTTATAAGAACAACCCATGGCTGATTTTCTCAAAATTTTCCTCTTTTTGTTGCTCTTAAAACATTTGATGACAAGTTTTGCCTTTTGCAGGTTTCTGCACTGCTACAAGACCACCCGGACCTTCTTAGGGAGTTTGTTCATTTTTTGCCTGATGCTTCAGCCACAACCTCAAATAATCACGTGTCTTCTATGAGAAATTCTGTACTTCGTGATAGAAATTCTTCCATACCACCTATTCAACAAGTACAAATTGACATAGTCTTAAAACGTTCGTGCTTTTATGATATTCTTATTTTTTCCAATTGTTTGGCCAATATTTTGTTTGTGTTCGCCATTAACAGAAAGAGAGGACAATGGCTCCACATGCTGACCACGACATTGGTGTTAATCATCCTGATTATGACCATGCTAGAGTTACTATAAAAGGCGATAACGAGAAATGTCGGCACAGTGAAAAAGAGAAGGATAGGAGAGAGAACACTGATAGTATGGAACAGTATGGGGAGACTGATAAAAAATTTAATGAGCATGATAATGGTAAGGACATCAGCATGCAAAGTATTCCCCAAAAGAGGAAATCTATCGTAAGAGAAGATACAACTTCAGTGAAATTGCATCTTGGTGGAGAAGGTGAGTAACTTTCTGGACTGCGTTTCATTTCCTGATGAAAAAAAAAAAATAGAAAGTGAATATGTTAAAATACTGGAGTTTTATTTTGTTAGTTCAAATAATAGTTTATTTGCAACGTAGCTTTCATTGCACATCCTATATTAACTAGAGCCAAAAGTTCCTTTTCTTAAAATTTTAATTTTTACATACACATCCTCTTTGGGATCTATGAGTATTTGATTAAAGCAACAAGAGCTGTAACTGTGTCCTTATACTTGGCAGCAAAGAAATTGATAATTTAGTTGCTCTTTCCGTAGTTTCATCTTTTAAATTGCATATTTCATGACAGGTATGTCTTTTATTGAGAAGGTAAGGCAGAAGTTACCAAATGTTGATGTTTACCAAGAATTTGTGAAGTGCCTTGATATATTTGACAAGGAAATAATCACTCGGTCAGAACTGCATTCTTTGGTATGAAATATATATCTTTGACTCAAAAACTTTACTACTTTTGTCTTGTTGAATATACTTGCTCATAAAAATTGTGTTATTGTAATTAACCATGGAAGGAACTCACAGCCTTGCAAATGTATGGCAACAATGAATGAATTTGGAAGCACATTTTCTCTTTTACACCATTGAGTTGATATCTCATTTAATTTATATATTGATGTGGCCATATTTACAACTTGAGAACAATGATTGCTCTTCCTTAGTGTTAGTCCTCAAGTATACTCCACGACCTTATAAATATTTTACCATGGAACCAGACAAAATTAGTAATCGTCTTGACATTTCCTTGTTAGGGGCTGCTCATGCCCATTTCCACTCTTCAAGGCTTTACATTTATCTGAAACTTCTTAAAATATTTATTTGGGTGGTCCATGATAAGTTTAAATTAATTTTTAATTTCAAAAGTTATCTAAATATATCATTTGCTTGGCATTTTCCAATTTCTCTAACATTTTTTGAGTTTTAATTTAGTCATCTATTTATGAAGTTATGGGATAGGTTTTTCCTTCTAGTTGAGTGAAATGTGTAGGCAGCGACCGGTTGGGATATATAAGGCATTGGATGAGTTTTGCTTTTAATTAGGTGAGATATGAAGTGTCTAATATTTTGCTCGGTGAGTTTTATTAGGATAAGATCTGTTGGATTTTTAAGTCAGGTAGAAATAAGGCAAGATATTTAAAACAAAAAACTTGGCCAACTCATGAAATGTTATGTAGAGTCCTACATCATGATTTTGTAATTTAGTTTTAATGACATTATTTGGTCCTTGAGGTTTTAACTTAGTGTCTATTTGGTCTTTAAAGTTTCAAAATAAACATTTTAGTTCCTGAGGTCTAGTTATTTTGACTGTTAGTTGACTAACGGTAAAACGATGTCACAATTAGGTAGCTGATGATTTGGTTAAAAAAAATAATATTGTATATTTTTGTTAATGAGGTAGATTTTTCCTTCATCCCCTCTTTAAGGAAATAGAAAAATATAAAAGTAAAGAAAAAAGGCAACTACCCCCCTCCCTGGTAAACATTACGTAGCCGCTCCTACCTCTCCCTCAACCATTTTCTTCTTCTACTCTGATGACCCTCGACTGAGAATAGCAATGGACCCACATGGAAAGACCCATGGAGCGGTCTTGTTCTCTAGTGAATGTGGGCATATTTAGGGGTGGTATTGTTTTCTGGCGATCTCAAGCATCATTGGGCGAAATCATGTAATGAACCTCTAAGATTTTGAAGCAATTGCTGCATAAATCTATGTTGAAGATATGGCTTGAGGTCTTTGATTCGAGGATCATTTCAATCAATTTGACAAAATGCCCCAAAAAAAGAGGATGAAATTATGAGGAATTGAATGGTGATGAATGTCGTTGATGTCAATTTTTCACTAATTGGAGTGGGGGAACTGTGAAGGTGCGTTGGAGAAGTTGATTATGAAGACAATAATTCATCTTTCGTTTCGGTTTGAAATGGAGGTTTTTCTTGCAAGATATTCATCCTTTATTATAGAAATGAAGGAGATCTATAACCTCCTTCCTTCTAGATGCAAGTGAAATGCTATCTTATTAAAGAGGAAAAAGAAGAAAAAATGGCATCTCATTAGAAAAATTATTCAATTACAATATATCTGGCCACATCAAAAATCCATTTGACCGCCACATTATTTTATCATTAGTCAACTGATGATCAAAGTAACTCAGGGACCATGTATGACCATTGTTCAGACCTTAAGGACTAAAGTGTTCACTTTGAAAATATAGAGACCAAATTGCAAGATTATGTAGGACTAACTAATAAGAATATAATATCAAATTGATTCTATTTGAACTTTGATTCTAGAATGCTTTTAGTAGATATGATATATCTGATGCTACCGTATATTGCATACTTTGTTTCTTTGCATCTTTCAATTCCTTTCTCATTTAATAAAGAGGATCTTAGTTCAATTCCTTAGCTCTCTTTTCCTGCATGAACCAGCATAGTTTTGGAGTAAAAAGACATAAGGAACATAACACCTCCTGAGCACTTGGTGAAAGAAGAGAATTCGAAGGTTATTTTGTGGTGGTTAGAAGTAGTGGGTCTAATTTCAATACTCCTGATTTTATTTCTAGTGTTGTTTAGCCCTGTCCTTTATACTATGAAAGACCTTTGATGGTTTTAGGAAAATGAATACTACATTAACTAGGTTTGTTTACATTTATCCTTAATCAGGTGAGAGATTTACTTGGAAGATATCCAGACCTTATGGATGCTTTTGGTGAATTTATGACACTTTGTGATAGAACTGGTAACTGCTAGTATACTAATATATTACCTGATATTGACGCTGTATTGCTTAAATGATAACTATATTAATTACTATGCTGCAGATGGGCTTTTAGCAGATATCATGAGTAAAAGTAAGTGAAGTGATTGCCTTACTCTGTGCTAGTATCAGTGAATAAATGGAAATTTTCTCAGACATGTGGCCCTTCTTTCTTTCCCTTTCCCATATACTTTAAAAGTTATTTGCTATCATTTTGAACATTAAAGAATTGTTACAATGTCACAGAATCCTTGTGGAACGAAGGTAGTTTACCAAGATTGGCGAAGGTAGAGGAAAAGGATAGAAATCGAGATCATGAAAGGGAGGATGGTGTTAAAGACCGAGACCATGGAAATCGAGAAAGGGATAATAAACTTGAAAAAAGTGTTGCTTTTGGCCATAATGATGTTGGTAGCCACAAGATGTCTTTATTTTCTAGTAAGGACAAATATTTTGCGAAACCTATCAATGAACTTGACCTCTCTAATTGTGAGCGGTGTACACCCAGTTACCGTCTTCTCCCAAAGAATGTAAGAAGTAAAGTAACTATTATTATGTTTGCATAAAACA
This sequence comes from Citrullus colocynthis, assembly GCA_031780015.1. NCBI lineage: Eukaryota > Viridiplantae > Streptophyta > Magnoliopsida > Cucurbitales > Cucurbitaceae > Citrullus > Citrullus colocynthis. Next base: position 1,480,191 of record QLSR01000230.1, on the reverse strand, counting down.
AAAACTATTATTATGAACTGATATTATGATTCTGGCGTGTGTTCTTTTCCTTTTTGGTAATTTATGTGCAGTATCCAGTACCCTTTGCTAGTCAGAGAACAGAAATTGGTGATCAAGTTTTAAATGATCATTGGGTTTCTGTCACTTCAGGAAGTGAGGATTACTCTTTCAAGCACATGCGCAAAAATCAATATGAAGAAAGCCTCTTTCGTTGTGAGGATGACAGGTTGATCCTTAACTGAGATTAGTTTATTTATTTTCGTCACTTCATATCTTTTGAGTTAGCAGATGGAATCAAAATTTGAGGGTCTATTTTGCTAGCATCATTGGATATAGGCAGTTCTTTGCATACATTGTGTCATGCCAATGCTTAGGCTTGATTTTCTGTCATTAAGTCTATCGTCAAGTTGAAGTATTTATTCATCTCCGTTGATCTAGGCTTTGTTATAGCTTTCTTAACTTATATTATGATTTATTCTCTTATTTTTCTTCCTTTTGGAAGTTTTATTTCAACAGATAAATAGCGCTGTCTTCCGTTTATACTGGCAGGTTTGAATTGGATATGTTGTTAGAGTCTGTTAATGTAACATCCAAGCGAGTTGAAGACTTATTAGAAAAAATCAACTTGTCGGACAGTCCAGTCCATATTGAAGATCATTTAACAGGTAATCTTATTGATGATATCTATAGGATATTTTATGAGCTCAATTATTTAATTAGCTCAATGTCATGTTGGCATTTAAAAAATAAAAGATTACATTCTTAGAAATTTCCAAACCTTTCATTTTAGCAGCACTTAATTTGAGATGCATCGAACGCTTATATGGTGATCATGGCCTTGATGTGATGGATGTGTTAAGGAAGAACGCACCTCTTTCTCTCCCTGTTATATTAACCCGCTTGAAGCAAAAACAAGAAGAGTGGGCACGGTGTCGATCTGATTTTAATAAAGTTTGGGCTGAAATATATTTCAAGAATTATCAGAAATCTCTTGATCATCGCAGCTTCTATTTCAAGCAGCAGGATACAAAGAGCTTAAGTACAAAAGGTAAATTGCAAATACAAGCACAAAAGGAAATTACAAGTAATCTCTCCATTTCTCATTTGCTCTATGCATGTTTTCTGCAGCTTTGTTATCAGAGATCAAGGAAATTAATGAAAAGAAGCATAAGGAAGAGGATGTACTGCTCACTATTACTGCAGAAAATAAACGACCTATAATTCCAAATTTGGAATTTGACTACCCTGATGAGGATATTCATGAAGATCTCTATCACCTTATCAAATATTCCTGTAGAGAACTATGCTCCACAGATCAGTCTGATAAAGCTATGAAAATTTGGACAACCTTCCTGGAGCCCATGCTTGGTATTCCTTCACGGCCCCTGAGTGCTGAGGATTCCAAAGAAATTATTAGAGAAAATAATTTTGCGATTAGAGGTACTGCAATTGGTATGGTAGGAATTAGCAGTAGTCCTATTGGTGGAGGTGCTGAGTCCAAGCTGCCAGATCCTCCCAGAATTGAAGTAGGTGTTCCTCCTAAACAATCAAGCCCTTGCAGGGTTTGGCCCATGAATGGAGATTCTTGTCTTGAAGAAAATAGTTTTCACAAAGCAAACCGTGTTGACAGCAAGGTTGATGGTCTCGGAAAATTGCAGTTCAACAACAAACAAGAGCATTCTAATGAGAGGTTGGTAAAATCCAATGTGTTGGTTAGCTCTGTGCTCGAACATGGGAATGGGAAAGTAATTGTAGAAACTGCACCAGGTTTGTAGAATGCTTCCAATTGATAATTTCTTCAAATTAATTGTCCACTTTTCATCTGCATCTTTTTCTAACTACTGTAATCTAATGTTTGTCTTTTGGTTGTTCAAGGGCTGCGTTCTACTCCATCCAGAACATGGAACGGTAGTGTTGATAAAGGGCTTGAGTTAGCATCATCACAGGTATAGCCCAATGGTGCAGCAAAATTTTCTTTTATCGGAACTTGCCTTGTGCTTCTTTTATCCTGAAAAAAATTGGCATTTAAGGTTAGTTCCTATATAAATCAATGGTGAAAATATGCATGCCACTCTTATCCAAACAAAGAGAACTTTTGTAGTGAAAATATTAGAGAGAAATAAACGTTTCTCCATATACATCTAACTAGTTTAAAATAAACATGGACATTTTTGGAAGAGAAAAAAGTTATGTAGTGGTTAAAAAATTTGGGTGAGAAATGGAAAATTATATAGGGTAAAAAATATTAGGGAGGGAAAAAAGCTAAAAAAGGATTGTTGGAAAGAGAAAAGGGGGAAAATGTGAGTATTAGAAGAAAAATAAGTTTCGAAACAGAAATCTATTTTTTAGTTTTAAAAGACAGAAAACAAAAAACGGAACGATTTATTAAGCAACTTTGTAAAAACGAAATGGTTATCAAGCGGGTCCTAAACTTAAAAATTTTTAAATTACATCTAAAGAATGTCTAACTTATGCAAAATATCCCTAATATATGTAATTGTTTTGATTTTACTCACTGTTTTAAAATTTTTCATTCTGCCCTCAATTTTTTAATTAAAAAAGAATCATTAGAAATTTTGTTTTAACCTCTCTTTCCTTCTTTTGGGAGAGAATTTTATCCTTCAACCTTTTATTTCTTTATAGTAATAAAATCTCTTCATAATAAAATAAAGTAAGATCTATTATAGAGGTTAATACATTTGTGCAAGGCTGCAAGCTGATACGTCTTTTGGCTACTTCAGGGGGGTGGTTCATCAAGGCCACTGTTGTCCAATGGTGTGATGGCAGAAGGCTCAAATGCTCCTAGTTTCAATGAAGAATGTGATGGAAACTCAAAGATAGAGAGAGAAGAGGGCGAATTATCACCAACTGGAGAACTTGAGGATAACTTTTCAAATTATCAAGAACTTAGTCTTGATAAAGCAAAAGACAGTGCCGTGGGCAGGCAATGTTTCAGAACTCACGCAGACAAAATATCTTGCAGGGATGTGACAAGGGAAACTCATATAGATGCTGATGATGAAGGGGAGGAAAGTGCTAGACGGTCATCAGAGGACAGCGAAAATGGTTCTGAGAATTGTGATATTTCTGGAACCGAGTCTGTTGATGGAGAGGACAGTACTCGTGAAGGGCAGGAAGACAGGGGTCATCATGACCGTGACAGTAAGGTTGAGAGTGAAGGTGAGGCTGATGGAATGGATGATGCCCATAGTGCTGAGGGTGATGGAACAGTATTACCCTTTTCAGAACGTTTTCTTCTCAATGTGAAGCCACTTGCCAAGTACATCCCGTTGGCATTACGCGATGATAAAAAGAACTCCCGGATTTTTTATGGAAATGACTCCTTTTATGTTCTTTTTAGACTTCACCGAGTAAGGTTCATAAATTTGAACTGATGGTTTTGGAGTTCTGAGATTAATGATGATTTACCTTTGACTTTGCCATTAATTGACCAATTAACCTCGTTTCATTGATTTGACAGACATTGTATGAGCGGATACGATCAGCAAAGATTAATTCATCACTTGGTGAGAGGAAGTGGAGGGCTTCAAATGATACTAGCCCTAATGATCTCTATTCCAGGTTGTTTTCCTTTGCATGAATTTATAATTACTTGTGTTTCATGGTTACTATGACTCCTAAATGTCACCCAATTTTGGTCATAGTTACATGGGAGAGGGAAGAATCAAATGTATTCAGATCTGAATATTTGATGAGATTGTGTTCCAAAGTGACTTCCATCTTTTGGTCTTAGTAGAATGTTGCATATTTTCTTTTTCTTCTTTCGTGTTACTTTGTAAGATTGTAATACCAACAACTATCGTTTACAGTATAATCTGATTCTGGTCCATTTATAAAGCTACCGGACCTTATGTAATCCCATTTGTAAAACTAAGTCGCCAACCTATGTTACACTAAATAGCACATGTAATCTTCAAACTATTTAGTGGGGAATATCGGTAAAGAGCTCTATATCATCCTTGTTCTTACACTTAGATTTCCGATTCCCAATGAGCATCCCACCTTTTATATTGACTGGCTTTGACTCTGAGGTTTATTCATTTTTTATCCACATTCTTGGTAATTATCAATTTGTTCATTATCACTTGACCTTCTGTAAACATGATTCATGAAACAGATTTATGAGTGCACTTCGTAGTTTACTCGATGGCTCCTCTGATAATATGAAGTTCGAGGATGACTGCCGATCTATTATTGGAACCCAGTCATATGTTCTATTCACTTTGGACAAATTGATTTATAAACTCGTTAAACAGGCAAGTTTTTTTAGCTCCATAGATGTTTCTCTTCTGACAGTCTTTTAGCTGCTGTGTCGTGCTTTTGACCTGAAAATGGCTATTTCAATACTATTTTCAGCTTCAAACAGTTGCTACTGATGAGATGGAGTCCAAGCTTCTTCAATTATATGCCTATGAGAATTCAAGAAAACGTGGAAAAGATGTGGACACAGTTTATCATGATAATGCTCGTGTGCTTCTTCATGATGATAGCATATACCGAATCGAATGTGTAAGAGTTTATGAATTACTTGTCTTGTGAATGATGATACGTTGATTTATATTTTTAACTCTTGAGCCGTGCTCATAGTAATATTGCCTCTATCTTCTTCACCAGTCATGTAGTCCAGGCCATCTATCCATTCAGCTAATGGAATTTGGCAATGATAAGCCTGAAGTGACGGCTGTTTCACTGGATCCCAATTTCTCAGCTTACCTGCACAATGATTTCCTCTCCATTCCCCCGGACGACAAAGAGCAGCCTGGAATCTACCTACAGAGGCATGCTGATTATTGACAAACTCAAATTTTACTAGGCCATGTTTGGGAGTGATTGTGAAATGGTTAAAATTCCTTTTCATTTTCAAAATCACTCTAAAACATATAAAATTAAATGTTAAATTAATTGTGAGTGATAAAAGACGTGTTTTAAAGTGATTTTGGACATGACAAAAGTGATTTTAACAATTTCAAAATCAGTCCCTAACATGCATTTAATATTGTTTTATTTGGATATCAATACCTTTTCTTCTATCCTCAGAAATAAGTGCAAGCATGGCTGCAGTGACGAAATGTCTGCTGGCTGCGAGGCCATGGAAGGACTTAAGGTTGTTAATGGTCTGGAGTGTAAAATCACATGCAATTCATCAAAGGTAGAGCTTCAATAGAATGTTCTTTTATCTAACTTTTCTTCCTGTATGTCGAAAGCTAGAACTTCAATAAAACCAGTTTCCATTGAAATAGAAGGAAACTACAAAAGCTATAGTAATACAAAGACAAAGGCCCTACCAAAAAAATGTAATTGTTCGCACAGAAAGAGAACTGGGAGAGATCGATGGAAGCTGATATTATTAGAGTTTATTTTGATACCGTTGGATTTATATTTGATGTTGTAATTCATTTGTCTAAACTTGGACTTTTGTTGATATGATGTGGACTTTTGTTGATATGATGTGGTTTATACACACATAGGTCTCCTACGTTTTAGATACAGAAGACTATTTGTTTCGCACAAAAGGCAGAAGAAGAAGTTTGCATAGAAATGGTTCATGCCGTCACCACCAGTCAAGGTCTTCAAATGGAAACTCAAGCAGAGGACACCGATATCAACGATGGCTATCGAGTTCGTGATGGCACATCCTATTACCTGATTGTATGCAGTGCACTAATATTTGAATTCATTTTTTCTTCTGTTAGAGCATCACATTGCTTTCTTTTGCATTCGTGGCCTATTCTTTATCATATTTCTTCATCTGAGATTCCCTTTCTCCACATATGTAGGTTCCCAACGGCATGATACGGGCATAGAAAGAAGCACAGGAAATGAAAGAACTGAGAGTGCCAAAGAAAAATGGAAAAAAAAAAGAAAAAGAAAAAGAAGGAAAAGCTGTGTGTGCTCTAACCATTATTTGTCTGTAATCAGACAACTTACAACAACACCACAATGGATGGAGGTTGGATCCAGGCTATAGATTCGTTGTCAGAATCTTGTAAATAGAGGTAATTTGTGATGTGAAGTTGAGAGGGAACTACGTCACCTACAATTCTACATTTCCATTCTTTCTAGTTTCTTCAATAAACTGTATTTGTATACAGAAAATGGTTTGCGTATTTCATCTATAATTAATTTTGTTGAGGCCAATGTAAAATCATTGGTTGCTTTGTCTGTGCCATAAACAGTGACAAAGGAATACCAACAATTTTAAATGCCTATTTTTTGTTTTCCGGCTGTAGTTTTGGACTTTTTTTTTTAGTATTTTTGCTTTTTTATGTTCCTTGAGAGATGATGATATTTTGATTATTTATTTCTTATGAAAATTGTAGATGTGGACTATTCTTTTATCTATGCATTCATTATCTTTCATTGCATTGCAGATCTAACCATTTGTCACAAATATTTGTACCTATTATAATTTCTCAGAAATGTCCATCATATGGCAGTTTGGTTTGAAGTTTGTTTGGATATTCATAATAGATATTTAAGAATAGTAGTTCTGAAATCAAATATGAGAGTGTTTGGCTTTGTATGGGAATAGTACCAAATTTTTATTGGAATACATGATAGGAATAACCGTACAGATGGGTCCTCTATATTTCATATATGTTCAGTTTCTGCCCATCCTTGGAAGTTACAAAATTTCTGACATCTACCCTTCAGTCTCCACCTATAACTTTTAGGTTAAATTACAATTTAGTTCATGAACTGCTAATTTTGTGTCTATTTAATCCTAAAACATTATAAGGTCTGGTAGGCTTTTAAAATTTTGTATATAATAGGGCATGACCTTGATAAATGGCTAAAAAGTCATGGATTCAATTTGTGATGGTCACCTTACCTAAGCGGGTTGTCTTGTGAGATTAATTGAGCTGCGTGTAAATTAGTCCGAATACTTTTGGAAAAGAAAAAATTGTATACAATAGGATCTTAAACTTAATAAGTGTTTTATTAATCTTTGGACTTCCAATTTTGTGTTCTATAGGTGAATGAACTTTTCATTTTGTATTCAATAGGTTCTTCAAGAAACTTATGATCTACCACAGTCACATTGTTATGGTCATGGTTCTCAGAGTTTAGGCAAGAGTGTATTAGATCTGCCCTTGAATTGGAAGGCAACGCAAGGCAACACTAGATAGATGGAAACTGTCTTTCATTATTTGCAAGTCCGTTCGTTCCTATTTATTCATCCAGCCAAAACAGTCCATAGCCGTCCAGGATTCTTTGGTGAAACGTTACAGACATTAGGCTTCCTTGGGAGCTTTTTGAAAAATTGGGTACAAATGGATCACATTAGATTGTACTCTACTCTTTTGCCTCTTCATCGTCCTCCCTCCATCAACACATGATTGGGAAGGATGGTGGAGTGAGGAGAGTAGAGAGAGAGGAGAAGGAAGAGTGAAACTATTTTTTTTAGTTCAAAAATGTCATTTTTTCAGTTATTTAAAATAATAATAATAATATATCATTTGGAGAGAATTATAATAGGGACCTTTTAAACATATCTTTCAAAATTTGGGACTATATTGTTAAAAATAAAACTTTTGAGACTAAACACATCTATTCTTAAAAATTAAAGGATTAAAAGATAATTTTCGTTTGTTGAAGTTCAAATTTAGCCATTGGATTTTCATTGTTGTGTTTAATAAATCGTTAAACTTTGAAAAGTATTTAATATATTATATATTTATAAAATTCTTCCTAATAGATGGCCCATCGTTGGAGATATTGAGTGGGTTCTTAAACTTACAAATTTTTAATTAATAGATCGCTAACCTATTTCATAATTTTAAAAATTAATGAATCTATTAAACACAAAATCAAAATTTTAAAAACCTATTTGACCACTTTTTAAACTTTATACGAAACATGTAATTTAACTGTTTTATCCTGATAAAAGCAAAGTTAAATTTATGAGTGTTCTAAATTTATTTTTTTAAATTTTTTAAATTTTTTTAATTTTTGGCTGTGTCAACAAAAGAAATTTAATTTAACTTCCTCAACTTGAGTAATCATTGTCTTCTAGGAATGAGTTGTATTCATGAAAAAAGATGTGTTGAAGTTCAGAAATCAAAGTAAACTATTTGAATGGGTAGGAATCGTAATTAAATGAGTGTAAAAATTCCAACAGGAGTATTTAACTATTTGTGAACGTGTGAGATTTTGAACCCTTTAGACATTAGGTTCTCACTTATTGCCTTCAGCAATTTGATACAGACATAATCTCCTTGTTTTTTAAAGTCACATCTCCCCCAATTATGATCCTATCCAATGGGCAATAAATTTAGTCAAGTCGTTGGATTGTCCTCTCAACTTTTTTGTCCTCGGGGCAGTTGGTATGCCCCTCCTCATCCAATGCAGTAGTTTTAAATGGTGACGTGGAAATTAGTGTCATTATTCGTGATTCCTATAGAAACCATTTCCTTCTGACGAGTTCAGAGGCTATTACTCTTTATGAAGGTCTGTCCAAAGCTCTTGAAACAAGTTTATCTCTTCTTGGTTGGCAAAATGCAATTTGCTAATGAAGTTTAGGCCTTTGTTGATTCCTTTAATGACTTCTATCTCTCTAAGTTTGTAAAAGACTTTATTTTAGCCAACCGCAAGAGTAACTATGTTTCTCATTATTTAACTTACCACGCTCAAAGATTTCATTTTTCAACAATATGGCTCAAAAATCACCCTCCATAGGTAGATTTTGCTTTGCTTGTTGATTTGTCATTTTCTTAAGTTCTTTTGTTGTGTGTCTCTATTTTCGTACTAAAAATTTTTTTTAAAAAATCCCAATAAGTTATCAATTGGTTAAACAAAATCTATTAATATTTTATGTTATCATTTTACAAATGATTTCTTAAAGTGAAAAAATTGAATACAAGTGAGGTTTGGCACCATAAAGCAACTTCTTAATTTACTTTGAGGATGCGCTTTGTTTACTTTGAGCCAACAGCTAAAGGCCCTCGTAAGAAAATGTCCCATCACTCTTAATTTGACTTGCGAAAAAATGCAGCAAGAAGAATAGACATAGACAGATGATTCATCTATAAAGCCAAAAGTTACTTAGAAACAAACCGTTTTCAGAGAAGGTTATCCAGCCAATTCGCTTATGGGAGGACGATTCATGACGTTAGAAGCAGTCGATGCATTGCTTTGCAAAGAAGGATCAATATCAGGCAATTTAGGAATTTGAGCCAATAAGTCGATTGTTCGTCGCAAGAGTCGTGCCAAATCGCCCTCATCCATTGCACAATCCATCATCATTTCTCTCCAAGTCAAACCGGACGCCCAAGCCTCAACCATTCCTGAAAATTGGCTGTCCAAACAGCATGGTATGTTCACTCCATGCTTTTCTTGAAGATCTAAAAGAGAATTCCTCTGTTCTTCTAGGAAATTTATCATATTGATTACCGTTCTTGACGGTTCGAATATGTAATTGTTATTTCTTCCGGGGCGAACTTTGATGCCTTCAGAAACTAAACTTGCACAAACACCTGCAAGCTCTGTAGGCTTTAGTTGTACTAAGAATTTGTTTCTTAGAACCATGGCAATCCACAGCTCATTTTCACCTCGTATAGCAGCTGCAGTTTCTCCAAGTGGAAACATTACATGAGTGTTTATATCTAGTGCTCTGATTTCATGTATCACATTGCTGATCTGCAAAAACTCTTTCCATCCTGATGGTTCGATTTGCTGAATTCGATTACTTAACCGTTTATACCTAGCCTTTAATTGTCTAATCTTGTCCTCTATAAGATTGGCCATATCTAAAATCTTCTTGTACTCTCTGAATCCTTCTGTTCTAGCGACCCTTTTCTTCAATCGTGCAACTTTATTTCTTTGCTGCTTGTACCTGTCTAAAGACTCCATGTACGATTCAGACATTTGCAAGAGTTTGTCATTTTCGGAAAGACTATTGAGAACTGGCACGTTTAAACTCCATGACCATGTTTCCAGAGATCCTTCCATACATGCTAAACTGCCAAGCTCAGAATCAGCAAGCTTCTCCCACTTCATTCCCTCTTTATCAAGAAGATTCCTCATAATCTCCCGAGGAAAAGCATCGCCTTTAGTTAAAGCAACATTAGGAAAGCCAGTTTTATAAACAGTTTTGATCCATTTCTCAGTAAATAGGTACCAAGAGTTATCTGAACCTAGAGCCACATAATAAGATGATTCAGCACCTGGCTCCAGGTTGATACCAAGATTTGATTCGGCAGGAAACATGTTAATAAGTTTTGATGAGTCCATGTTTCCAAGGAGAACTGCAGGAATTGAATGTTGAACTCCTTCAGAATCTTTGTATTGCAAACACAAAAAGGGTAACTGTCCATCTCCTAAATTTTGTAACAGAGAATTGAGGGCACAAATTCTTTGTGATTCCATCTCCTTTCGCAGTTCTGTCCTGTGACGTTTCTCTGACCGTAGTTCCTCCTGCAGCTCTGCTATCTCATTATATGCCACATCTGACAAGAACTTCCTGCTTTTTCTATCAATAGCTTCATCAGTTATTTCTAAGTTGAGCATTTCAATCTCTTTTTCGATTTTAACAAGCTCCTCTTTTGCTGCAAGCATGACGTTGCTCCCAACGTAGTTTCCAAAACTTTGCTCAACCAACTTCCTAGCTTCTTCGAGTGTTCGCCCAGCTTGGAAAGCTTTCGTCTCATCCATTTCACTCGTATGAGTAACTTTTGCACCTGCGAGAAGATTCAGTACCATTCCATAGGAAGCTGTGAATTGAGAAACAAGTGGTTCAATGCCAGCAAACAGGAGCTTGGAGCACTCTTCAGCACCTTCATATGGAGTTTGAAGAAGCAACACATGACCTTTTTTATCAATACCTCGACGTCCAGCACGCCCTGCCATTTGAAGCAGATCATTTGAGCTTAACTGGCTACGACCATTATTGCTTCTTTTGCTCAGGGATGCAATAACTGCTGTCCTAGCTGGCATGTTGATTCCAGCAGCTAATGTTTCTGTTGCGAATACAACCTTCACAAGTCCCCTCTGAAACAGCTCTTCAATGAACGACTTCCACAGAGGCAGACAGCCAGCATGATGTGCAGCAACTCCTTGCAGAAGTCCTTTCACTGCCGATTCCCGAACAGCATCTGGAAATTGAATACGAAATTTCCTCAATGCAAGTTCGACTTCACTCCTCTCACAATCATCTAAGAGGTTGCTGCCTTCAATGTACTGGACAGCTGCATCACATCCTTTCCTGCTAAATATAAACCAAACTGCAGGCAGCATATCTTTTGACTTAAGTTGCCACAATGTATCAATCACCTGAGGAACCTGGAAAGATAGTAAGCAACCTGTTAAAACATTCTTTGATTGAGTTTAGCATAATAATACTGACAGAAGTTGAAGGAGATAGAGATGCTGGTTCACCAAAGTACATTTGAACGCCGGATTGAATTTATGTCATTCTTTGAAAGTGTAGCTTGTCTAGACATGCTGCTAATATTGTCATAGGCGATCTCATTCCCACGCCTTTTTGGATTTCTTCCTCTTGATCCATCATCCTTGTACAATTTAGCTCCTGAAGCATGAAGCTGAAGATAATTGAGCGACAGCTTCCTGCTCCAATTTGGAAAGAGGGAAAAGAAGAAAAAGATATACAGTGGTAAATTATTTCAAATGGCCCATTCATACAGTCACGCACACAACAGACGAGGGAAACAAAAAAATTAAATTGGTGGACTTCAGAACTACAGTAGAAGTTATAGATAGCTTTCATTAACATATCATAGAATACTAACAGACAACCAATAACAAAAATTACAATAAACACACACAGTCCGTTTCCCAAAAAAAAAAAAAAAAGTTGAAGTTTAAGTTTTTCCAAAACTCCACAATGAAGTTGAATAAACGAGGCAGGAGTAATACGATATATGACTAATATGTCAGCTGTAAGCAAATAGTGATTGTCTTTACATCAGTTCATGTGTATTTTTGGATTTTTTATACTTGTTACTTGTTACTTTTTGTTTTATCAAAGAAAACTTTTATCTTTTTGATATTTGTAAGTGTTCAGGATAGTTTGCCCGCACCTCAACTATTCTTACGGGACAGCTGCTTGGCCCTACAACATTGGTTTTCTAAGGTAACTCATAGAATAATAAATCCAATGGAAAATAGTTATTCCCTCCTAGCCTTGTATTATTATCATTGACCACAACTTTCTCAGTTGCTAAATAGATCTTTCATAGAAGGAATATAACTACAAACATTTTTCTATAAGAAAAAATAACTACAAATATGAAACACACTTTAAAATCAAACCCTATAAACGAAGACTTCACACAAAAGTTAATACGTTAATCATAGCACAATAAGAAGCCACACCAAGCTAAATAATATTAAATCTATGCCAATACCGTTTACAGAAATTAGAAGATACCTATTCATGCGAGCTCCTTTCTCGTCAAGGAGAGGAAGTAAAGAGGTCTTTGTAGAGAAATGCCAAGTCAATGGTACTGGACGCTTTGATGATGTTACTAACTCAGTTTTGCCATGAATCTTAAGAGGTGAAAAGAAAAAGTAATTAAAATTCACACCATTCATACTTTCAGCACATTAACATCATACAAAAACTCATCCCATTCATCAAGAAACCTGAAAAGAAACAAGAACCAACTTTCACATCATCATACTGAAGACTATAATATCCTAGAAAGGAAGCAATAATATTGACGAATAGAGAATGGAAAGCAGAAACCCAGGAGTTAACAATTGCATTACACCAAGCAGCAGAAAAGGAAAAGGAAACAAATGTGATATTCAGAACATAGATACGCAGACCACAGAACTATATTAAGTAGGTATTACACACACACACACACATATTTTTTTTTTTTTTTTTATGGGAAACCATCAATTTAAACCCTAAACTGTGGAAATTGTATCAATTAAAACCTCAAACTAAAATTTTATGCATTTAAACCCTAAACTTTCATAAGTCAATTTAAAGCCTCCATTACAATTGTCTTAAAACCATAAATGAATAACTCACACATGGATAAGACTTCTATAAATGCAAGAATTAGTTTAAATTGGAGAGAAATGCTATAATCAAATAAACAGTAGTGGATTTTCATTAAATGTGAGTGATCTTTCATCTACTCATCTTCCTCTAATTTTCTCTACTTATTTTGAAAGCATTACGTGACAATTTGTCTTCCTACTTTTGTGGGGTTTTTAGAGAAAGAAGAATTTTATTTAGGTGATCATGAGCTAATTATAAATGAAATCAAGTGAAAATTGCTATAAATCACTAATAAATGATCTGAATTGATTCACTTATGAAAGTCTAGGGCCTTAATTGATACAATCTCCAAACTTTAAGGGTATAAATTGATTTTTTTTTCTCTTCTTTTATTTAATATGATGATCTTTTCCTATCAAAACAACCAGCAAAGACAATAAACCAAAGGTTGCTAAGATCTCTAATAATCAAGCATTAGACACCTTTTCCACCTCAACACACACCAAAAAAGTGATCTAAAAGAACTTGTTGTCCTGTTTGCTCAATTGGATCCATGCTATCATCTAAAGTAAAGCACAACCTCGTCTGAGAAATGTTGAATGAGCAATCCAACAGGAAACTTTCCACTTAAAAATCAAAAGTGAAGTATCATTGTCATTCTACTTATATGAGCTCTGAGAGATTAATGTGATCACTTGTCCACTGGCAACTAAACACTGGATACAGTTCTTTCTAGTAGTAAATCAACAAAAAGTTGTTCGTTTCTTTATTTTTTTATATCCTGGTCTCACTTTATCCCATCTCTTACTATGACCTTCCCTCCTTTCAATAATTAATAATTCAAAGTTCTCTTTGTTAGGTGGATATTGAAGGGTTTCAATATCTTTTCTTTAAGTGCTGTTTTTCCAGGCTTGTAGGTGGAAGTTGTTCTCTATGTTTAAATTTCAGTGGTTTTCCTGTGCTGTGTTCAAGATTAATGTTATTCATAATCTAGTTGGTCCTTTCCCGAAGCCTCAGTCCCAGTTTTAATGGTCTAATGCAGTTTAAGCTAAAGCTAGTCTCTCTGAATTTTGGTTTGAAAGGAACCAACAAATTTTTCAAGACAAGCAACAACCTTGGTTTGATCAATTTGAAGTTGCCTGAGTTAAAGCTTCTTCTTGGTGTTCTCTTTCCAAACTTGTTGAAGATTATTATAATTCTTATACTCAAATAGGAAGTATTTATTCTACCAGTTTAATTATCTTGTATGGTTCCATGTATTACTTAAGTGTACTGGGCAAGTTTTTGTTTTGTTTTGTTTCCTTGTATTCTAAGCATTAGCCTAAAAAAAAAAAAAAAAAAAAGGAAGAGCCCCAATCCCCAAAGGAGTTAAAATAAATATCTCCAATTGAACAAAAGAAAGGATAAACTACTAGAGTAAAAAAGAGAATCTATTTCACACCAAGATAAAGCAAGGAAAAGAAAACCATCAAAGAAAATCCGGATAGGTTTTTTCCTTTGATTTGAAAATCCTATGATTTATTTCCATCCAAGTGGACCACAGAAAAGCCTGAACAAGATTCATCCCAAAGGATCTCTTTGCTTCCACAGAAGAGGTGACCCAAAATATGGAGATTAAGAAAAATGTAGGGATGTTTTAATTCTATGCCCTCGTATTTTAAGGAAGAAATCCAAAAGGTAAACTATTGAACATGATTTCCAAGACAGATGCGCAAATAATAATGATACATAAATAAAAATAAAAAGACAGAGACACCAATCGTGGTTGTTTTACAGGCTCGGGTGCCTATAGAAAACACTACCTGACCAATCCAGCCAGCCAGCTCATCAGGATTTGCAACTGTTGCAGAGAGACAAATAAGCTGCACTTCTTTTGGGCAATAAATAACCTGAAATATTCACTATCTGATTAATAGAACATGCGTTACTAAGTTAGACATGAAAAACGAGAATCCCTAGTAACAAATACTTACAATCTCTTCCCACACTGTGCCCCGAGAAATATCACTAAGGTAATGAACTTCATCCAAAACAATCACATCCACATGAAACAGTCCACTTGCAGATGAGGCCATTCCAACACTGCATGAAAAGATACAACTACGTAATACAATTCAAACAATATGCTTGAAGTTGGAAAAAAAAAATATATATCTTTCCACAGTCAGTAGGTAAACAAAAATAAATATATTATAGAAAACAAAAATATATACTATTCGTAGTCCTGTAAAACCAGAGTAACTTTGATCACTTTGTGTTATCAGAAACGCCTTAACCAACTCAAACTCATTTGATTATCAAAGAGTTATGAAAGAATAGGAAGCAGATGTCTGTTGTCACCTGGCACCATCTCCATTAATCAGAGCATATTTTCCACAAAATAAAAGATCTTGGATGATATGTCTATAGTCAACAAGATATTTAAGGAGGTTAAAATACCAATTTTGGTCCTTGTACTCATTTTAGTCTTGTACTTTCAATTGTCTAAGTTCAGTCCCTATACTCTCCATAAATCTCAAATAGTGATATTTCAGGTTATTTATTACAATCTACTTAAAATGGGCTTGTGACCATGTAGCTTGGGACTTCTTAGATAAAATGTTATATAGAAAACAGCTTTGACATTTAATAGAGAGCACAAATTCGTAATTGTCTCGTAAATTTTTTTTTTCCATTGTGGTATATATAAGCCCAGTGGCAAGATTCTGGCTGTCTGCTTTTCTTTTCTGTGGTGGAGGTAGACGTTCTTTGTAGACTTACTTTTAGAAGCACGGATAGAGATTTAGTTTGGTAGAAGGGCTCGTTATGAAAAGGGACAAAATTGTTATTACATATCTCCAAGTTGTCGAAGAGATTATTTTCTTATATCCTAGAAAACAGGACTCCTTTGTGTACCTTAATAGGATCTACACGTTTTTAAAATCATTGAAGATCGCCACTTTCCAGTGAAGATTTCTGAGGAGGGTTTCTCTCAAGAAAGATATTCAACACTAAGGTGATTCTAATAGGCTCTCGCCTCTATTTGAGGTGATGGCACAGATAGGCAAAATATGGCGCAAAAAGGCAGGCGCCCTATTGAAGGCACTCGCCTTGTATACCTTCAAGGTGTTGATGCCTCACCTCTTGCCATAGGCGAGCGCCTGGCTCACCTCAACAACACAGCTTGAGACTTGTGTTGTTAGTTGGCAACTAGCGGAGGTTGTTGGGACATGATTAAGGGGCGTTCATACCTCCTTTTATGATAGAGAACTTCCCTGGTACTGATAGATGGTGTCATTATTATCTGGACCATTATACTAGAGAAAAATAGGAGAATCTTCAAGGTGTAAAGGGATCTAAAAAGGAGGTAGAAGGTTTAGAGCATGGCTCACTTCAAAACCTCCTTGGATGTTCTCTACAAAATTTTCCTGTAATTTTCGGTTCTTACTAATTGGAGTCACTTCCAGTAACTGATTTGGTTTTGCTATTGTGGGCTGCTCTTTTCAGGCTAATTTTTTTTTTTCTTCTTTTTTGTATAGCTGGCTTAGTAATTGACATGAAATAAATAAATAGAAGTTCTGGAGAATGTATTCCATGAGATTTTAAAAGAAGAAGAAGAAGAAGAAGAAGAAGAAAGGAAAAAAAATCATTGATAAAATGAGCTACTTCGACGGAAACCCGTGCTAGGCTTTTGCCACCTGATTGGAGTTCGTTGACAAGTTCGCGCATAACTTGCAATCGTAACTAGAACATGTCGATATCTACCTCTGATACAACATGTTGCGCAAAATTTCTGTAGTCATGATTAAAACCAGTGCATCTTTATTAACTGCAGAATCTCCCGTTAGAAGCCCAACGTTGCTGTCTCCAAACGTCTCACTGAAACAATAGAAGGATATTGAATTAACAGAAAGTAATCGATGTAAAAATTGCAATAAGTAGCAAAAATGCAGAAATTGTTTACCGAAACTCGCGAAACTTCTGATTCGACAATGCTTTCAGTGGAGTCGTGTAAAACAATCGTCTCTTCCTGGCTACGGTGGCGATAGCCGCAGCCTCCGCAATCAAAGTCTTGCCACTGCTGGTAGGCGCCGATACCACCACCGATGATCCTCTCAAGAATGCTTGTATGGCTAGCCTCTAACGAAAGATGAAAAAAATTCAAGAGGGTAAAGTTTGCGCGAATGGATAGGATATGTCATAAATAACATTCTTCAAATTACAAATAAATGCAGGATTCACCTGAAACTTGTCGATGCGGAAATTATAAACTGAAGCCAGCTCATCGACATCGATAATTCCTTCTCCAAACTCTTTAACTTCACCGAGAAGCTTTTCGACTCTCTGCCATTTGAACTCCTCGGGTGCAGTAGAGATTTCTGTAGCTTCCATGGACAATTCCACTTCTTCGTAGCTCTGCTCGAGGATTCCCAATGCATCGCTGTCGTACTCCTCGGCTGCCACGTCGTCGTCGTCATCTTCATCCTCATCTTCGTCCTCGTCTTCGTCGACATCGGAGAGTTGGGATTTTTGAGAGAAAATGGACCTCGGAGACTGGAAGGAAGGTCGAAATCGAAATGGATAGGTAGAGTAGATGGCGAGAGGTTTAAGGCGGAAAAACCAGGAGGCCTGAATCGGAGGTGAAGAAGAATAGGGAGGGCATATGAACAACGGGAAAGGATAAGATAACGGCGGCCAGAGAGGTTGGGGAGAAATGATGGAGTGAACGTTAATGGCGGGAGAGGCCATTACTCCGGACTTCGGCTTTAGCTATTCCCTTTCGATAATTTAGATTTTCTTTTCTTCCAAGGATAAAATATATGGTTTGGACCTACTCTACTTTCTTGGGGTGTTTGGCAATCGCAATGGACGAAATTCTAATATAATATAATCTAAAATCAATCAATCGTTTTGGATTCGATTTTTAATACAAAAATTTATTATGTTTCAACATGTTTCAACTTAACACTATTTTTATCATTTTTACCTTTCACAATCTCATTTTCGTTTCTTCCTCGAGTTCTCTTGAGAGGATTTTTAGTAATCATATTACATTACAGCTTCTCAAACAACTCTTTTAAGTAACCTTTTTAACTCAAAAGCTTGTTTGTTTTGTGATAACATAAGATGTCTAAGTATTGAAGATTTTCTAGTTTTTTTAGTATGTCCTTGCCAAAGACACCTCTTTGATATAAATATTTTCGATTCTCATGTTGATCTGTTCTTGCCAAAGACACCTCTTTTAATATAAGTATTTTGGATTCTCATGTTAAGGATATCATTTTTTTACTTTTTTTTTTTTACTTTTTTTTCTTAATTAAAATAAATATAGTCAATGTATTTCACTCTCTTAACTTTAGAAAGATATTCAATTTTAGATTTAAATTAATGTTTATTTTATAAAGAAATTAAATTAATATATATTATTTTGTTAGAAAATAATAAATTAAATAATAAAATGGTATTAATTTTTAAAAATTTCTTATTAATAAAAAAAATATGTTATATAAGTTTAAATAATGTTAGATTATTTATATAATGAATAATCGTAAAAACATTCTTGGAACATTACGTAAGTTTGAGACATTTTCAAGTAAAAATTTTATAAAACAAACATAGTTATCCAAGTATTTCTAGATACTTTAAAAATTATTCTTACAAAACAAACATAGGTTATTTAAGGATGTCGAACATCTGTAATTTTGGACATCTAAAGATTCTGGTTATCTACATTCCAAAAAAACAAACTACCCCTACAATAGTTAGCAATTAACTATATAACAACATTTTTTAAAAGTTACAAAATATAGCAAAATGTATAGTGATAATAGACCCTCATGAGTGAGACACTCCAGCGCTGATAGATTCCTATTAGCAATATAGTTTATCACTAATAGACTCTGAGAGTTGGATTTAAATTTCGTTACATGTGCAATTTTTTTTGCATTGTGTCTACTTATACTTTGAGCATAATTGATATATTTGCAACTGCCTCAAATTTAAAAAAACCAATGTTGCAGCCTATGTTATAGTCATAATATTCATCATAAAGGCAAAAAATATATATTGCAAAAATATTAAAAAAAAAAAAAAGAAAAGAAAATTTGTCATGTAACTGCTTGTGATTGGGCATTTAAATGGGATGCAAAGTATTTTTCAAACTTAAATAACTCAAAACAACTTTGTAATATATTTTTTATTATGTTTTTCTCCCCTCTTTCTCACTCCTTTTCACTATTCTTCATCTATGGTTGTCATGGTCGACAGTCGTGAATTTGATTTGAATCCTTATTTATTTGTCTCGAAGTATTATTTCACTAATACGTTGATGTCAAATTATAATGATTCAATCCACCCTGCTAATGAATATTTCTGATTATTTCTGATTGGAGTACTATAAAGGTTAATAAAATGATATTTTACCATCAATTATCGAAAGTAGGAAGATCTCAAAAATAAAGGATATCTTTATTTGGGGAGTTGACAAAATGAATTGCGAAGTACAGTCATTGTAAGTGTGTTGGTCACAATCAAAGAACTCGTAAACTTCCATCTGTTTAAACAATTTTGATTGGGTTGTATCAAAGACAAACTTATTATTTGATTGCTTTGTAACTAGGAATATCAATCAACCTTTCATTTGATGATAAACAATGGTGTATCATTTTAGTTTCTGTTTTCTTTTAGTATTTCAAAAAGTATAGCAACAATGAATAAAATATTAATCATTTCAAGTAGTATATTGTTCAATTCTAACAACGTATCTCAAAAGAAATACACAATCAACTAATATTTATCAAATGTGTACTATTTTAGTATATTTGTTCTTAATATTGTTACTTCTGCCCAATGTTTGGTTGATATTTACTTGATGTCTTGCTTGAGAGAGAGGACATTAGGTTATATCTAATGTGCTAGACTATTATTCAAATATGCACGAAAGTGATAGGCGAGTAATAGAGATTGATAATAAAGAGATTTACTATATTTGCAAAAGATAAAAATAATGGTTGCGCTTACAATATTCTATTTTTCTTTTGCTAAATCTACGAGTGTCCTAAATTAAAACCCTAAATTTTCTATTGCTTATTTTGGCAACTTACTGTTGCCTTAGGACATAAATTGGGTGATCATCTAAATATATAACTCACATCATTATTATGTTAACCAAAGATCAGAATAAACAAAAGCATATAATTAAAATAGACATTTTAATAGTTAAGTGAGCAAAACAGAATAAAAGTTAAAATTCAAATACCAAAAAATAAGAGTTGAAATTATATAGTAAAATACTAAAATGGATCGTGGTTGAAAACAAATACCAAATACGAATAATTTTCTACAAACTATATGGTATGTCTATACATCCTAAAAAGGAAAACAAAAGAAAAAAAAAATCATTACAACGAATATGATGAGGTTAGCGTAATTTGGTAGACATTGAAAAAACAAATCGTGAAAAATAATAATTAATAATAATAATAAATAACCACATGGAATATTATCTGAGGAAGAAAAGTTCAACGGCAGCGACTAAAAGTGGGCTCCACCAGAAGCTCAACAGCCTGGGAGCAGCTCCGTTTCTGGACACATCTCTCTCCTGTACGGACGGTGTCGTGGTACTCGATGGTGGCGATTGATTTCCGTTAGGGTTTCCGCCGTACAGTTCTTGAATTCCGAGAACATCGTCGCTAGCCAGATCCACCTTCCTCATCCTCGAGGTAATCGTCGGAAACATAATGGATTCCTCAACAGAGGAATGACCAAGCCCCAACAAATGCCCAATCTCATGAACCGCCACCGACTCCAAATCAATCGCCGTCACAGGAGCCGATCTTAGGTCACCGGAAACCACCCAACTCTCATCACCATCCAAATGAAAATGCCCACTCGGCGGCGAAAAAGCATGAGCCAAAGTCCCCATCACCCCATCAAACGGCTCCCCATCGCCGTGATCTCCAGCGTAAAATCCAATCCGGATATCCGCCGTCCGGAACGAGTCAATCGCAGAGAATGTGAAAGGCGTAACAGCCGCCCAACGAGCAAAAGCCCTAGCAAAAACCCCTTTGACCTCGTCGGAAAGAGGATTCTCAGGCGCAAATGCGTAAGTCAAATCCCTACGGTTAGCCGGCCAGATGGGACGGCCGGGGAAGAAAGAGTAATGAGAAACAGAGTGAAAACGAGTGGTGGGTTTGCCGGAATTCATAGAACTAGAAGCGTTGACTATATCAGGGATTCCACATCTAGGAAGTTGAATCTGCGCGAGAGTTTGATCGTCGAGGAGGCCGGTGACGTTGAGATTGAAATTGGTTTGGTAAGTTTTGAGAGCAGATTGAAGAAGAGGGTCGAAGAGATCGGAGAAATTAGGAGAAGAGGGAATGTAGCCGAAGTTTTTGAGGTAAGTTTTGAGGTTAGAGAGGCCATTGACGCGATCTCCAGGGCGGCAGCCTTTGAGTTTCTGGAATTGGTCCCAAGCACATTTGGTGTTATTGTTGAGCCAAGAGGGAATTGAGGAGATATTGGGAAAGATATGGGCGGAGATTGGATTGGCCAAAAGCAATAGAGAGAGCGAAATTATGAAGCCTATGGATTTCATTTGCTTGTTCAGGGATATCTTGGGAAGAGACAACACAAGAACTCCTTTTTCTTTTAAACTTTGGAATATGGTTTTGGTTTGTTTGTTTATACACTTTGCGCGTGGAAAATGCTTTGCGTTTTCAAATTTGACCGCCTCCACGAACTATATATATACACACACGGACGGAAACAAAAAGGGGGACAATATTTTCCGGTCACTGGAGCGGAGCGAAACTCCCAGTAAAACAAATGGCAAGTGAGTTTGCAATGGAGGGATCAAATTGTTATCTAAAAACATAGGGACCAAATCGTTATATTTTAAAGTTAAAAAGGCCTATTTGTTAACAATTGTGTTTCTTGTTTCTCATTTTATGTTTTTTTTTGTTTTGTGTTTCATCTTTCTTCATCTTTAACCACTAAGAATATGAATTTGTTTGGTAACTACTTCTATATCTTGCTTATTGGATAAAATAGAAATAAAAATTTGTTTGATAACTATTTATTGTATCTTCTATCTTCTATTTTTTTTCATTCACTTGTCCTCTTATTTTATAGTTTAAATATACCTGCTAATCTAATGGTTTGTCGTAGCATAATAAACTGTTCATTTTGGTTTTTATACTTTCAAACTTTGGTTTATTTTAATCATTTTAAAAATAACTATTTTAATACCTTAAAAATGAAATAAAAATAAGAATGTCACTTTTTCAAAGTATCTGTTGGGTTTCTCTTCTTTTGTGGGTTTTTATTCGGGTTATTTTTTTTTTTTATTGTGTTTGAGGTTTATTTCAAATTTGGTCGACTTGACTCGACCCATTTTTAGAGTTGAACAATGTTGGGTTTGGTTCTTTCTTGTCCGTACAAAATTGACCTTGGTCAGATCAGGGTCAATTTTAAAGAAGCCTAACCCAATTTCACCCCTAATGCCCATAAGGCACTAAGTATTTAATTTTTATCATCTAGAAGTCTAATTTCTACCACTATTGTCAAGTTTGAGGTTTCAGTTTTAACACTTTTATAAATTTGAGAGCTCAATTTTTACAATTGAAAGTTTGAAGGTATAATTGCAACTATCACCATACTTCATAGGTATTTTTTTGCAATTTACCCTTAAATTAATTATATACATGTGCAATTATTTCTTCTTATTTTGTTCATGGATTTTTGTCCTAATCTTTTTTATGGGAGAAACCATACCAAGAATATACTACTACTGTGAGATCAACCCAAGGAAAGCCAAGAGAATACCCAACACCAAAGTTGGTATAGATTGCCTAGCTCAACATAGCTAGGAGAACCAACTTTGGGAATTGTTTAACCAACTTAGGATGTCACAACTTAGACTGGCCAAAACAGTTCCAATTCAACTTGACCAAGCACGCACCGCTCCAAAATCTAAAAGTTCACTGCTTAGCCTCCAAGGTATGCTCACAAAATCCTAATTTTTTTTACATGAATAATAAGTCCTAACAAATTTAAGCATCAAAGTGCTTGTGTGCAAGCAACACACTAAGTATATATCTTTTTTCTTGCAAGTAGTCTCTCTAAAAAAAATTTTTCGAAGTCATGTGGATCTGCCACATGTCGAATTCACCCATTAACAACTTTGACATTTAGCATCAAGTGTGTATTGTATTGTATGATAGCTATAATTTGTGCCTTTGAAAATGAAAACACAAGTAATCCAACTAATCTTAGAGACGAATGTACTTGCTATTTTGACATTTTTTTTTTTTTTTTTTTGTAGAAAACAATGTTGTTTTTACTATTTTCAATTAAATTTTTTATTCAATAAATAGAGACACTCAACTTTTCAATTTTTAAATAAACAATTAATCTTTTCAAAGGTTTGCTTAGATATGTTGTTAAGTAGGTTGGATAGATTCTTTGAATAACCCTATAAGTAAGATCGAGCTAGGGTTTTACTTGGTCACATAGTCAAATTTGTGATATCTATACCTTGTGACCATTTAACAAAATAATTTAATTATAGCTACTACTCCTACAACTACGGTACCCATATTTTATCTATTTAATTTATTCTCTTACATCTCATATCTCATATCATGCTAAATCACAATTTATTAGGTCATGTTTACCATAACTAAAATGGAATCCATCCATGGTAAAATAAATTGTGGGGTCCGCCTCCAAATATGTAATCAAAAAATGCAATCTAATTGAAGAATGGGAAGTGCTCAATCTAATTGTGATTGAAAATTTTGTGGAACCCACTACTTTTACCGCTATCGTTATCGTTACTGTTACAGATAATGTTATTGTAACATAATGAAAATTATGAATCTATCTCATTTATTGTTGCTATTACTGTTAAGGTCAAACGGTAATAGTAATGGTAACAGTAACAGTAAATTGTGACAGATTTGTAATTTTAAGTAAACCTGATCAAACGTAATTCAATTACATTTACGATTCAAATCTACTACGATTGATCCATCAATGAAATTTCATTACGATTACATCAATTTTCACTACGATATGGTAAACGTGGCCTTAGTCATATTGTGTATGATTATGTAAATTACTAAAATTAAAGTCAAAACTTCAAAAAAAACAAAAAACAAAAAACTAGGTCCCGTTTTGTGACCATTTCGTTTTTTGTTTTTGTTTTTGAAAATTAAGCATATAGACACTACTTTCATCTTTAAATTTATTCATTTGTTACTTGCTTTTTACTAATGGTTTAAAAAACTAAACCAAAATTTAAAAACTAATATATATATATATATATATATATATATATATATATATAGTTTTTCAAACTTGTTTTTGCTTTTGGAATTTGGCAAAAAATTCAACTATTGTACTTAAAAGAGATGCAAACCAATGTAAGAAATGAGAAGGAAATAAACTTATTTTCAAAAATAAAAACAAAAAACGAAATGATTACCGAGCTAAACCTAACTTTTTCAATTTGTAATATATCTTTTATTGTCAAAATTAGATAGACATAAAATAGTCATTAAACATTAACAAAATACAAAAAGTCATATAAAAATAGGCATGTGGCGGTTTGATTACCAGAACTAAAAATTAGATTGGAAAATTAGAAAAATAAAAGAATTGAAAATAGGAAAGACTTAGAGGGACTTAAAAAGGCAAAATAGTCAAAGTCAAAGAAAGCAAGCAATGATGCGAGACTAAAGTCAAGGGTGACGCATGTTTTTGTGTTTTGGTTTGGTTGGTTTGGTTAGTTGGGTTTGGGTGATAAATAAAGAGTGCCAAGTTGGAACAAGTAAACATTTTTTTTTCTTTTTTTTAAATAATTAAATTGGGGTGAGTTTTGAATTGTCTTTCTTCCAGACTTTCCAGTACCGTCTAGAAAACGTTAGGACAATATAGCCATCCACGTGTCATTCTTTTACAGGTTGTTTAATTTTCAAACTTGGGTGGCTTTTTAGTTTAACTTACATAATGCATGCCATGCTCAAACAAAAACCAACCAATTGTATGAAGCCAAAGCCAAGTACACGAGTAGCGTCAAAGCCACCATGATTAAATGAAAATGGGAATTAAGGACTCAATTAGAGTTCCATAAAAATATAATTAATTGGAGGAAAAGTGCACCTAATCTCTATGTAATAACAACGGTAAATAAAGTTTTGATGTCTAAGTCAAAAGAAGTTTTAATACCCCTATGATGAAGCCATTATGTTGTATTTATAGTAGATTTAATCTATGATTTATTAGGATTAGAATATGAAAATTTTCTAATCCTAAACAATATATATCTTTTCCTGTTTTACTTTTATCTCAAATTATTTTGGTTTATGTTATTTTATCTTGATTTTTTGCTTTATTCGATCAGGCCAAAATTCACCCATAACAGTCCGTTTATTATTAGGTTGTTTTCAAATATAGCAAAATGAGTAACTTATCTACAAATATAGTAAAATGTCATTCTCTATCATTAATAGTATGTATTACTGATGACAGTATTAATGATAACAATCTATCAATATTTATCACATTGATAGTTAGATAATACATTTTGCTATATATATATATTTCATTATGTATAAATCATAATCATATTATTCCATACAATAAAATTTGAATTGAATACTCTTCAAATTTTAGTTATTAATAAATTTACCGTAAAAGTCACTTATAGGGAGAAATGAAAAGTTAGGATGAAGGTTATACCTTTTAGTATTCATATTCGTAACTTTTCTATTATTAATAATATTTTAAGGTAATTATTTTAAATGATAAAATTTTTTTAATTATTTTTAAATATAGCAAAATGTCACTGTTTACATGATAATAGTCTATCAGTATATATCACTAATAAATGGTGATATTTTTGCTATATTTATAAATATTTTAATTCATTTTGCTTTATTTGAAAACATCCCATCTTTTTATTATTTTTTTAGTACAATAAAAGGGTATAAGAATTATAACAAAGGTGGGGATGATTGGTCGGTGAATGCTTAAGGGTACTTTTCAAATATAGTAAAATGAACCAAAATATTTATAAATATAGAAAAATTTTACCGTTTATCTGTAATATTTTACTATTAATTGTAAATATTTTCAACAAAAATAATTTTTCAATACTTTAAAGCTTTTCAAATATGTCGTGTGTTGATAGAAGTGAAAAAGCATAGACAACTTTGAATTAAAAAGGGGCTAGCAAGCCAAGGGAAAGACAAGGGTTAGAAAAGTGGCAAAATCCAAGAATAAAATTTTGGTTAAAACAATATTTTCTACTTTATACTTTGAAGTTTATTTAGTTTTAGTCTATGTAGTTTTAATTATCTAATTTTAGTTTATATAATTTCAATAAATTTTAAATTTAATTTCTAAAGCTAATTTTATTGTTGATTTTTCTTATAAATTTTGAAAATATATTCACATATTTTATTTTCTTGCATGAAAATTATTATTATTTAATCAATTTCAGTAACATTTAACTTTGAGAGGCTAAATTTAATATTTAATGAAAATACAGAAACTAAAATTAGGTAATTGAAAGTATAATAATTAAAATTGAACTAATTTTATAATTTCACGTTAAAATGGTATTTTAATCTAACTTAAGAGATAATTTTTTTTTAAAAAAATCTTCTGTAGTGTTGGGTGTGAGATGGTATAAGCTAATGTTATTAAAAGAATTAAAAACAACTTTGAGAAAAATACACAAATAAAATTTCAAAGCCTCTCATCATTAAAAAAGAAAAAAAAAAAGTGCAATTTATATAGATGTAGTGGTAGAAGGTCGGAAAACTAATTAAATTTCAAAAGCTTTTAAATTACACTATTAATTAGAAGTAAAGTTGGTTGTATACATTATTTTACTTTAAATTTAAAATAAACTAACAAATATTTTATATTCATCTTTTCATGTTCCAACCTATAGAATGTATTGATGATTGATCCATGTGACCTGAAATAAATAGAATACATTCTTCTATAATTTTAGATTGTTCTTTCAAACTATTATATTTGTTTTATTATTCTTCAGGTTGCCAAAATATAAAGAAAAAAATATTAAAACAATATGTTAGATTTGAATCATTTTTTTCTTTTCTTTTCACTTTTCTTTTTTTTTTTTAAGAAAAAAATTGCATGAGCTTTTTATAAAATGACTTTGAAAATAATTATGCAAAATAACTTTTAATTAACAAATTTTAAACATTACATTTGAAATATTGAGCAAAATAATAGTGCGTAAAAGTAAAAGTGAAAAATAAAGATAAAAGATAAAGTTTTACCGCAAACGAGTTTTTTTTATAGACCTCATTTCATATGACTAATATAAATTGGGCTCTTTTCAAATATAGTAAGATGAATCAAAATATTTATAAATATAGCAAAATTTTATCGTCTATCATCGATAGACTATTATCTGTGTCACGTCTAATGCGGTTTATCGTAGATAGACAGTGTATTTTGTTGTTAGTTGTAAATATTTTCGGCAGATTTGTCATTTAAATTAATATTAGTGCTTATTATTATTAAAGAAAGAAATTAAAGGTACGAAAAAAAAAGAAAAATTGTGACATCCCAAATTTTTAGGTAATTTTAAATTAATTATATTAAATTATCTGGGTAATTATTTGAATTTTTAAGGCTTAATTGAATTACGATGATAATTCAAAGTGAGTTGAATCTAATTTGAAGATTTGGATGAGATTTAAGAACTTTGTTAATTTAATAAAAAATGGATAAATTATTGTGGAATTGAAATTTAAGTAGGTGGAATTGGTTGTTGAGAGCTTATTTAATTAAATTATTTTGGGTGATTGAGAATGATATGATGTGATTTAAAAAAAGAGGATTAAATAAGTTTTATATTTTGTTTTTGGAGGAGGAGAAGAGAAATAAATAATATATTTACATGGATATGGAATTAAGTTTTTTTTTTTTTTTTTTTAAAGGAAAAGGTAATAAAAGTTATATA
The DNA here is from genome assembly GCA_031780015.1 of Citrullus colocynthis. Lineage (NCBI taxonomy): Eukaryota > Viridiplantae > Streptophyta > Magnoliopsida > Cucurbitales > Cucurbitaceae > Citrullus > Citrullus colocynthis. Next base: position 1,452,211 of record QLSR01000230.1, on the reverse strand, counting down.
TATATAGTGATTTTGTGAAGCGTGCAAAGTAAAAAAAAGAAAAAACATTTTTTTTCTTCTCATCTTCGTGACTCATCGGTAGTTAAGACCCAGACCCACTCCTCCAGCTGCCGCCATTTACTGCCGTCGGTAAGGGTAATCTTTGCCAGATTTTTTTTTT